>JANAVB010040419.1:2334690-2902190 GCA_029216955.1 Iris pallida | reverse complement strand
AGAGTATGAAGGGAGGGTTCGAATTGTCTCTGTGCAGATGGCCACTTGGCTATTAGCCTTGGGCATGTGTATCAGTAAATTGGGTTTGGCCATTGGCCATGGGTTTTTGCTTAGAGTATAGTTAAACCCAATGAGAATGGTTTAGTCACTCGTAACAAGGACCGACTCGTAGCTCAAGGATACAACCAAGAGAAAGATATCGACTACGATGAGACCTATGCCCCAGTTGCGAGAATAGAATCCATTCGCATGTTATGTGCATTTGCATGTTTTCTAATTTCAAACCTTTTCAAATGGACGTAAAAAGTGCTTTTCTTAACGGTTTTATAAAAGAAGAAGTTTATGTAGCTCAACCTCCAGGATTTACTGATTTTAAAAATCCTGACTATGTTTTCATGCTGAAGAAAGCCCTATACGGTCTGAAACAAGCCCCTCGTATTTGGTATGATCATTTAAGCTCTTTTCTACTTGATAACGGTTTTACAAAAGGGAAGGTTGATACTACATTGTTTATAAAATCTTTTAAAGGAAATCTTCTTTTAATTCAAATTTATGTTGACAATATTATCTTTGGATCTACTGATGAGTCTCTTTGTCAAGATTTTTTAAAGTGTATGCAGAATGATTTTGAGATGGGCATGATGGGAGAACTCAAATTCTTTCTTGGAATGCAAATCAAACAAACCAACAATGGGACATTCATTAATCAAGCAAAGTACACAAACGACTTACTAAAGAAGATCGATCTGGAAACCGTCAAACCTCTTGACACTTCGATGGCAACTTCAACCAAGCTTGATATTGATGAGCAAGGCAAACTAGTTGACATACGTAAGTATCGAGGTATGTTTGGTAGTTTACTTTATTTAACTGCTAGTCGCCCTGATATAATATTTAGTGTTTACTTGTGTGCAAGTTTTCAGGCTAACCCTAAGGAATCACACTTATGCGTAGTTAAGCGTATCTTTAGATACCTTAAAGGTACTTTTTTTATCGGCTTATGGTATCCTAAAACCACATCCTTTGACCTAACCGGTTACTCGGACGCTTATTTTGCTGGATGTAAAGTAGATAGAAAAAGTACTAGCAGAACGTGTCATTTCCTAGCTAAGGCTCTAGTCTCTTGGTTCAGCAAGAAGTAAAATTCTGTCGCATTATCAACTACTGAGGATGAGTATATCGCTACAGGATGTTGTTGTGCACAAATTTTATGGACGAAGCAAACCTTAGAAGACTTTGTTTTACAGTATTCATACATAACCATTTTCTGTAACAACACTAGCACTATTAATTTGACTAAGAATCTTGTATGTCATTCTCGCACTATGCATATTGAGATTCGACATCATTTTCTTAGAGACCATCAAACAAATGAAGATATAAATCTTGAATATGTAGACACAGAGAACCAATTGGCAGACATCTTTACAAAACTATTAGCGAAAGAACGTTTTAATTATTTACATCGAGAATTAGAAATTTTAGATGTCAATAATATTAATTAATTTTGTTTTATTAATTATTTTTCAATATACAAAAACTATTTTCGAGACAAGCCTACAAAGGGTATGTCTGTCACCATGACCAAGGTCGAAGCAAAACGGTACTTGAGCATTCTCCTATGAATCTTTGTAAGCTGGGACAGTACCCCTACAGCTAATCTGAGATAGTCGCTGTGTAACAAAAATTAATTCATAAAATAATATTAATTATATTAATTAAAATTTAAAATAACTAAACTTGGAATTAAATAATTGTAAAGGGATTGATAAATACAAAGTAGCCTTTTTTTGTACAAAAATACCTTAACAGAACCCCAGGCGAACTCGTATAGAATTCGGCCCGAGTTTGGCCCGAGTTCTATTGGTGTTGGGTACTTTTTAGTCAGATTTGAATGTGGCCCTTCCTATTCATCACCCTCTCCTCCTCCAAACAGAGCAACAGCCACGCCCGAAGCTCCACAAACCCTAGCTTTTTCAACCTCAATTTCTCTCAAATCCTTTGGAGTTTTTTTATCCAAATTTTGGATTCGTGCGTGAAATCTCGTTCTCTTCCATATACTCAATTCTTAGAAGGTATAATTTTCTCTTTCTCTCTATTTCAATTTTGTAAATTTCTATACTTTTCTAGAAATTATGCCTATAATCAGCAACCCATTCAAGAGAAAGAAGACGGCGGCCAGCGAAAAAGCTTCATCTTCGGATCCTATCTAAGGATCGCTCTTTTAGTCGGTCTAATCAGACGATGGGGCGTTCAATGAGTTTTTCTTCGAAACTCATGACCAATCCCTATTATGGTATGCAGATTTCTTTATTCGCAACATATGCCCCGACGCACCAATCAAGTGGACTATCTTTTCGTCCAATAGAACCTACTTTGAAGCATTAGAATTGCACAACCTTGTCACTCTCATTTTCTTGCCATTTGATTATTTTATTGCAAATTCACCCTTGACACCTTCATTGTTAAGAGTCGTGTTGCTGGAATTGATATTCAATTCAATGATGTCGGCCTAGCAAAAATCGTTGATATTCCAAATGAAGGTGCTCCGTTAGACGATATCACTAAATTTGAATTTCTTGGAGACACGACTTTAAAAAGTTTCAACAATGAACTTTGTTCTCCTGTTCGAGTTCATTCTGGAAAGTTCAAAGCTGCACATTTGAACTTATTCTTCTATTAATTACATTGCATCATCTACTCCACTATCTTACCCAAATCCACTTCCAAGGACGATGTGACCACCCTTGAAATGTCTAATTTATATCATATTCATAAGGGGATTCTATTTTCTGTCCCTAAGATGATTATTCAGATGATGGGTCGTTGTCGCAAAAGGCACAGGAACCTTGCTTACGCGATGATTCTTCCAATCATCTTTCAGCACTTTAACTTTGATCTATCCACTTGTGCCCGTGACTCTAAGCCCAAGTATCTTCAACTATCTCGTCATAGTGCATCTTTTCCTCATGCTCCTCCTACTACACCACCTCCTCAGGATTATCCTATGTCTTTTGAGGATATTCACAAGCACTTATCCGATATACGACGTGCTCAGCTGGATGAGCGCAACACTTTGCGAGCGTTTGTGATTGACACATTGAGGGAACGTGAGTTTCGAGAAGCTAGTCAGGTTCAGGCCCTCGCAAACTCCTTTGCGGATCTGCATTTTGCCCAGACTAGTCTGCATGCCAGTTCTCTTCCACGAGATCCTACTGCCTCTGGCTACCTCTATGAGGATGAGGCAATTCATCACTTCTTTGAGCCTGATAATGCTTATGACTGGTACCGTGGTTCTGGTGCTACTCCACACCCTTCTCACGGAGCTGGCACTTCTGGAGCTGGTTCTTATGGACATGGTGGCGATGATGATCGTGATGACGATGATGACTCTGTTTAGCTGTTGAGGATTTTTGAACTAGATGTTATTGTATTTTGTCTAGATGGTATCTGATTAAACTATGTATTTGTCAATGTATGCTTGGAAATGCTCCGCATTCCAAAATAGTACTTTATCTTTTATTTTTATTTTATTTTCTTAGCACTTTGACTGTTTGCTGAGTTGATATATTTCAAACACTTATTAGTATGTATTTACTATTTCAGTTTGTATTGTTCTCTTTTCTTCTTAGTATGCACTTCTCATTTTATGCGTAGCATTATCTTTCTTAGTTTATGCTTCCTTCATAGAAATGCCTGTGAAATTTATGTTATTCTTTATATATTTTTTGTATTTCTTTAACGTTTGTTTCTTAAGCATGAATTGTGGGCGAGCTTCTCTCTTTGCAATTATTTTGCTAAGTGACAACGGAGGAGTAAAGGATTTAACATCTTTTTTAGGAGATGGGGAGACGGTAAAGTACAGAACAGAACAGTTCCTTACAAATTTTGATATTTTGTTTAAATCAAGATCAAGATGTTATATCGGTCAAGGTTTGTCAATTATCAAAATGGAGAGGACTGTTGGCCCATTTGTAATGGTCAAACCTAATTTTAATAATTGATCTAACCCTCCCTCGATTTAAGGGCTACTTGGACGACTGCTGAGAACTGCTACTGCTATCGTTCAAGACATGAAGCCATTTTGCCATTGAGTCTATATTTCCACTTTCAATGTAATTTTCATAATTTATTGAGTCTAGGAATATGATGTACACCGAGTCGTACTGGCAAATAGTCTACCCAAAATGATTTCAAAATATTCCTTTGTTTTAAAAATAAACCCATTTACAAAAGCTCCTAACTGCTTGACTTTTCAAAAAGCCCAAAACCCGATTTATAAAACCCTAACAAATCAAACTCTGGACACCAAAAGAATTTGGCCCTAGTTCGGCCCGAATTTGCCCCAAGTTCGGTTAGTGGACGTTGGTTTTTAAACTCAGTCTTCCCGCAGTTATGGATGCAATGGCTATCTTTCGAGATTCTCTCAAAGAATTCAGTAATATATTATGTGATCTTGCTGCTCTCTGATCTCTACTTTTACATTTACATATCTGTGATATATTCTGTGATCCTACTGTTAACAATTTTTTAATAGCTAATTTTTTTGCTACCTACTCTATTCACCCTCCCCTCTCTAGAGTATAGCGCTTTATATCTCGTTCCTACAAATAGTGGGGAGTGTATGAAGGTTAAAATAACAACACATGACAACAAAAGCTCTTGTCATCCTTACACTTGTATACAAGTGAGTTTGTGAGAGAAAGTGATCCTCGAGTTAAGTTGTATCAACTTAAGTGAAGAGACATTTGTAATCCTTTATTTGATTATAATGAAAACGGCGAAGAAGGGCGGGAGGACATAAGCGCAAATTTAGCTGAACCTCGATAAATCTTGTGTATGCAGTATCTCTATTTTCTCTTCACTTTTATTTTAATTTTCTTCTCATATCATCACTAAGACGAAAATTGTCTTATATTTCTCAACTTATCCACATGTAAATTAATAAAAATTTCAAGACTGATATGGGAATAAATCTGGTACTTTATAATCTATCCCACTCAAATAAACCTCATCGTTGTATTCTAGGTAGCTTTTATACCATGTCAATAAAATAAGGAGGAATGTGTCATGCACCGATTCCATCGAATAGATCATCTCCACATGGGCATGATGCCGTACGAGCCTAAGTTACGCTCGCACAAGGCAAATACCATAACGGCTGATTATGAAGCTTAGCGACTGTCGTCGCACGAAAGTTCCAAGCAGAGAAGTTGAATAAAAAAGTAATGTAGAAAACAAGTAATCTTTATTGATATTGAAAACATAAGATTACAAAGGCTCGAGGCCAACATTACAAATCACTCAAGCTCACACTCTCTCTGATTATAATCACTCAATTCTCTCTTATCTCTCAATACAAATGATTACGCCCTTCGACTTACAACTTGAAGAAGGCGATGTCCATACCGTATAAGTGAAGACACTAACACGGTCGTACGCCTCGCAATGCGAAGGAACTCTATGCCTTGACGCATCTAAGCGAGCTCCGCCACAAACGAGCAAGTACTTGTAACATGCATGCAAACTGGTGGGGTGTCAGTACCAACCGTACTGGTGGGAGGCATCTCGTCCATCCATACAAAACCAACACGTTAAATTTAGTGAGTATGAACTATTCTTTTATGGTCTTTCTAGTCTTCCCTTAGGATCAATTTCATAGCATATACTCCAAGCCTACTCGAGTTGCAACAATGTGATCGTGACATAAAACTCATTTGTGCAGCAACATCATGGTCGTGCCTTGTAACATAGTATAAACTTACCCATACTTACCTCCTAGCCTTCCATATTTTGGCACAACAATATATTACAATATAAGGACTTGTTCAAACTTACCAGACCATAAGACCAACCGTCGTGTCGAAGCCCGTGTCTCAGTTGCAGCTAAATCTTTGGCTCAATAACTGTGATGCAACCATTCACACATTTCTTGAGTCAATCTAGGGTATGCATACATATCGCCGCTATTATGTCGACTCAAACTATATGAAGGGTTACTATCATGACAAGCTATCCCTGGACCATAAGGATAAGATGGTTCGTTCGTTAAAATGAGGTACGATCTCGTCGAATTTCCCCAAATACCTGCTATATGGTGCACCCCTTAGGTCAGGTCGCACACCATCTGAGGGTTTCCTCCTAGGTTAAATCAATCCTAGTGCCCTGACAATTGTTTGAGGAACTCAAACCTACTCAAATCACTATGCTTTCGAATCATTTCTCATCTTTCATTTTTGTACTTTCATGCAGCTCCCAAAACCAAGGACTACCTCGACGACTAACGGTCCCGAAAACTTTTCATATTTTTATATCCTTCTGACTCATTTCCATGAATGACTATTTGATAGCCTTCCTGCTTAACTTGGACCAATCGTGTTCCATGTCGGGCCACCAGAAGAGTCATTCTCTATATGACAAGTTTTGATATCATGGGAACGTACATGCTAAGACAAGTACCTAATATGTAAAAACGTGCATGCTATGACACCAAATCGATAGTCCGTGGCAGAAATCTGTTCAACTCTATCGTTAGGTCGAAAGACCGAGTGCCAACTTTGAAATAACTTCATAGAGAGAGATATAGGCAACAAGTTAACATTTTCATGTTCTACGCACACTTGACACAATAGGATTACTCCCTTAACTACGTGGGTTCATCTTTTTTATTACCAAACCTATTCGCTGCATTTGAAAACTTCTTTTTATCAAGTGTGAAGGCAAAGTTGTGGCAAGTTCACCAAAGTCACCCACCTAAACGAGGAGTTTTCTCGAGCGAGTAGGACTTCGAGCAAGCCATTGCATGGCCAAGTCCAAACATTATTTCGATTCATCTTGATAGACTTAGCGGGATGGGGCATTACAGAATGTACTCTCTTGACCTCTTGGTGAAAAGTAATTAAAGTAATTATTATTCTGTTGTAGGAGTCAATTTGCAATCACCTCATTATTCAGCATAATAATATGAGTTAACAAACTTCAGATATGATCATTACCCCTTATATATGATCCTTACTTACTAATAGTAATAAGAGAAATATTAACCATATATAATGCATACCTCCTTAAGATTTAGCAATTAGATAAAAAAATCCCAACGTAAACTTTTTGTAAACTAATTAACAACTTGTCGTTTAATAGTCTTGTTTGGTTTGTATTAAGTTGAAGACAAAACAGATTGAGCTATAAGATACCTTATTTTTATAAAATTGGAATTTACAACCTTTAACTTGTTAAAGCATTATAATGGCTAGAACATCAAAACAAGTTCCATCTACATACTAGTATATATGGACATGTTTTCCACGTATTTCATATATTGCTATTAAAGAACATGTTTTATAAAATATTATTAGGAAGACTAAAAAATACCCTTGTAATTATTTTAATCTTTATAAAAACTACTTAGGATGACTAAAGACAATCACCTAAATTATACTATATTTATTATAATATTATTATATAATTATATATTATATATTATTTTATGCATGCATGTAAGTCTATTTAGAAAGACTAAATGATAATTTTTATAATTATCGAACTACTACTATTAACTTTAATAAACAATTTTAATAGTAAATATATGCAATAATATATTTGGAGAAGAAAAAAATTATGGTAAAGCTAAAGTTTTCTCATTATATCAGTAGTTTAGAGTATTGATTCAGAGTATCCACGTTTAAAGCTTTTCACATAAAAAAAACTTCACAACCACTTCTTTGAGTATATCCCACCACAAAGGCACGAAATTTCCTTCCCAAATACCTTATTTCCTCATAAATAATAAACAACTCCGAACTATAGAATGCAAAATCTCCTTCACTAACACCGAGGCATCTATCTCAACCACAATATAGCAAAATCTTGCTTCCAAATGGCATTACTAGGGCTTCCTTTGCGGCCATCAGGGGCGGAACCACATAGAGGGATGTGGTGGGCTCCATCCCACCCTAAATTTTTTTTCTTTTTTTAGTATTTTTTTGTTTTTTTTTGTTTTTTTATATGAGTTAGACTATACTTAGCCTACCTTAGGCTACTACATTGATCCCTCCTGAGATTGAATTTCTGATTTTGTCCTTGACTGCCATAGCCTCTGTAACACCCAGTTTTCTAAAATTGGGATATTTTTGAAAATTTATTATTTTTATTATTTATTAATGGTATTTTAGTCATGATATGATCTTTGGTTAATTTTAGTTAATTAAAACCATTTTCTAAGTCATGACTTATGACTTTGTGACTTTACTAGTATAACCCTAGTGTAAACCCTAGAGATTTCATAACCTAGAGACTAACCATGATCATGTGAGCCTAGCCATAGGTTTAGAACATCAAATTAGGGCTTTTTAGCCTAAAGGGTATTTGGTAATTTTCTAGGATTTATTTGGAATTATTTGGATTTATGGTTTTTATTATTATTTAATTATTGATTAGTGTCATGTTAGCTCCTAACCTAGTTTAGCACTAATCTAGAGATTAGCCACTAACCTAGGAGACTAATGTTAGATGTTAGCTTATGTTAGAAATATCTAGTTTGATAAATATCTAGATATTTACTTTTTAGATATTTTAGAACCTAAATATCTAACCCCTTAGTCAAAGACTTAGGGGCTAAGTTTGCAAGGTGGTAGGACACCCTCCCCTACCCTCATGGCAGCCAAACACTACCCCCCCTTCCTATATAACCCCATCACACTCATTCATGATCAATTTACATGAATTTAAATCCTACAAAATTCCCTTTCCTTCACACCACCTTAACTTGATCATTTTTGATCCAAATCACCTCTAGTTTCTTGCATTGGACTCCCCTACACTAGAGGATACTAGTAAGGGCCTGCTATCAAGGATTTATAAGCTTTGGGCATCACCAAGTTGAAGGACACACACCCCCTCTTTATAGATTTTTCCTTGGAATTGCACAAATAGGTAAATGCCCTCAAACCTAGTTAATATTCTGATTTTTCTTCATAAATGCATGCATCTAGGTACCATGGAACTGTAGGCTAAGTTTGGTGAGATTTAGGGTTGGTTTGGTGTCCGTATCGGACACGTATCTGTGTTCTAATTGCAGTGTTTGGTGAAATGCCACTTAGGAATAAAAGTTGTTATTTTTTCAAAACAAAATATATTTTTGGGTAGCCCTATACATGTAGGACACAACCCTAGTTGTCTGAGCACACTTCGAGTTGTGTCCGTGTCCAAAACAGGACACGAACACACTGTAAAACCCCACTGTACATACTGTAAAACCCTACTGTTTGACACTTCCTGTCGTGTCCACACGAGTCGTGGACACGATACAGAAACCTAGACACGAACCTAACCACCCCACCTACCCACTGACACGAGCACAAGGCTCTACGTGCCACGTGTGGAGCACACGACCCTTCGACACGCGCGCACGAGACTGTGCAGCCTCCCCTGCTACTCGACGCCTAGTGCGGACACTGTAGGACAAGTGGACATGAGAAAATTGACACAGAGGAGGGGGCAACCTCTGTCATGCCCCTCCTCGAGTTTGAGACACTCTCGTGTCCTTTCGAGGACACGTGCACTGGTCGTGCACTGACAGTGCACGCGCACGTTTTCTTCACGGACACGGCCTTCGTGTCGCATGGACATGAGTCGAGGACACCTCGTGGTGACACGAGTGTGTAGCCCAACACGTGGGCTACACGTGGATATGACCACGAGGCCCCACGTGGCTCGTGTCGTGTCCACGAGGCGCGTGCACCGCTGTACGACGCGGTGCCAAACACGCGTATCAGTCGTGTTTTCTCGACTGATACGGGTCTCGTGTCGACTCTGTGCGACATGTGGACACGACTCAGGTTGCTAGACACCTAGCCTGACCCTAGACGAACCTAGGGACACGAGCACGAGACACGAGGACACGTGTGTCGTGTCCTACACGCGTGTGCATCTCTGCACGACGCTGTGATACTGTAAACTTACCCGATTGTGCTTTTTGACACTTTGACACGCCGTGTCGTGTCGTGGTGGACTTCCAGTGCCACACACAACACGAACACATAGGGGGACACGATTACCAACCATTGGTTTCGAGTCTTAGCTCGGTTTGGTGTGTGAACATGGGTTTACCCATGTTTCGAGTACACAGTGCTATTTCCAGTTTTTTGGGATATTTTTCCCAGTTTTAAAGATCGAATTTCAAAACTGTTTTTATTGTGATTTATACATATATATGTGTATTTTCACTATAGGTATAGGTAGTGTATGTATATGTGAGTGTGTGGGAGGAAATTGGGTGTGTACATATGTATATACATGTATATATAGTATAGGTGTGTGTGTGTGTAATAGTGTATTGTTTGGGGGCTGATTTTCTGGTTCCAGGAATCTGGAACCCCCCCTTTCCTGTGTCCAGTTCTATTTCCCTCTCTCACTCTAATTCTTTCATCTCTCTCTCTCTCTATTTCCCTCTGTATATATATATATGTGATATATATATATATATATATATATATATATATATATATATATATATATATATATATATATATATATATTATATATAATTATATATATAACTATATATACCAATATATATAATTATATATAATATAACATATATATATATATATATATATATATATATATATATATATATATATATATATATATATATATATATATATATATATATATATATGTTATATTATATATAATTATATATGAAAATGTATGTATATGTATATATGTTAGCTATCTATATATGTATGTATATATATATAAGTGGATGTATTATATATAATAGGTTATATAGTTGGATATATATATTAGATATATTATATTAGATATATTTATGGTATACATATAGTATCTAGGTTATGGTCTAGATACACTAGCCTATGGCCATTAGGGGCTAACCCTAATTGACCTAGTGGCCCCTAGACCTAGGTTGACCAAATGTTGACCATTGTTGACCAAAGTCAACCTTAGGTCAAACTTGACCAAATTAACCTAGAATTGACTAGGGTTAACCTAAAAATGACTAGTTTAACTGGTCTGACCATGTCTGACCTGATTACCTTATTGACTAGTCTTTGTTTGACCTAAATTACCTTAGCTAGTCTAAGTTGACCTAGACTTGACCTAGATTGATCGTGTTGACTAGTATTTGACTAGTTTGGTTAGAATGTTGATCCAGAGTTGACTTTAACCTAGATTAGACTTGATTGACCTTGTTGACCTTGTTTGACCCTATTTGGCTTAGTATGACTTCCTGTGACCTAGTTTGACTATTAGAGTTGACCAAGAGTTGACTTTTGACCAGATTGACCTAGAATCATGTAGTATGCATTGTATACTTTATTTTTACCATTGTGGATACATTGTGACTTGTATTGCTCTGATTAGGAGCCATACACCTCTCCTCAGACAGTATATCCTCTTCAGACATTCAGTTATCAGGCGAGTACATTCTCTGACCGTTTCATACTTGCCAGGATTTATATTCTTGCTCTAGATTACTTTGCTTGATGCTGAGACGATTGTTATCACGGATTGGTACTATATGGATCTTTTCATGAGATGTTATCCCCCTCGGGAGCATTAGATACTTTTGTCACGCGTGTTTCACTTACATCATGTATCTCATGCTTCTATTTTCATGTATCTTCATGTATCAGCTAGTGACTCATGTACTCTTATGATCACCGAGCCTTCATGAATCTTCATGAATCACTCACGTATCACCCAATTATGGGCTTATCACGAATCTTAACATAACCTGAACGGATCCTTGTGTATTGATTGGGGAAACGGGGGAGTAGAAGTGGACATGTGAATAATTCCAAAGTAGTGTAATCATGTGCAAACTCAGTAGTGTAATCATGTATAAATTCTAGCCATTCACATGCCTATCTTGTGCTCTACATCACTAGCCACTTACAGTTCTCTATATACTGTAGATATTTCCTTTACAGCTATCTCTTTTGCTACATGTATCTTCCTTCAGCAGTTCCTGTATTTTACTCTATTGTATGCTTTATATTTCCTATCATACTATGCACTGCGTGAGATGTATTGTGCTCGTTCCTGTCCTGACTGGACCTGTTGAAAATATTACAGAGGATGAGGATGAGGCCCTGGTGTCTACCTAATATGGAGCAGGACTAGATGACACTCATGTCGTGGACCCTCAGCAGGATCCACCTACAGCTGAGGATGTTGCCCCAGTAGTCTAGGCTAGTTTAGCTAGACGGTCTTTTCTATATTATCATTGTGTCTCACATTCTGAGTTGTATTTTGAGATGTTGAGATATGTAGACTCTTAGACTTATATTGTATATTGGTTTGTCATTCTGATGTTATGTTATCCTAGACACTTAGACTTATTTCATCTTTGTACTGTTCTCTTTGAGTTACCATCTGTCTATCTATCTATCTTTCATTCTTCTACCTAGATGTGATTGAGATTGTTTTCAGTTTGTCACCTCCATTCGGAGAGTATAAACTGTACAGGTACTTTTATATTGTTAGATGATTGACCTAGGATAGCGTTCTACCGCCGACACTACGGCGTAGGCTGGACGTACCCACTTCTCGTGCCCTTACTCTAGGGTGCGGGTCGTGACACGTTTTAGTGGTGGCCCATGCAGGTCGAGTTTATGTAGTGGTATTCGAACTAGAGTATCACTACAGCCTGCGATAGGATTTGAGGAATAGGCTTAGTGAGAGAGGATACTCAATCATTGTTAGGATACCTTGAGAGATTCCTGGGATGACCCTTGAGAATCTCATTTGAAATTACGATTTAAACTCTTTTTCCCATGATTGAATTTGATTTTGGAGGATTCACTGTAGAACTTGAATCCTGATGTTAGTTGATGATTTGAAAATTTTGTAGTTGTTGATTTTTAAATTTCTTTGTGTTAGATTAATATCTTTTATTTTAAGGTACTCAATCACATTTATGAGAAAACTCTCATCTGTTTCTTGCCATCTAATTCTCTTCTAATTTGCTTTCCCTTGAAATGAACTGTCCCCTCTATTTTTGCATCTTGCTCAACTCTTTCTACCAATCTATGTGACTGTATCCCAACCCCGACTTACTCGACATTTTCTCAAATCAAGACTTTATTGAGACCTTCTAACCTTGACCTTTGATTTGATCGAACCCTAACTATATTCATCTAGTAGCCTATCTATCCCTAGGACTGTGTTCCTAAATTATTTACTAGATTCCTAATTAATTTTATTCCATGGGTTAATTTGATCTTCTTTAATTTTTGCATCAATTATCACGTCTTGAACTCCCACTTTCTATTCTAGATCATTGGACGTCCTTTACCGTGACTTAGATATTCAGAGTATAATACTAGCTGTTACCTCCCAACAAACTTCACATGTAAGACCTAGACTAGCCTACCTTCATGTAGGTATTCCATGTCCTACTAAAACCCATCTCCTTGTACTCTATTTTCTTGATATGATTTTCTGGTCAAATGGCTAAACTATAACCTCTACCGTGATACTAAATTAATTCTTATTTCAATTAGAGATCCACCTTGGCTCAATTCTTTCGACCTGGCATGTGATGGTGTTCTACTTGAATCCTTAAAATACTTGACCTTGTACCTTATCTTGAATGCTTGACCCGATTGGTTAAGGATCTTGGACTATGTATTTTCTTTCATCATTTCCACCCTTACTTATATCTTATGCTATAAATTTATCCTTAAGTTTTACAAGCTTATCCTTTGTAAGCCCACTTCCCGATTTTATTTATTTCTATAGTTTTAAATATTGTCTAGCTAGAAAATGTTATTTAATTTTAAAGGTATTCTCGATGACAAAGAGGTTTTCAAATTTCTTTTGAATATATTCTAGAATCTTTGAGTTACTATTTTGCACTATGATAATTATGATAAAATACTCGTAAAATTATTTGTTATTATTTATTTAAGGAATTGGGTTATAAAACATGTTTCAAATATTATTTGATAGTATCTAGTATTATTTTAAAAATTATCATGGATCGATTTCAATTATTTTGGGATTTAATAGATTTGATAATTATGTTTTTTTTTTTAAATCTTGAAAAGATTCATTTTATGACAATATACCACTAACGTTATTTGATTTGATCGAATTAAACTTTTGATTTTGATTTAAATTAGTAGATTTTGATTAATATATTTTATGATGTTTTGACAATTCTGCTATATTTAAATTACTTGAATTTAGATGTCATTTAAATTATTGTAGTAATTAGTTATCTACTCAACTTCGTATTTAATGTATATAGTTTAAATTCTTGATAATATCAAATTTATATTTAAAATATTTTATGATAATCAATTATTTGTATAGTTTTAATTTATAAAATCTAAATTATTTGGTTAGGTCAAATAGTAATTTAAATTAGTATTCCTATCTCCTAACGTATTATGATTAAACTAGATTGTTTTAAATATTTATTCGACTTAATCTAAAGAGAGTCATATCTACTAGGAACTTGCTCTTTATCCAAGTAAGAGATTAATTCCCTACTTAAGAGTTGTTCATTGCTATTCTACCAAACGAATCCTCATTAGCCACAAACAAACATCTAGCAACCATCAGAGCAAGGTCGTGTCCATCGCCATCTCTGAGTCCCTCTCCACGTACTCCTACTCTGCCTCCCCCGCTGACACCGGGCTACGGACACCTTCCCTGCTCCTCGTCACCCCCCAAGTCTCTCCCTGATTTCCCCAAAACACTACCATCAACGCCCTTCGTCATCAAGCCCCGACTCCACCACCACACCAATAGGCAGCCTGTGTCCACATCCGTGTCCACATATATTCCACAAAACCCATGTCCAAATAACCGTGTCCACCACAGAAAACCACCGTGTCCGGACCCGTGTGCCGGTGGTTTCATTCATTTCCTCATCCAGTTTCGCATCAATACAATCATCATGTCCGAGTCTGATGCGAATTCAGAACTCGGAGAGTTTCGGTGTCAAACATCCGGACACAACAAAAATTTAAGAGAAAACCCTAACGCTAACCTCCTCGCTATCGTGGACACCCGAACCCTGCTGCCCCTGTCGGCCGAGATCTTCCAGGCGCGCTCCGCCATCTGCGACCGGAGCAGTCGTCACCGCCTCCGAGCGATCCGGCGCCCCATGGAACCGCGCGCCAGATCCCGAGTGGTCGACCTAGCCGACCTCCACCTCCATGACCACCGAATTCCAGTACCTTGTGGTCAGCTACCCCTGCCGATCGCCACCAGCGCCTCCGCCAAACTCCACCAGAACCCAGATCTGTGTCGGGACAGCACGGACGAGGCCGCACGACCCCGCGCCTCCATTTTTTGAGCCGCTCCGCCACCGTGGTCGCTCTGGTGCGCCACCGCCGGCCTCGCGAAGATCGCACCTCCGCGTCGAGGTCACACCCGCCATCCTCGTTTTTGCCGCCTCCGCCGCTCCGTGCCAGTGAGCCGTGAGGACTCCGTTGGAGTCCTGTGTCGTGCGCCTCCGACCACGGGTGAGCTTCCGCACTTCTCCCCTCGTTTCCTCTCTTCTCTTTCTACTTCTGCTGCTTCCTTTAGTTTCTCCTTTTATTATTCCTCTCTCTCTCCCTCGTGACACGAGAAGAGAATAGAGGCAGCTGTCTCTTTTCATTTCATTATTTGTCGTTATATCTAGCATATCAGTAAGCATATATTTGTATAGTAAGTAATATAATATGGTTATTGATATTAGTAGCCTGTTTATTATATCCAGCATATCATTAAACATATGGTTTTTGGATTGGACTTCCGGCTCAAATGAATATTAGTGTTGGGCCAACGGATAATTATAGACTTAAATTACTTCATATACGAGACTATTGACCGTCTTAATTATTTTGGATTTTGGACTTCTATGTCAATAGGAATTATATATAAGTCTTTTAGATATGCTTTGTATGAAACCTATTTTCTAAAAATGAACTTTTATATTAAGTAGGTACCTTTCTTGATATGGTAGTGTTGTACAATATAAATTTCTTAAATATAGTATAGGTCTATGGGCCAGACCATAGATTAAGCTAACTTTAATTGAAATGTTTAAGTATATTCTTGACCAATATACATAATGATGGATTGGTTTTTAATAGAATATTGATATTATTAAATTAATAATTTGGGGCTTACCTATTACACACTACTGATGGGCTTTGGTTTTTGTTATTAATTAGGCTTTTGGTATGATAGGACCATCTAGTTAAGATAGATTTATAAATACGGTTTTTTTTACTTAAAGAAATATATATTTTCTTATCAAACTTTACGTACTTAAAATGGGCCTCGAAAAATAGTATTATGTGATTTCAAAACAAGTTTATAAACATATTTCTAAAGGAATAATTTATAAGTATATTTTTCCTAAATATATTTTTCTAATTAAACAATTACGTTTTATCTAAGTTAGAAATCTCCCTTAAATTATTCGATTGGCCTCGATCGTAGCTAATCGCGTTCCTATTTCTTTTGCCAAATTGGGACTTCTTCATGCCGACCCTAGCAATCGAACAATCCTGGACTCAATGGGACTACTGGTTTCACCAGCTAAGGACCTTAGGCAAGTACACTTTCTGATTGCTTTCCGATTCATAGTAGTCTTTTCATTTCATGTCTATACATATATCTTGTTGCTTGTTGACACGCTCGTCACACGGAGTAGTCGGAAGGGGAAATATCTTAGTAAACATGTGAACTACCCAGAACTATCCCATGATGTCTATTCGTGAACAATAGCACCTGTACACGACACGTACAGGTGTCGGATTTACCCCCTAGCCGTTCACATGTCGAAACAGATATTTCACACCACCTAGATAGATAGATGTCTTTTATTAGTTTTCCTTGTTTACTTCTCTATCCTGTTATGTCATCAGTTTTCTTACAGCTTTCATATTCCATATGATATTTTCATGTCTTGTTAATTCTATTGTGTTTTGCATTGCCGTCAGTTTGTGTACTTGTTCCAATCCTGACTGGATAACCTATATTTTTCAGGTTTAGCCGCTACCACTCTTAGCACTGGGGAGGACTTGGGTATGCTGAAGACAACCTAGAAATAGAAAGCAATTGTAACAATTTCATTAATTGTAAATCATGTACTTTCTTTAATTATAAATGTTGTACTAAATATAGAAATGTGAATGAGCAGCAAATGAGTATTTTGAGCATTTATTACTTGCGGGCTTGACAGCGTTCTACCGCTGACTCTGCGACGTAGGCTGGCTTGGACACGTCTCGTATCCGAAAAGTGGGTGCGGGTCGTGACAAGTTTTTGTGGTGGCCCATGCAGGTCAGTTTTCGCAAATTGTGCGAACTCGTGGTAGTACCATATTATTCATACTACTGCGAGCCTGCGACTAAGAAATGCTCATTCACAACTAGGAGTAAGCCAATTCTAAAGAAAATGGTTAGGACTAGGAGTCCCTAATTTAAATTGACATTTGGGTAGTTAAGGTTGATACATATGTCATACTAGATAACTTTCATAGAAGGATACACTATCGCATTGTGATTTGACAGAATTCCTAAGGAGGGTAGATTCGTAACACCTTTCCGAAATTCTGAAAATAGCATTTATTCCTTTTAGTTGAATTAAAGTGTGATTTTTAGAATTTTATAAATATTTATTATAGAAGTCCTTAGTCACGGTTAAGTTTCGGAGTGCAAGATAACCAAGAATTTTGGCACTGAAAGTGTGGTCGAGTTCTTTGAATAGTGTTCTAGCCATGGTAGAGAAGGCCGAGTCATAGGTGTGTACTAACTAGAAAAATCAGGCCAAATCGTGACATAACCCTAGGAATAATTTAATCACTCATTATTAAGATTATTGGCTTTTAGAAGACCCGGTTGTTCCGAATTAGCCCGAACTCAACCCAAGTCCTGGTGGTCATATAGTGCGACCAACGTCGTCCATATAGCTATATAGATGTGTATATACATTGGGAGTTCATTTCTAGTATTGTGGATAATTTCTATAAATTATATATTGAATATAACATATGTATTATTGCTTTTTAAGTTTGAATTTTACTTGGAAAAAATTGGATAATCTTCTCTTAGATTGGTACCTTAGGATTTTGGAGATTTATTTAGGCTATGCATATACACTGGCGTATAAATATATTCATAGTAGGTAGACATGATGCTTTATACATACTTCCCCTGATCTTGAATACTAAAGAATTAGAAATTAAAATTTATGTTTTCCTTTGTCTTCGGTCATTCTCTTCCTAATCAATTGTTTGATTTTCAAAACTGATACCTCCCCTTCAAGGAAGGATACGTACACTTTCCTATAATGATCAATTTGTTCAAATTTCTAGCTTTCTCCATCATGGTCAAATTGTTTCAAGATTTTTGAACCTCCGTTGAGATTTTAAGGATGTAGTTGAAAGGATGATCGGTGACTTATGATGGCAGGCAGCCGCGCACTATCGCCACTTATTTGACTTATGGAGACTGTGGGTTCACTGCAGCCAGCAGCGCACTGGCGAGGCATGATCCCTAAGTTGAAGTAATCTTGAGTAAGTATAAGTTATCGAACATTGTTAAAACTATATCTTGGTCGTCCTATATTCGTCTTTAAGTTGTTATGTCCAGATTGGGTAGAGTTGATAGGGTATTCGTTACCGTATCCTTACTTGAGTCGTGGAATCAAGAGTTTATTGCAGCTAGCTGTACACTGGCGAGGCATAAACTCTTGGTAAAACGACTTCGATTATGTTTACGAGTTTCGAATATTTTAGAAACTACATCCTTTTGGCATATGACTATTGATTTGGTTATTATTCTTTCCTTTATTTCTTGAACCCTTCTTCCCTACCCTTTCTATCATCGAAACGCCATTTGGCTTCCTAGTAACCTTTTAAACGTACTTTTGAAATCCTGCCACTAGATTCATCATCATACTTGGATTGTTGAATCTATGATCGTGTCTAAATGATTTTTTTAGCGACAGATCGTGCTAAAGATTTTCGACTGAATTATTCTTGGCAACCCTTTGATTACGACTAGACAGTTCGATTATATTTCGATCATGCCAACTCGCATGTTTCCTAGATTTTGAGTTTTTTCTAATCGTGCCTAAAGGATTTTGCTTAACCAGTTGATCATGTCAAATGATTCCATTTTTGGTTATCCTTAAACGACGTTGATCGTGACCAACTATTTTGACCGTAATCACAATCGTGCCTATATTCCAACTCAATTATTACTAATGTTAGGTTTTGATCACGTTCATGCCTGTGCTAACTTTACTTTTGATCATGCTTGGATGATTTGCATGATTTACTTTTATCGTGACCATATCTTAGTTGTATCCAAGTGATTTTCCATGTTCAGACTTAGCCTAAATTTTTGATCGTCGATCATATCATCCCTTGAGTATATTCTTACCCTTTCAAATTTCGAGGACGAAATTTTTGTAAGGTGGGTAGATTTGTAAGCCCACTTCCCGATTTTATTAATTTCTACAGTTTTAAATATTGTCTAGCTAGAAAATGTTATTTAATTTTAAAGGTATTCTCGATGACAAAGAGGTTTTCAAATTTCTTTTGAATATATTCTAGAATCTTTGAGTTACTATTTTGCACTATGATAATTATGATAAAATACTCGTAAAATTATTTGTTATTATTTATTTAAGGAATTGGGTTATAAAACATGTTTCAAATATTATTTGATAGTATCTGGTATTATTTTAAAAATTATCATGGATCGATTTCAATTATTTTAGGATTTAATAGATTTGATAATTATGTTTTTTTTAAAATCTTGAAAAGATTCATTTTATGACAATATACCACTAACGTTATTTGATTTGATCGAATTAAACTTTTGATTTTGATTTAAATTAGTAGATTTTGATTAATATATTTTATGATGTTTTGATAATTCTGCTATATTTAAATTACTGGAATTTAGATGTCATTTAAATTATTGTAGTAATTAGTTATCTACTCAACTTCGTATTTAATGTATATAGTTTAAATTCTTGATAATATCAAATTTATATTTAAAATATTTTATGATAATCAATTATTTGTATAGTTTTAATTTATAAAATCTAAATTATTTGGTTAGGTCAAATAGTAATTTAAATTAGTATTCCTATCTCCTAACGTATTATGATTAAACTAGATTGTTTTAAATATTTATTCGACTTAATCTAAAGAGAGTCATATCTACTAGGAACTTGCTCTTTATCCAAGTAAGAGATTAATTCCCTACTTAAGAGTTGTTCATTGCTATTCTACCAAACGAATCCTCATTAGCCACAAACAAACATCTAGCAACCATCAGAGCAAGGTCGTGTCCATCGCCATCTCTGAGTCCCTCTCCACGTACTCCTACTCTGCCTCCCCCGCAGACACCGGGCTACGGACACCTTCCCTGCTCCTCGTCACCCCCAAGTCTCTCCCTGATTTCCCCAAAATACTACCATCAACGCCCTTCGTCATCAAGCCCCGACTCCACCACCACACCAATAGGCAGCCTGTGTCCACATCCGTGTCCACATATATTCCACAAAACCTATATCCAAGTAACCGTGTCCACCAAAGAAAACCACCGTGTTCGGACCCGTGTGCCCGTGGTTTCATTCATTTCCTCATCCAGTTTCGCATCAATACAATTATCATGTCCGAGTCTGATGCGAATTCAGAACTCGGAGAGTTTCGGTGTCAAACATCCGGACACAACAAAAATTCAAGAGAAAACCCTAACGCTAACCTCCTCGCTATCGTGGACACCCGAACCCTGCTGTCATTGTCGGCCGAGATCTTCCAGGCGTGCCCCGCCATCTGCGACCGGAGCAGTCGTCACCGCCTCCGAGCGATCCGGCGCCCCATGGAACCGCACACCAGATCCCGAGTGGTCGACCTAGCCGACCTTCACCTCCAGGACCACCGAATTCCAGTACCTTGTGGTCAGCTACCCCTGCCGATCGCCACCAGCGCCTCCGCCAAACTCCACCAGAACCCAGATCTGTGTCGGGACAGCACGGACGAGGCCGCACGACCCCGCGCCTCCATTTTTTCAGCCGCTCCGCCACCGTGGTCGCTCTGGTGCGCCACCGCCGGCCTCGCGAAGATCGCACCTCCGCGTTGAGGTCACACCCGCCATCCTCGTTTTTGCCGCCTCCGCCGCTCCGTGCCAGTGAGCCGTGAGGACTCCGTCGGAGTCCTGTGTCGTGCGCCTCCGACCACGGGTGAGCTTCTGCACCTCTCCCCTCGTTTCCTCTCTTCTCTTTCTACTTCTTCTGCTTCCTTTAGTTTCTCCTTTTATTATTCCTCTCTCTCTCCCTCGTGACACGAGAAGAGAATAGAGGCAGCTGTCTCTTTTCATTTCATTATTTGTCGTTATATCTAGCATATCAGTAAGCATATATTTGTATAGTAAGTAATATAATATGGTTATTAATATTAGTAGCCTGTTTATTATATCCAGCATATCATTAAACATATGGTTTTTGGATTGGACTTCCGGCTCAAATGAATATTAGTGTTGGGCCAACGGATAATTATAGACTTAAATTACTTCATATACGAGACTATTGACCGTCTTAATTATTTTGGGTTTTGGACTTCTATGTCAATAGGAATTATATATAAGTCTTTTAGATATGCTTTGTATGAAACCTATTTTCTAAAAATGAACTTTTATATTAAGTAGGTACGTTTCTTGATATGGTAGTGTTGTACAATATAAATTTCTTAAATATAGTATAGGTCTATGGGCCAGACCATAGATTAAGCCAACTTTAATTGAAATGTTTAAGTATGTTCTTGACCAATATACATAATGATGGGTTGGTTTTTAATAGAATATTGATATTATTAAATTAATAATTTGGGGCTTACCTATTACACACTACTGATGGGCTTTAGTTTTTGTTATTAATTAGGCTTTTGGTATGATAGGACCATCTAGTTAAGATAGATTTATAAATACGGTTTTTTTTTACTTAAAGAAATATATATTTTCTTATCAAACTTTAGTACTTAAAATGGGCGTCGAAAAATAGTATTATGTGATTTCAAAACAAGTTTATAAACATATTTCTAAAGGAATAATTTATAAGTATATTTTTCCTAAATATATTTTTCTAATTAAACAATTACGTTTTATCTAAGTTAGAAATCTTCCTTAAATTATTCGATTGGCCTCGATCGTAGCTAATCGCGTTCCTATTTCTTTTGCCAAATTGGGACTTCTTCATGCCGACCCTAGCAATCGAACAATCCTGGACTCAATGGGACTATTGGTTTCACCAGCTAAGGACCTCAGGCAAGTACACTTTCTGATTGCTTTCCGATTCATAGTAGTCTTTTCATTTCATGTCTATACATATATCTTGTTGCTTGTTGACACGCTCGTCACACGGAGTAGTCGGAAGGGGAAATATCTTAGTAAACATGTGAACTATTCAGAACTATCCCATGATGTCTATTCGTGAACAATAACACCTGTACACGACACGTGCAGGTGCCGAATTTACCCCCTAGCCATTCACATGTCGAAACAGATATTTCACACCACCTAGCTAGATAGATGTCTTTTATTAGTTTTCCTTGTTTACTTCTCTATCGTGCTATGTCATCAGTTTTCTTTCAGCTTTCATATTCCATATGATATTTTCATGTCTTGTTAATTCTATTGTGTTTTGCGTTGTCGTCGGTTTGTGTACTTGTTCCAATCCTGACTGGATAACCAACATTTTTCAGGTTTAGCCGCTACCACTCTTAGCACTGGGGAGGACTTGGGTATGCTGAAGACAACCTAGAAATAGAAAGCAATTGTAACAATTTCATTAATTGTAAATCTTGTACTTTCTTTAATTATAAATGTTGTACTAAATATAGAAATATGAATGAGCAGCAAATGAGTATTTTGAGCATTTATTACTTGCGGGCTTGACAGCGTTCTATCGCCGACTCTGCGGCGTAGGCTGGCTTGGACACATCTCGTATCCGAAAAGCGGGTGCGGGTCGTGACATCCTTTTCGAGCTTGATCATGATATATTTATTGGGTGTACACCCACTAACATATTATCTAATCAGAACCGGCGCATGATGGTCTGATCAACCTGTTGCGTTTTGGTTCGCTTTTTTTTTATATATATTAATCTACGTGGATGGAGACAGTTAAACTTGCCCTAGAATCTTTTCCGCAACAACCTTGACAATTCTCCTTGGAATTATTTTTTATCGCCTATGAACCTCGTATTCGTATCCAGTTGAATTAAATTTAATCATGACCTGGATCTTCATCATTGGATGCTCGTGCTCATACTTAATTTCATTGATTTTCCATCTTGCCCAAATCTCGATTATCCTGAAATTGATCAACTTAGATCGTGTCAAGACTAAAATCTATTTGTGATTGTTTGTGCCTAAATTTTCAATTTTCTTTTACCACTTTATGGAATAGTAACTTTTAATGATTTCTCACTTACTTGTTAATAACCAATTTTCATATAGGATGGTAGACGGCCCTATAGCCTTGATGATTGTCGTTCCCTTACCTTCCTAATTAGGACACCTTAGATTGCTTGTACGTTTTGATACCATAGGACAGTATTGATCTAGAATGACTAGTGCACCTAGATGAGACCACAGACTGTTCCATTTACCCTGTCCTCCTGGTACCACTATTGCATCACAAATTTCTGGTTCAATTTAGGCCATAGACCTTTCCCACTCTAAATTATGATCATCGTAGGCACATTACCGTGACTTTAAAATTTGGAGCACAAGACTAGTTGTTTTCTCAAAACTAGCTTCGCATACATGACCTAGACATGATACTCTACACCCATGACCTTAGTGTCCCACTAAAGCATACCATTGTGTGCTTCATTTGCTTAGTACGATTTTCCTGACCCGAGACTCCATCCTGATTTACCCCATGGAGTTACTTTTGATTTCGATTTGGATTAAGGACACCTTATGACCTAAAACTGCCAGCCAATTTTTAGACATGACCCAGTATAGGTCTACTACCCATATTTTGCTTGTTGACCTTGCATGTTGCTAGGTAGTAGCTTCGTCCCTGATTGTTGGAGGTTTGACCTAGGAGGAGTACGACCATCTAAATTTCGAGGACGAAATTATTTTAAGGTGGGTAGACTTGTAACACCCAGTTTTCTGAAATTGGAGTATTTTTGAAAATTTATTATTTTTATTATTTATTAATGGTATTTTAGTCATGATATGATCTTTGGTGAATTTTAGTTAATTAAAACCATTTTCTAAGTCATGACTTATGACTTTGTGACTTTACTAGTATAACCCTAGTGTAAACCTTAGAGATTTCATAACCTAGAGACTAACCATGATCATGTGAGCCTAGCCATAGGTTTAGAACATCAAATTAGGGCTTTTTAGCCTAAAGGGTATTTTGGTAATTTTCTAGGATTTATTTGGAATTATTTGGATTTATGATTTTTATTATTATTTAATTATTGATTAGTGTCATGTTAGCTCCTAACCTAGTTTAGCACTAATCTAGAGATTAGCCACTAACCTAGGAGACTAATGTTAGATGTTAGCTTATGTTAGAAATATCTAGTTTGATAAATATCTAGATATTTACTTTTTAGATATTTTAGAACCTAAATATCTAACCCCTTAGTCAAAGACTTAGGGGCTAAGTTTGCAAGGTGGTAGGACACCCTCCCCTACCCCCATGGCAGCCAAACACTACCCCCCTTCCTATATAACCCCATCACACTCATTCATGATCAATTTACATGAATTTAAATCCTACAAAATTCCCTTTCCTTCACACCACCTTAACTTGATCATTTTTGATCCAAATCACCTCTAGTTTCTTGCACTGGACTCTCCTACACTAGAGGATACTAGTAAGGGCCTGCTATCAAGGATTTATGAGCTTTGGGCATCACCAAGTTGAAGGACACACACCCCCTCTTTATAGATTTTTCCTTGGAATTGCACAAATAGGTAAATGCCCTCAAACCTAGTTAATATTATGATTTTTCTTCATAAATGCATGCATCTAGGTACCATGGAACTATAGGCTAAGTTTGGTGAGATTTAGGGTTGGTTTGGTGTCCGTATCGGACACGTATCTGTGTTCTAATTGCAGTGTTTGGTGAAATGCCACTTAGGAATAAAAGTTGTTATTTTTTCAAAACAAAATATATTTTTGGGTAGCCCTATACATGTAGGACACAACCCTAGTTGTCTGAGCACACTTCGAGTTGTGTCCGTGTCCAAAACAGGACACGAACACACTGTAAAACCCCACTGTACACACTGTAAAACCCTACTGTTTGACACTTCCTGTCGTGTCCACACGAGTCGTGGACACGATACAGAAACCTAGACACAAACCTAACCACCCCACCTACCCACTGACA
Source organism: Iris pallida (assembly GCA_029216955.1). NCBI lineage: Eukaryota > Viridiplantae > Streptophyta > Magnoliopsida > Asparagales > Iridaceae > Iris > Iris pallida. The sequence continues at coordinate 2,876,781 of JANAVB010040419.1, read as the reverse complement.
CGAGCACAAGGCTCTACGTGCCACGTGTGGAGCACACGACCCTTCGACACGCGCGCACGAAACTGTGCAGCCTCCTCTGCTACTCGACGCCTAGTACGGACACTGTAGGACAAGTGGACACGAGAAAATTGACACAGAGGAGGGGGCAACCTCTGTCATGCCCCCCTCAAGTTTGAGACACTCTTGTGTCCTTTCGAGGAGACGAGGACACGTGCACTGGTCGTGCACTGACAGTGCACGCGTACGTTTTCTTCACGGACACGGCCTTCGTGTCGCATGGACACGAGTCGAAGACACCTCGTGGTGACACGAGTGTGTAGCCCAACACGTGGGCTATACGTGGACATGACCACGAGGCCCCACGTGGCTCGTGTCGTGTCCACGAGGCACGTGCACCGCTGCACGACGCGGTGCCAAACACGCGTATCAGTCGTGTTTTCTCGACTGATACGGGTCTCGTGTCGACTCTGTGCGACACGTGGACACGACTCAGGTTGCTAGACACCTAGCCTGACCCTAGACGAACCTAGGGACACGAGCACGAGACACGAGGACACGTGTGTCATGTCCTACACGCGTGTGCATCTCTGCACGACGCTGTGACACTGTAAACTTACCCGATTGTGCTTTTTGATACTTTGACACGTCGTGTCGTGTCGTGGTGGACTTCCAGTGACACACACAACACGAACACATAGGGGGACACGATTACCAACCATTGGTTTCGAGTCTTAGCTCGGTTTGGTGTGTGAACATGGGTTTACCCATGTTTCGAGTACACAGTACTATTTCCAGTTTTTTGGGATATTTTTACCAGTTTTAAAGATCGAATTTCAAAACTGTTTTTATTGTGATTTATACATATATATGTGTATTTTCAGTATAGGTATAGGTAGTGTATGTATATGTGAGTGTGTGGGAGGAAATTGGGTGTGTACATGTGTGTACATATGTATATACATGTATATATAGTATAGGGGTGTGTGTGTGTAATAGTGTATTGTTTGGGGGCTGATTTCCTGGTTCCAGGAATCTGGAACCCCCCTTTCCTGTGTCCAGTTCTATTTCCCTCTCTCACTCTAATTCTTTCATCTCTCTCTCTCTCTCTCTCTCTATTTCCCTCTATATATATATATGTGAAATATATATATATGTTATATTATATATAATTATATATGTTGGTATATATAGTGTATATATGGGTTTATATATTTTATATATATATATATATATATATATATATATATATATATATATATATATATATATATATATATATATATATATATATATATATATATATATGAAAATGTATGTATATGTATATATGTTAGCTATCTATATATGTATGTATATATATAAGTTTTTGTATTATATATAATAGGTTATATAGTTGGATATATATATTAGATATATTATATTAGATATATTTATGGTATACATATAGTATCTAGGTTATGGTCTAGATACACTAGCCTATGGCCATTAGGGGCTAACCCTAATTGACCTAGTGGCCCCTAGACCTGGGTTGACCAAATATTGACCATTGTTGACCAAAGTCAACCTTAGGTCAAACTTGACCAAATTAACCTAGAATTGACTAGGATTAACCTAAAAATGACTAGTTTAACTAGTCTGACCATGTCTGACCTGATTACCTTATTGACTAGTCTTTGTTTGACCTAAATTACCTTAGCTAGTCTAAGTTGACCTAGACTTGACCTAGATTGATCGTGTTGACTAGTATTTGACTAGTTTGGTTAGAATGTTGATCTAGAGTTGACTTTAACCTAGATTAGACTTGTTTGACCTTGTTGACCTTGTTTGACCCTATTTGGCTTAGTATGACTTCCTGTGACCTAGTTTGACTATTAGAGTTGACCAAGAGTTGACTTTTGACCAGATTGACCTAGAATCATGTAGTATGCATTGTATACTTTATTTTTACCATTGTGGATACATTGTGACTTGTATTGCTCTGATTAGGAGCCATACACCTCTCCTCAGACAGTATATCCTCTTCAGACATTCAGTTATCAGGCGAGTACATTCTCTGACCGTTTCATACTTGCCAGGATTTATATTCTTGCTCTAGATTACTTTACTTGATGTTGACACGATTGTTATCACGGATTGGTACTATATGGATCTTTTTATGAGATGTTATCCCCCTCGGGAGCATCAGATACTTTTGTCACGTGTGTTTCACTTACATCATGTATCTCATGCTTCCATTTTCATGTATCTTCATGTATCAGCTAGTGACTCATGTACTCTCATGATCACCGAGCCTTCATGAATCTTCATGAATCACTCACGTATCACCCAATTATGGGCTTATCACGAATCTTAACATAATCTGAACGGATCCTTGTGTATTGATTGGGAAAACGGGGGAGTAGAAGTGGATATGTGAATAATTCAAAAGTAGTGTAATCATGTGCAAACTCAGTAGTGTAATCATGTATAAATTCTAGCCATTCACATGCCTATCTTGTGCTCTACATCACTAGCCACTTACAGTTCTCTATATACAGTAGATATTTCCTTTACAGCTATCTCTTTTGCTACATGTATCTTCCTTCAGCAGTTCCTGTATTTTACTTTATTGCATGCTTTATATTTTCTATCACACTATACGCTGCGTGAGATGTATTGTGCTCGTTCCTGTCCTGACTGGACCTGTTAAAAATATTACAGAGAATGAGGATGAGGCCCTGGTGTCTGCCTATTATGGAGCAGGACTAGATGACACTCATGTCGTGGACCCTCAGCAGGATCCACCTGCAGCTGAGGATGTTGCCCCAGTAGTCTAGGCTAGTTTAGCTAGACGGTCTTTTCTATATTATCATTGTGTCTCACATTCTGAGTTGTATTTTGAGATGTTGAGATATGTAGACTCTTAGACTTATATTGTATATTGGTTTGTCATTCTGATGTTATGTTATCCTAGACACTTAGACTTATTTCATCTTTGTACTGTTCTCTTTGAGTTACCATCTGTCTATCTATCTATCTTTCATTCTTCTACCTAGATGTGATTGAGATTGTTTTCAGTTTGTCACCTCCATTCGGAGAGTATAAACTGTACAGGTACTTTTATATTGTTAGATGATTGACCTAGGACAGCGTTCTACCGCCGACACTGCGGCGTAGGCTGGACGTACCCACTTCTCGTGCCCTTACTCTAGGGTGTGGGTCGTGACAGCCTCTTCCATTGTCGCATATAGGGAATACACTCTACCTTTAGAAAATGACCCAATGAAGACACCATTATGATCCCAAACCCACCCCAAAAGACACCAACTTGTCCATTCTCTCTCCAAGTTGCATCAATATTCAGTTTATACAACCCCATTGTTGGGGTACATAGCTTAGTCATTTGATTTGTCTCCTAAGAGTGCTCCTCCATTATCGGATGATTGTGTCGGACCATCGTCTTCGAGTAATCCAGTGTACCGACCAGTCATATCTCGGACTGCATCAACGGTACGGGACAGTACTGACGGGAAGTTCCAGGCATGAGACTACTCCCATGTCCATCTTTCCTCCTGCTGACAGCATTATGGAGACAGAGGAGCAGATGGAGGAGGTCGACCCTACTGTGTCTCTATATTAAAGTGATCCTCTATGCCCGCCTTCGGACGAGACGAGAATGGAGATTTGGGCTGACGGGCCTATAAAGTAAATTAATTAGTTAACATTAATTTATACATATATCTATTATAGAAGCATAAAAAATATCAAATAAAGAGGCGCATAGGCTTCATGCATCCGAAGTATAAAATGTTCTTGAGTTGGAAGCTGCTAGAGAAGAAAGACACATGATTCAAGAAGCGGACCAGATAGATGCATGATCCATTCAGATGCATGATGTACTTTTGTCTCTTGTGTGAAGAGATGATTCTCGAGCAGTAAGCAGTGTTCAGATAATAAAAAAGATGTCATCGATTCCGTCATCCTCATTATTATACTTGGCCAGCTATAAAGGAAGCCGTCGTATGCGTCTACTTCCAGATCAGTATTTTATAGTAATCAATTGAGCTAAACTATGCATTCGAGTGTTGACTAATCCATAGTGACTCAAAACAAAGTTGTTATTTGCAGTATGCAACCAATTACTATGCGTCCAACAATGTTTGACGTATAGCTAAACTTTATCAAACAAATTTTATGCTGACATGGCAGTATTTCGTACAGCACGTCTCAAAACACGTGGTGAGCTATACGTGATTCTCGAGCATGTTCACTCCCTACTATCCCCTAAGGCTCATGCGCCTACTCATTTTCATGCGTCTCTGAAGCAGAAGACAGCAAATTTTCTGCACATACGCACATGGCTATTCTAGTGAAGAAAAGCTATAAATAGAAGACAGTTTCTTCCTCATAAAGACACATGGAGATACACAGAGCATAGGCATAAGGAGAGACTACAGCTTCTTTATTAAAAACATTCAAAGAGAAAGAGAGCTTTCAGTGATAAAGTTCCCTTCGCTACATAGAGTTCATCAACAACCAAGCTTCAACAACAACTGTATCAAATCGTCAATGGAGTAAAAAAGTCGAAGTAGACTTAATCTCCATCGCCCCAATCCCCGAATTTTTTGTACAAGGAATTCTTGTTCGAGATTCTTGTTGTACTTCTTTTTACAATAATACAAAAGATCCATTCATTTCCTTGACTCTTTTTGTGTTGAAAAAAAATGGCGACTCTGCTGGGGACGACTTTTTTAACTGACGAGAAAGTGGTATCACAATCTGATGTGAACAAGCTAGGTTCAGTTGAGAAAATGTTGGTTGTGCAGTTTGACCAACAAGTATATGAAGCAATGTTGTTGGACAAGGAGTTTACTATGACCGCTAAACGGCAGAAATCCAAGTATGTTCGTAAGGTTTGGATCTCGAGGTCCCTCACTGTTCTTCCTAACGCCGCTGATGGCAAAGGGAAAGCTCTGGCCACTGTGGGTCTAATGGACTGTTCAAAGGCGCATGGCTCGATACTAGTCACAATAATGTCTAAAGATGTTCATGTTGTCCAGATGCATACGACACACCATGCGTCTAGAAGAGGTTCTATTAATGAACCACTAACTAAGCTCTGTGCTTTTCACGGGAAGAAAGAGATCAAGAAGGCGCACGATAATCATGCGTCTATGAAAGAAGTTAATACTCGTAACGGAGCCCTGAACACCAATATGGGTAATAAGTATGTACAACTCTTAAATTTTGGCAGAAGAAATACTACGATGCTAAAAATTCAAAAGTTGGAACCTTTGTCCCATACTTGGAGAATCAAATCGAGACTTCTGCTTCAGTACAAAATTTTAGACGCATACATGTGGATAGGAAGTCTGTCTTCCATAGACTTTTATTTTCAACAAATTCTACACGTTTTGAAGAAGGCTCAGTTCATGCGACCCTTTGTGTTACACGTGCTGAAAGATATACAAATTGAAGCCTACGCACCCAGTCAGCTGTGCGTCTCTTTGCCTCATATTGTGGACTCATGTACATTGCCTCCCAATTTACCTAAATTGAGTCCATATGATAGAACAGCTCAAAACCTAAGTACGGGGAGTTCCTATGTACATAAAATAGGTTGACGAGTCAAGAAACCAACTATTCTATGCATGGACTATGTCCAGTCACATAGAAAGGGAAAGAAGGTTGTACACCCTTCTGTTGACTTGCGTGATGTGCTTTAGCATAAGCATAAATCAATAGAGGTACCGTCAAACACAGTTATGTCATGTCAAAGATATTCTTGTGCAAAGATTATTATCAACTGTTGCTGCTCAAAAGCAGTTGACCAATCAACCAGACGATCTGTCTTTACCATATTGCAACCAAACTCTCCGGATTTGTCGTGCCTCAGACAATAACTTTTGGACAATAAAGATGAACTACAAGAGGCCTCGGTCTATCCGATCTCTAGTCAAGGTGATGATCAAGCACCTTCATCCTCTTCATCCAAGGGAGGTCAGAGAGCTACTTCACCTGAATGTGTTTATCAAGGTACTCGTTCCCGATCTAGACACCTTGATGTACTCTAAGCTCTTGAACAAAAATACTGGAGGTAGCATCCTCTCGGTATTCGACTACTCCACATCTCAATCTGATGATAGAGTACCTCATATTTCAGAGGAAGACGATATAGTTTCACAATTAGGGTCATGCAGTACTAATTCTAGTAGTGCTTCCTTGCATACCTCTCCATCTGGCAGTCCATATACAACCTCTATGTATGTAACTGGTAATGAAGAAGGTGCTACTAGTGATCGATAGAGAATTGATACCCAGGAAAGCATGTTACAAAATATCATGGCGATAATGCAACAAATGCAAATAACCATGAACTTGCAAACGGGTCTACATCAATCTCCTCCATCGACTCAAACTCCTGTCGATCAAGATACAGTGGAGGTATCTTTCAACCCTAATCCATCACCGATAGTCGGGAATGTCTCTACGCCAGTATTACAACAAGTACAACCGACTATCATACAATCGACCTCTGCAAGCCAGTCGATTGATACTCTTGAAGTTATTCGAGGTATCAATGCTCGACTGGATGACATCACTTTGAAGGAGGAACTGCATCAAATGGGAATGTCAGGTCCATATCCTTCAGAGTGGTATGATGTGGTTTGTCCTCCAAAGTACAAACCTCAATCTCTGATTTCTTATGACGTAACAGGTTCCCCGAAGCAGCATATGACATACTTTTACTCCCAGACCGTTCATATACCAAGGAATGATGCACTATGGTCTAAATTATTCATTGGTACTTTAAAAGGTGTAGCCTTTGAATGGTTCTGCAATCTACCCGACGGTTGTGTCAAAACTTTCAAAGACTTGGATAAATTGTTCCTTACTATATTCTATGAAGGAACGGGTGATGTCTTTATGTCGAAACTCATCTCTATAAAGTAAGATAACAAAGAACCGGCCCGTGAATTCATTGAATGGTTCAAAAGGTTATCAATGAAGCTGCATCTCGGGTCTCCTCAATCAGTACTTATTGACATGTGTAGGGTTAACTTCTTACCTACAGTCAGGTTCTGCATCAGCCCTGGAGATTATAATGATTGGCCAGTCTTTATCATTGTTGCCAAAAAAGCTGAAGAATCAGTTCAAGTTTTGTATTTGATTGGACTAAAATCACCCGAAGATAAAGGAAAGCGTCCCCACATCAACAACACTCCTGGGGAAAACCAACAAAGGGAAGGAGTCCTTCATAGTGTATGTTTTCGCAGCTGCTTCCCAGCCTAAACAAAAGGTTCCAGTTGCTCCAAGGCCTAAGCCACACTATACCTTCAACGAAGACCTCATACTGGACATCTTCCAAGAACTGATAAAGGGAAACATGCTGCAACTTCCTCCCCCTCGAAGACCTAAAGAAGTAGGGCGAACCAATGATTCAAAATATTGCTTTTACCATCAGTATATACATCTCCCGATAAAGGATTGATACATATTAAAGAATCATATTCAGTAATTGTTGGATTCAAAGGCCGTCATGTTATATACAGATGAGAAACAAGTTTCTACGAATCATATTTTTCTCCAATTTGGGGATCTTCCTGCTGTTAAAGTCCAAAATGGTGTTACTCTGATACCAAAGGCGACATTACAAGTCATCAATCTTCCACCAATCCGAGATCAGACAACCAAACTTGTACCACTCTCTACTTAGTATGATGAAGTCATGTGGATCCATCCTGATCTTTTTGAAGATATAGATCCAAATTCAACCTTATCCACCTCCAAGACTCATAGCAAGAAAAAGAAGAATAAATCATGCAATATGGTTAATGAAGCTCTGGTCAGAGAAACTAGACCAGAAAAAGCATACCTGTGTTCCTCCGGTCAAGATGAATAAGATAATCCTTTTACTGCAACTCCAACTCCTAATTCACCTAACATTTGAGCTTTATCAGAATTAGGGCCATCGAAGCCGACCTCATGAGAAAAAGGAAAACAGAAAGAGGTAAGGTTTGGCAAGTCTTTGAAGAAGTCTACCCTTCTAGGACTTGATAAGCCTTCCAATTTTGATATATTGGCATAGATTGCCAATACCCCAGCTTAGTTATCCATATTCGAATTGCTTCATCTCTCCAAAGATACACGGGCGACACTAAGTAAAATATTGCAGCATACAGATTCATACTTATCTCAGATGACAGAACCTAACGATGACCATGTGATCTGCCCTTATTGTCATAATGTATCTAAAAAGATTCCTAATATTACCTTCACCCAAGGAGATATGTCTATGAAAGATAACCACCATGACAGACCTTTGGATTATACAGGGTATGTCGGAGCCTGTAAGGTGGATCGCATTCAAATTGATCCAGGTTCATCTATCAGTGTGATTCACAGAAGTTTACTCCAAGTGTTAGAAATCCCAATACACAAGTTGTCACCTACTTCCACTACCATTACTGGCTTCAATGCTAGACAAAGCCATCCTCTGGGAAAAATCCGTCTTAAATGTCATATCGAAAATCTCCAGACTGAAGTCACATGTTATGTAATTGATGCCAATGTCTCCAACAATATTTTGTTATGATGGTTGTGTATACATGACAACCATTTGCTACCATCTATTCTTCATCTGTTCTTCAAATATGTGAATAATAGAGTAGTGTGCATAGAATTTGCCGATGTCGATCCTTTCAAAGGGGTCAAAGTTTATTTCTCTGATGCAAGGTTGTACAAACCTCGTGATTAGAGACCCTCTAATGATGAACCATCGTATCTGGTTATGGATAAAGAAGTGGAGGCTAGAAACGAAGTAGAAGAAGCATCTACTAATCAGACAATAGAAGAGTCTCTAGCCATATACTTGAAAGGTCCTGTGTGGAAGGAGCCAGTTGAAGAACCTTTGGCAATCTACTTGAAGTGTCCTGTATGGAAAGAGCCTGCTAGAGCATCACAAGAGGCCCAGTCAGGGGATAGTGCACCTTTTGTTGATTACTTACGTAAGAGCAAAGCCAACATCAAACAGAAGAACCTCTAGTATGACAAAGAAAGAAGAACCATTGGTCATCAACTAATGAACCAAGAAAGAGGAATCGTTTGTAGTTGATCTTCGCCGAAGCAAGTGTCCAATTCAACCGGATGAGCCCTTTGTGATCGACCTAACTCATGCTGCCATTACTGCAGGAGCAAGTTTTATAAATAAACCTCCAAGTATCAAACTTCCTGGGGATGTTTTCCCGAAATAAGAAATTATGTACATACCTAATGAAAGAGGTTCCACTTTCGATTACTTTGATGTTCCTATGAATAGTCTAAAAATTGTCGAATCTTAGTGCTCCCTTATCACGGATACAAAGCTGTCACTGCCTGTGTCTATTTCTTCTAAACATAGTACTCCATGTCTATCATATGAATATTCTTATTTTGAAGTGTCGGCTGGATCAATTGGTAAAACACCGATTATATTTGGTTGTGTCGAGCTTCATAAAGAAGCTTTGGTTGATGATCCCAAACTAGACACCGGTAGGATGTAATTATATCAGTATACTCTTCAAGCAAAGAATGGGCTATGACTTAAATAGCCAGGAAGTCCTTAACTTTGGTTAAGGCTGCTGCTTACCATTACGTATCCCAACAACAAAAGGGAAATCGTAAGACTACTATCACCGTACTCAATCTGGATTGGGATATGTAACTACTCCGACTACACCAAAAGTCTAAGATAATGAAGACGGCAATATATGTTCTCATTCTTTTGATTCCTCACTTTGGGATTCAGATCATAGTGTTGGGGCAGTATTTAAAAAAGTTTTCTCAGCTTATATGATATCTGGTGATCAAACAGAGGAAGATGACCTTTCTATGGAACCTTTTGAAGTCAAACCTTGGGCTCAACAGCTTGATACTCAATGGAAAATAAGATTTGAACAACGGGGACCCCCTACTGAAGATGAAGTTATTCAAGTTAATATAGGTGATTCAGAATCGCCTAAACCAATATTCATCAGCGAAAGTTTTATCCGATGAACATAAAAATGCACTCTTTAAGATTATCAAAGAATATATAAATGTGTTTTCTTGGAGTTATGAAGACATGCCTGGGCTTGATACACAGATAGTAATGCATTGTCTTAATATACTTCGTAATGCTAAATCGGTAAAGCAACAACAGCGACGGTTCCCTCCAGATATGATGGAGGCTATTATGATTGAGGTAAAGAAACTCATAGATAGTAGCTTTGTTCGAGAAGAACAACATCCTAATTGGGTTGCTAACATCATTCCAGTCATGAAGAAAAATAGGAAGATTAGGTATGCATCGATTATCGGGACCTTAATCAAGCTTGTCTAAAGTACGAGTTTTCACTTCCAATCACAGATGTTATGATTGATAACACTTACAGCTTTGAATGTATGTCATTCATGGATGGCTTCTCCGGTTATAATCAAATTAAAATGTTCCCAGATTATTTTGAACACCATTGGGGGTATACTGCTATATGGTGATGTCCTTTGGTTTAAAGAATTCTGGAACTACATACCAACGTGCCATGAGTACGATTTTTTATGAACATTTGTAAAAAATGGTGGAATGCTATATTGACGACATTGCAATTAAAATTCATTCAAAGGGCAATCACCTTCAAGACATGAGAAAAGTGTTCAAATTAATGCTTGGGTACCAACTCAAGATGAATCCTACAAAGTCATTCTTAGGAGTCTCCAGCGACAAATTTCATGGATTTTTCATAACTTCAAAGGGAATGCATATTGACCCTGACAAAGTTAAAGCTATCCTAGAATGGATCCCTCGAAGAATATTAAAGAACTTCGCGATTTATAAGGCAGATTGGCTTACATCCGAAGGTTTACTTCAAATATGTCCGGGCGATGTCGACCATTCACCCAGTTAATGAAGAAATGAGTCTCTTTTGTTTGGGATGAAAAATGTTAGCAAGCATTTGAAGACATTAAAAGATGTCTCACTAATCCTCCTATATTGGAGGCTCCAGTGGTGGGTAAACCATTTTTGTTGTATGTTCGTGCGTTGGAACATTCTCTTAGGGCATTGTTAGCCTAAAATAATGACGAAGGACATGAACAAGATATCTATTACTTGAGTCGCATAATGATCGGTGCCGAGCATAGATACAATCCTGTTGAGAAGGAATGCCTCGCATTAATCTTTGTAATTCAAAAGATGCAGCACTATGTAATGGGACAAACCATTCATGATATATCCAGAGTTAACTCTCTCAGGGTTCTCATCACTAAACCAAGTGCGCTCAATTCTTGTCTTGCTACATGAGCGAGGTTATTATCCCCCTATGAGATGATCTATGTACCTCAGTAGGCGGTTAAAGGACATTTTTTAGCTGATTTCTTAGCTGCGCACCCAATAGCGAAAACTTCCAAGCTATACGATAAAATTTTGGATGAAGTATTGGAGTCTAATACGACGACAGAAGAGTCTGTTTGGAGGATATTTTTTGACGGAGCTTCAAGAACGGACCCTAAAGACAACATTGTAGCAGGAGTGGGGGTAGTGTTAATATCTCCTGATAATCTGGTCATCCATCGTGCTTATTCTCTCATGGAACCTCATTTTAATAATATCGCAGAGTATAATGCTCTACTCATTGGACTCCATTTGTCTAAAAAGCTGGGGTAGACACTACTAAAATATTGGTATTTAGTGACGGAATAATTTGTCGCTAAATACAACATTTCTGTCGCTAATAGAACTTACCAATGGATTACCGACGGAAAGGGTACGTAGATAGCTTTTAACGTCGCTATGACAAATTTGTCGGTAATTCATCGCCATAGCAACGGATTGCCGCCGGATATGCCGATCAACATTAGCGATGGATTAGCAACGAATATGAACCGTCGGCAAACTCTGGGACACATTAGCGACGGAATACCAAAATATTTTTGTGAGCCAAAATTTTTTTTACAGAAGCTCAGCGACGGAAATTTTCGTTGCTGACTCGTCTGATACGCTTTTGGTATCAAACATAACGTCGGCGGCAGATATTTTCGTCGCTAGTTCGTCGCTAACTTACAGATTGTCCGTCGGTGCCCATCGGTAGTCCATCGCTAGCCTGCAAATTTTTTCAGAGATCCGTCAATATTCTGTCGTTGGTCAGTCGCTAAGCTACTCATTATAGCCAGACTAAATGGTTCCAACTTTGCTCAAACCTGTCAATATATATATACAATTATAGTAAAATAATATACAGTAAAATAAACTCCAATATATACACAAATTCATTATGCACCAATATATACAAAAAAATGAACTCCAATATATATCCAAACCTACTCAATCCATACAAACTCGTCCAGCAGTCGCAATATAGTACATATACACAAATTTCTTCAATAATACATAAACTCGATAAAGTTCATACAAACTCATCGATCCAATACAATAAAAAATCATACAAACATCAAACTGATGTGGAGGAGGTGGTGGAGGCAGAGTCGGCTGTCCGCATGCATATAACTGCCCTTGCACCAAACTGATGACCCGATGTACTTCCTGGACAGGAACGCCTGCAAGAGTTGGCGATATTACAAGAGGCACCGTGTCCAAAGTCTGAGCCGATGTAGTAGACGTTGTGGTCGGAGGAGGAGTCGGTGTAGTAGGCGTCGTGGTCGGAGGAAGAGTCATTGTCGGAGGCGATGAGGTCAAAGCTGGAGCCAGTACAGTGGTAGCAGGAATCAGATCTGTTGTTTTTAGAACTCCGGCTACCTGGCTCATCTGATCCTATAGGGCCACCAAAATCTGTGTAATCTGCTGCAAACTGTAGGTTCCGGTGGTAACGCGTTCTGTGTATCTACAGGTAGAGGTGGAGGTGGAGATAGAGGAGCTCTGGAATAAACAGACGGCTAGTTTGCCAATGATCCAGTACCGTACATGCTGTCCCTTTCCTTCTACCGACAGCTTGTATCCACAAGTCGTTCCTCACAGCCGGCATCGGTGGCTGACTAGTCCCAGCTCCCCCCTCGGCAGCCCCCCTAGCAGTAATTCCTCTCTCACGGCTCGACTCTCTAAAGTCTCATACGTCGCCTATATTTGTATAGGTTAATAGATTTAGAGTTAATATTCATATTTTAGTTACTATTAAGTATCGTTATGGTTAGGGTCTCATACGTCTCCTATATTTATATAGGAAAATTGATTTAGAGTTAATATTCATATTTTAGTTACTATTAAGTATTGTTATGGTTAAGTTCTCATACGTCTCCTAAATGTTTCTTTGATTTATAATGCTACTTAGGGTTATGATTTAGAGCTAATATTCTTATTAGGGTTCGAACTAAATATTTTGGTTAAATAAATATAGTTAAGTCTGTAAAGACAAAGAAGAAATGTAATTAGATATAGGACTCGAAAAACTTACATAGGCTTTGGTCGCCCGATCATCTATGAGCTTTTCATCCTTCTTTCGCTTATGGTACGCTCGAAAACTTTAGAAAAGTCGATGTCGTTTGGGTCTCCACCTACCCTGGCGACCTCCTCGCACTATAATAATTAAATATCAATTTATAACTAAACCTTAAATTTAAACAATGGAAGAAGTAACAAATAAGAATACTCAGATAATGCTCTGAAATTGGGATATATCCATCCGTATGGTGACCACCCTTAGCACGGGCAGCCTTTGTCTTCTCGCACTTGACTTTATAGGCCGAAGTGTCCATCTTTTTCTTCATCACCTCCCAAAATTCCTCCTTCAACCACTCCTTGTAAAGGGCACTTGCCCTAAGTATCGACTCATTATTCAAACCAATTATGCACCACGTACCATATATTGTGTAAGTATAAGTAAAAATTAATTTACTACCTAATTGTAACAACCATGGTTAACAATATCAGTATCTAAATCGGTATCAGACCATTCCTATGAGTATCAATATCGAAATCGTATCACACCATTCCTATGAGTATTGATATCGAAATCGGTATCAGACCATTGTCATGAGTATCAATATCGAAATCGATATCAGATGATTCCTATGAGTATCGATATCGAAATTGGTATCAGACCATTCCTATGAGTATCGATATCGAAATCGGTAATATCGACCATTCCTATGAGTATCAATATCAAAATTGTAATCAGACTATTCCTATGAGTATCGATATCGAAGCTTATGGTGATTCCAAGTTGATATTCAGTCAAGTTCGAGGAGAATATAAAGTTCATCATGAAGATCTTCTTCCATATTATCAAACAACTCTTGAAATAGCCGTTACTTTCTCTGGGTTCTTCATCGAATACGTACTTCGGTTAGAAAATATAGAAGCAAATACGCTAGCAGGTTTGGCAGTGTCACTTGCTACCCCCGATAACACTCAGAAGTCGATCATAGTGATTGGTTGAGAATTGTTCTTTACTAAGAATAATATGGATGTTCATCAAAACTATTCAGCAACGACGGATATCAACTTCAAAGACTGGATATTTTCTTTCATAGAATATGTTGTTTATGGAATCCTTTCTGACGATCCAAAAGAAGCTATTTCAATAAAGAGATGTTCTCTTCTTTCTTTTATGATGCAGCCACTAAAATGATGTATCGAAGATCATATGATGGACTTCTTTTTTAATGTTTGTCCAAAAAAAAGCTAAACAGGCCCTTCATAAAGCTCATGATGGTACTTGTGGCACCCACTAACTTGGTCCAAAATTGCAGGATCGGCTAAGGCGTTTTCGTTATTATTGACCCACTATGGTTGATGATGCTATAGATTATGCAAGAAAATGTAAAGCTTGTCTAATTCATGCAGATTTTATACATCAACCTTCATAATTTATATACCCAATGGCCGCATCATGGACCTTTGAAGCATAGGGAATGGACATTATTGGACCCATTAACCCGCATTCCTCAAAGGGTCACCGATTCATTTTAGCAATAGTTGATTACTTTTCAAGATAGATGAAAGCTATACCACTTGTTGAAGTAAAAATGTCTAATGAGATTAGTTTCGTTAAGCACCATGTGATCTATCATTTTGGGATTTGCCCAGATGATCATTTATGATAATGGTCCACAATTTATGAGTAGTGAATTCCATCGATTCTGTAAGAAGAATCAGATCCAAGATGTTACCTCTACGGCCTATAATCCCGCAGCTAATGGTTTGGCTGAGGCCTTCAACAAGACTATTATCAAGTTACTAAAGAAGTTTGTTTCAGCTAATAAGCATAAGTGGAATAAGAACCTTGGTGAATGTCTTTGGGCATACCGAACTATAGTACGAACCCCCATCGGTACAACATCGTTTTCTTTGGTAAAAAAAAATGAAGCAGTACTTCCTCTGAAAATTCAAATCCCGTATCTTCAAATCATTTTATCCAACAAATTAACAAATGAAGGTAATGATCGTCTACGAATGCAGGAATTGGAAGTACTAGATGAGAAACGATTAATGGCTCAACAGCAAATTGAGTTGTATTTAGCCCACATTTCCAAAGCATTCAATAATAATGTAAAGGAGCGAGTTTTCCAGGTCGGCGGCCTAGTTCTTTCAGTAAGAAGACCTACGGTTATGACGCATAAAAGAAAATGAAAGTTCATAGCAAAATGGGAAGGTGCTTTTGTTGTTGAATTAGTGTATTCAAATGGAGCATACAGACTGGCAAAGCCCAATGGAGATCTGTTGATGATGCCTATTAATGGCAAGTTCTTAATAAAGAATTACGTCTAAATTATAAGTGGACATTACTTTGTACACCCCAGCAAGTTTTGTACAGTGTTTACATTTTTGTTCTAGAGTAATCAATATTTTGCATACTAACATCTACCTCATTTCGAACCATTACTTTTATCTCAAGCAGTTTTCGAATAAGTTATAAATAATGGGTCCTCACAAATTCTCCAGCGAAACCACCTTTAATTCTTACAAAACTTTCTTGTAAGAGAAATCCTCTAAACAAACCCTCCAATTCATAACAGTTTGTCATTTAAGCCAAGTTGTTTTGATGACATCTTATTTCAATTTCCCAATCGGAATTAGAATGATCCATTGTGTCAAAAGAATAATCATGTCCATATTACCTCTAAATTATTCTAGAAAATTTATCTTCTATAGATATTCATGAATTTGTTTTGTCAATATTAGCTCTGAGCAAATTTACTTCGAAAAGAATATTCATGTCTCGTTACCTCTAAAATATTCTATACTAATCGACTCCCTCTATAGAATTCTATAAATATGCCATGTCTATATTACCTCTGAACAAATTTACTTTAGAAACACTTATCACATCCATATTACCTCTGATGAAGTTTCTGATCATCCTCATTACTCGTATATAGTCGAATGCATCACAAGTAATCGGTCCACCTATCATCTATCATGTCCATATTACCTCTGGCAATGATTAAATTTATACTCTATTATCTATACCTAATCATGTGTACCAGAGATAATAGATGCACTTATCATCTATCATGCTTATTCTATTATCTATACCTAATCGGGTATGCCTAAGATAATAGATCTACTTAAACATCTATCACGCCCATATTACCACTGATAATAATCAAATTTTTGTATCTATTATCTATGCTTGAATTAAGCGTATTACAGATAATGGATCCACACAATCATGATATTTTTCTATGTCCATATTACCTCTAGAGAAATATCAAACTTCAAATATCCCATTCACAAAAGTGTTCTTTACTTACAAAAATTCAGTAAGGATACAGAATACTTTTATTTCATCAAACTACAAGAAAGAAAGGAAAATTACAAAGCTTTAAATATGTTCAGACACTTTGCAGAGCACTACAATCTACTTCTTCAAACTATCAATCTTATATTGCTTCCAACTAGCTGCCCGACGTTTGACTTCGGCCTGCTTAGAAGCATCATCTCTGAAAGGTGTCAATTCAGCACGCTTTCCTTCCAGAGTAATGAGTTCAAAGTACAGTCTTTCAACCTTGTTTCTAGCTTCATTTGACTGAGCAGCAAAGATCTTCTAATGCCTAGTGTTCTCAGCCAGAGAAGGCTCCTCTAAAGCTTAGGCGTCTTGGAGGGCTTTGATCTCAACAGCAAGTTCACTCATTCGTGTGCCGTTCATCTCTTGGTAGGAAGCATACTTGACCGAGGAAGCTGAAAGAAACTTGTGTTCTTCAGGAGCCTTGAGAACCTATTCTTTAAGAGCCCTATCTTGATTCACCAAGACAACTTCCTCTTTGTGGATAGCATCATTCAGTTTACTGAGCTTATCGGATTCAATCGCTGAAAGGTCGCGATGGCGTGCGAGACCAAGATCTACCATACGTCTCTCAAGAGCGTCAATCAATATTTTCAAATCCCCGACTATGGTCACATGACCAGGGAAGCTTTTAAGTGCTAGTATCTGGTGTTTTGGTATGGGCAAAAGGAATGTTCTTTTCCATAATTCCTTGTACCCCACTTTCCAAAAGGGAATAGAAACTTTGCACGCAGATCTTAGCCATACCTTCAAGGTGAACACCTATCAATGGTGTCATGGGGATAGTAGTTGTTTGAGCTGCTACTTCAGGTGGAGGTGGGAAAGACTCTTAAATAGCTGTTATACAGAAAGAAAATTAAGTTAATTTAAATAAAGGAAAATGATATAAATGTGGTAAAGAAGTGCATTGCTCATACCTTGATGTTCACCCGGGAATAATCTCTGTTCAACAGGCTTCTCTGTTATGACAGACACCAATCCTTCAACAGGTTTTGCAGATACTTGCTCAGCCATTCCTATTTCAAGCTGGAAGTAAAGTACGGTACCTTCAGATTCATTCTGAACCTTCGGCTTAACAGCTGGAACTACTGGTTCTGGATTTGGAATTGTAGTAGGCTCACTGGGAACTTGTAGACTGGCTTCCATCTCTCCAAGGTTACCTAAGTCTATATTTTCAAAACATGAGCCACCATCATCCACTACATCTTTCGGTTCAGAGCCTGCATGAGATTGGTCGCCCTCCTCATCATCCTAATCATCCATTGGTTCATCCTCTGGAACAGACTTAGAGGGACCGGCATCATTCTTGGGCAACGAGTCAGTTGTTTTTGAAGTTACTCTGCCAGGCGAACTCATAATGTTCACACTCTCAGTTGTCTGGTATGTAGGAGTTCTACGAGACGACCTTCGTGGAGACATCATCTCTGATTCCCTAATGGGAGGATTAATTGGAGGTATAAAAGCTATTGCTAGTTCATCTATGGCCTGGGCAACCAGTTTTGGATCTATTTTACGAGAAGAATGATGGCTCTCAGATGATTTTTGCTTTTTATAGGCAATCTTCTTCTGATGTGTTATTTTTACCGAAGACGACGGTTCAAAAACAGGTGCTACCCCTATGATATCTCTTCTTCGAAAAGCTATTTTCGAGCATTCCTGAGGTCTTGGACAGATGGTTTCAACCTGGTATTTAGTATGAAACTTGACTCACGATCATAGTCAGCTGATGGAGAATTTATGTTATAGTAGAACTTGCCAGCAGCATACAGGATATGAGCAATGAACTTTCATTGGCATAGTAAAGGAGGTGTTGGTACCTCTGGCATTATAATACTGCCAGGCTCTAATCCCATCAAGTAAACTCCCCTTGTACTAAAGAAAGGAGCTAGCATTGCCTAAAAACCACTGGCTATAGCCAAACTGGCGAGCAAAGCGGCTAGGTAAATAAGGTTCTAGATGATGGAACTGGGGATTCCCAGGACCCTTACATTGGTATGCGTATTGATCGATAGAAAGTTAAACAGATCTAATACGTGTTCTAACCCTTTATAGGCGAAAACTAGGGTTCACGAATTATACCTGCGCCGAAAAGGAGACAAGTAATTCCTAGTAATCTCGAGCGGACGACCCCAAGATCTTCTGCACGTATTCCTTCCTCGAGTTGGACGTCGTGTGGGCGACGATCTTCCAACCTTTTCTTCTCCTTGGCAGCCCTCTCTTTCTCTCCTTACGTGAATCACGAATTTAGAGAAAGTTTCTGATTTTTGATCCGGTAATGTGGCGGCCAGAGAATAGAGGATATATATAGGCTACGGCAGGGACCATGAGAAGAAATTAGGGTTAGGCCTCCTAACGGATATGGATATCCCGTGTTCAGCCCGAACACACAATCCAGGCCCATTAACAATAGCTCGGTCCACTAATGAGCTATTGTTGCACTACCTCCCTAATCCCAAATTATGTTTGTGGGCTCCTTTTATTATATAATCGTTTGGCTCCCCATGTTAAGATATCGTATGTCCGTCGATCAAATTAAGTTACTGACAACTATATTGATTCGACATCTTTTATCCTTAAGTAGTACCGCTCAACTTTATTTGTCATGTCGGATATAATCCACCTGCAGGGTTTATATGACAATCCTTATGAGCTCTTTAAGAGGACATCATCAATCCGATGTATCGGGACATGGATTCCATTTATAATCAACAGCCCATCATACATACAATATTATTACCCAATTCATAGAGGTTGTTGATCCATAATGAATCTCACTCTTTTATGAGTCAAAGTAATGCACATTGCATATACATGTCCGTTATTATATCCGGATTAAGAGTACAAGCATCCATAATAACTGAGGTGTTTGTTCTCTTATGTAGTCAGTACAATGAGAACAACCTCAAGTGGTCCTGTTCAATACACACAAAGTGTACTAGTGTAAACCTATAGTCAAGATAGACTAATACCAGATTACACTACAACCTTTCCAATAGATTGTCCAAGTCCATCTAGGTTGTGAACTATTTATATACTCCATAGGAAACTGATAATATTATCTTCTGTGCGACACCACACACCATATTATCTACAATATAGAATATCAGACATTTGTATTAACACTTGCAACAAATACAATATGCAAATATTTGCCCATATGATTCTCATTCAAAATTTAAGGAAATAAGGTTACTACAAAAGTGATGCTTTTAGTATATAACCCTAACACTAGATAAACATCATTTTGTCTCCATAATATCAGATGCAAAGGACGAATAGATTGGAGCCAACAAAATGCCCCTTCCGACAAAGTAGAAGCATTGTTTATGCTTGTATCTGTCAAGGTAGTGCCTTCCTCACTACCAGCAAATTTAGGGAATATCATGAAGAAGTTATAAGCCGGCGAATATCCAAGCACTCTCCTACAAGATACGATCATGTTGAAATTGTAGAAGCATGGAAAAGAATAAAGAAAGATCCTTGCGGCCAGGGAGCCCTATGCGGCTCAGAGAGCTCATGCGGCTCAGGAATCTATACGGCTCAAACGTCTATACGGCTCGAATAAGTTCCATGCGGCTCAGAGAGGAGCCACGTGGCCTGCAAACAGCTCTTCTCTTTGTCCTTTACTGCATTAAATGTCTTGACGGCTGACAGCTCTGACAAATGACAGCTCTGACACAAAGAAACAATAATGACTCCATCATAATGGCAGACTCCTAGGAAAATAAAAAAATCTCTGACAGGATCCCCCGAAATCCAGAAACCTTCATACGACCTTGACACTTGGACAGTCGTATGCGGCTCAGGTAGAGACCACCCCATGCGGCTCAGGCCGAAGCTATCCCATGCGACTCAGGCCGAAGCTATCCCATGCGGCTCAGGCCGAAGCTATTCTATGCGGTTCAAGCAGAGGCTATCTCATGCGGCTCACAAGGACTATCTCCATGCGGCTCACGAAGAAGGCACCCATCATCACCATGCGGTTCAAATATTCAGGGGTCACTCCCAAGCAGCCTTGTCACATGGCCAACCTTATGCGGCTCAATGAGGAGCAACTCTCATGCGGTTCAGATTTTCTAAGTGGCTCGTGGTTAAGACACGTGGCATGATAATGGGACACGTGGCATCAAATCAACCGAAATCCATCAAACAAATCCCAATAAAATATTGGGATCAAATCAGATCATTTGCAATCAAGCAAATCAATGACACGTGGCGGGAGATCCGAGATTGGCATAACAAATCATGAGAATTTATGTCAATCATTATTAATTATCCATAATGATTTGATGCAATCATATTAATTGCCCGGATCTATTATGTTCAAGATGAGCGGCCCAGATTTATTGATCCTAAGCCGCCGACTTTGGAGAATGGGCAATCATTACAAACCCTAGTGATGCCCCCCCACTCTTATAAATAGCAAGGTGCCATTCCCTTGCGAAAGAGAGGCTCTTACTTTTGCAAAAAGAAGACACAGAGAGCCAGAGAAAGAATATACAGAGATCGAAAGGAGAGCATTTCTTTATCAACGCCAAGCAGTTCTTCTACAGAGCCAAGGCTGCACCCGATCGTCCAAGGAGTAAGGCAGAGCTGCTGTCGCTTTCCCGAGCCTCTATCGTCACCCCCAAAATCAAAAATAAAAATTGTACTTAGATTGTTGTACCTAGATTTTCGTCCCTAGGCTTTCTTTGTACAAGCGAGTTTGTATTATGAAGTAAAAGTCCAGTCCTCTGATAATTGTTCTGTTCTTTTATATTTCATGGCAAACACGATGGCTACTCTGCTAGGGACAAACTTCTCTACGGCTGAGGAGTTGGTGACGTAATCGGATGCAGCCAAACTTGGCTCCACACAACAGAAGATGGTCGTCCGCTTCGACCAACAGGCATTTGAAGAAATGCTCTCTGAGGGAAGCGTTTGCTCGGTCCAGAAGCGAACCCGCACAAAGAAAGCTCGCAGCGAATGGAGGCCAAAATCATTTGCTCCTCCCCAAGACGTCGAAGACGAATCTCGCACGGCCCCACTTCGAGTCATTGAGGACTCTGCTGTCCCCAAGTCCGACAGAGGAAGCACTACGATGCTGGACTTGCAGGGGCAAAGAGCGATTCTATGTGCTCCAGGATGAAATCGAACAAGGGCACTAGCCGCAAGATGAAGACTCATGCTGCCAAGATTGCCAGCCGCATGAATGATGACCATGCGGCTGAGACTGCTAGCCAAATGCATCATACTCATGCGGCCAGGATTTCCAGCCGCATGGAGAATACTCATGCGGCCAGGATTTCCAGCCGTATGGAGAAGACCTATGCGGCTACGACGGCCAGCCGCATGAAGATTATTGATTCCAGCCGCATGACGCCTACTACACACGGCTCTGTCTTCGACCGCCTCTCCTATGGTCCTGATCTCTTGTGCTCCCAAGAAGACATGTCAGATTCTCTCCAGCACCACTTAGACTCTTCCTACTATGTGTCCTCGCGCACTAGAGTGAAAAAGTCTAGGGCAGCACGAGCTTGGCAAGCTCGGTCCACTGATCCGACCTCTGACCATCCGAGCGTCCCACATACTATTATGCGGGCCTCTATTGGGAAGTTGTACAGAACCACTTGAGTCCAGCCCCCGACGGCAAATGGACAGAGAGGTTCCCAAAAGTCTTCCGAAATCAAGGGAGCAAACATGGTCGATCCAGACCCATCTGACTTGCGTGAGGCCATCCTCCACAAACGCAAGGAAAGAGAAGGTGCATCGGGGTGCAAAGAGTCCTCCCACGGACGTCACTGTACCCAAGTCATCGTCAACTGCTGTTGTAATAACGCGACGGCACGAGAAGACCGGCAGTCCATCTTTCGAAGACTACAACAACCATGTTCAGAGGATGAGGCACCTCCCGTCGTCTCCTGCAATTCTGCTCAGAAAATCTTCGTCGATGGGAGAAGGAAGAAGACAAATGTTTCCAGTTCGATGATTTCAACCACTATGACTAAGAGACTGTCGTCTAAGCGGGTACCCACCACCGGAGTTTTCCAAGGTACCCGTTCTAAGATAAAATCTGCTACAGTAGGAGATTCATCGTCCACACCACTGGGGGTTGCTGGGGCTGGGGTAGCACTCCTCCGAACCTCCACGACAATCCGAAGTTCCAAGAAGACGAGCTGGGGGAAACAACTCTCCAATCAAATGCAACAAATCCCGACGTCCCTGAGGACGTCCACAATTCCCAAGATAAGGCAAACTCGGAAACTGGGGGTACTGTTCCTTCTGAGTCCGAACCAGAGGAAGACATTCCCATATACCCCGATGATTTCTTATTACAGGGGTATGATTCAGAGTGTACGTCATCCACCGTCCCTTCCACTTCTACTCATGTCAGGACGACATTCATGACAAACGACGAACACGACGGACCCAGTGGTCGCCAACGCATCGATACTCTGGAGGCCATACTACGCTCTTTAGTCAAGTCCGTGGACGAGATCAAAGCATCCCTCCCTACTCTGCAAGGAGGGACACCTGGCCAGACGAACTTGGGCCCCGCGGTCAATGCGGACTCTAACTCAGCGGCACCAAACCCGGGCAATAATCCTCCTGAGATGCCGGTTCCTACCGCTGCAGACGATGCCAGGTAGGCAAGAAGAGAGGTCCAGGAGCTCTGGGCCATGTTCTACGTCCGAGAAAACTGCCAAGACCTCAGGATACGACAACCGTATCCAGCTGCATAGAGAGATGTTCCCTTCCCACCAAAGTATAAACCATTCCACATCAATCCATATGATGGGAAGAGCTCTACAAGTCGGTACATCACGTACTTCGAGGTCACCACCGACCATCTGCCCCATGATGATGCCATTCTTATACGATTATTCATTGGGGCATTGAAGGAGTCTCCTTCGACTGGTACCGTAACTTGCCAAACAACTACAACCACTCCTTCGTCAGCTTCAAACGCATGTTCATGGAGAGATTCTATGAAGTAGGATAGGACGTCACAATGTCCACCCTCATGGACGTTGTTCAAGGGAGAAAGAGCTGACAAGGAACTATATTGAGCGGTTTTGCCAAACCGCAATGAAGCTGCCGTCTGGTAACCCGAATTCCTCCTTAATTGAAATTTGCCAAAAGAGACTGCTTCCAACAATCAGCCTCTGGATGGGCGAAATTCAATTCAAGAACTGGAAGTCGTTTATCATCAGTGCCACAAGCGCCGAAGAACGATTGAAGAAGGCCCGCCAACTGGGGTTGCACATCTCAGAGGTAGAAGACAAGGGCAGGCGTCCCAATGCCAAAACCAACAATGGGGGTAACTCCACCAACAATCGGGACAACAAGGGCAAGCATGCAATGGTGGCCGACACAGCACAGAAACCTGAGCCAAAACCGGCAGACAAGTAATGGCCACAAATGACTTACTACTTTGAAGACGGCCACGTCAAGCCCATCTTGGACATACTCATACAAGGAGACAGAATTCAGCTCCCTCCTCCAAGACGGGAACCTCGGCCTACAGAAATGGAGAGCCCAAAGTACTGCCACTACCACCGCTACCTCCACCATGCTACACACGACTGCTACCAACTGAAACGGTACATCCAACATCTCATCGATTCGAACGCTCTGGCCATCGATTTCGAAGAGGTAACCGTGGCCGCCAATATGGTGTCAGTACAATTTGGCAGCTTTCCTCCAACCGAAACTCAAGACGGCGTGGTCCCCATCCCTCTGGCGATAATGGAGATTCATAATCTTCTACCTCCCCGAGATCAGACTGCTGGTCTAGTGCCCCTCACCACATCAAGAGAGGAGGCCATGTGGGTCCATCCAGACTTGGTATCAGAAGTGACTCAGTCCACACCATCTTCCATTCGTAAGAAGAAGAGTGGAAAAGTCAGATCCTGTCGCACAATCTCGGCAGATATCGAAGAAGTCACAACCGTCGTTACTCGGTCTGGGGCACAATCCCAACCCATGGCTGATAACTCGGATGAAGAGCATCAGCCCGCTACAACTAACGCTTCGGGACCTTCTCAGCCTCTGACAACTGACAAGCCTAGGCCGAATGATACTTGCTTTGACAAATCCCTCCGAAAAGAGGTACCGCAGGGGCTGGAGAAGCCCTACAACTTCAACATCTTGGAGCAATTGGCCAACACACCGACCAAGTTGTTATTATACGAGCTTCGGAGACTCTCAAAGGATGTTCGTGCGGCTTTGAACGATGCACTCCAAAATGTCGACGCGTACCTGGCTCAGGTCAACCTCACGGGAGAGAACCCGCCTGCAGATCTCCAAGACATCGCTTGCACGGGAGCGATGCCCAACATTGTCTTCACTCCGCAGGATATGCTCATCAAAACCAACCTGCACGATCGCCCGTTATATTACACTAGATATATCGGCGACGTAAAGGTGGATCGGATGCACATTGATCCTGGTTCTTCCATAAGCATCATCCCGAAGGGTCTGTTACATCATCTCCGTATTCCTATGCATCGCTTGACGCCGACAAGCATCGCCATCAGCGGTTTCAATTCGGGCAGGAGCTACCCGATTGGAAAGATTCGCTTGAAGTGCCAAATTGGCGATCTTCACTCCGAAGTAATCTGTTACGTCATAGACGCAGACACTTCCTACAACATCCTCTTGGGGCGCCCTTGGATACACGATTATATGATCGTGCCTTCTATACTGCACCAACGCTTCAAATATGTCGACAAATACGGCTTCGTGAGGACAAAATTTGCCGACATCGATCCCTTCAAAGGGGTCGAATCTTACTACTCAGACTCCTGCCTGTACGAAAAGTCGAAGAGACACCTTGATGAAGGAGATGTGCAAGCTCGTATCGAGATAGCCACAGGGTCAGAAGAACCCCTAACGATCCACCTCCAAGCTCGCAAATCTGGCAAGACCGCACCCCTTACAGCCACTCTACATAAGGACGCAATCAGCCTCTCGGCACAAGAAGAACAAATGATAATCCGGCTGCCAAGGTCCGGCCAAGTGCCAAAACCCACAACGGAGCCACTAACAATCAGACTGCCAAGAGTCGGCCAGCCACAAACAGAGAAGCTCAATCCCTCCGACAAACCAATGATGATACGCCTTCCCAAGAAGATTCGTCACCCCGATGCAAGGTCTGGGGCTTCTAGCGAACCAACAAATCCCCGTCCAGCATCAGGTACCAAACTGGGGGTCGCCAGTTTGCCAACGACTCCATGTTCTGCTCCTTCGACAGAACCCCTGACGATCAAGCTGCCCAGGTCGTCCTCTCAGTCTTCATTTATACAGGGGGTAGCCGAAGAAGAACCGAAGCTAGCCAAGTATGTGGCTGCCCACACTGATGTTCCCTCCACAGATGATGTAATCCCGCTAGAAAAGATACCTTACTTCATCAATAAAGGGCTATCTTTGAACTACCTCGAGCTTAATAAGCTTTGTACAATGTATGCTATGGAACACGGTATAGGCACTCACCTACACACACAGGTGACGAATATTTACACCGCAAACCAGCTTTTCCCAGTGGAAGACGCTTACCGCATAATCGAGGGAGGGGACCATCCAATCATCTTCGGCCGGAAGGACGACCCGTAGCCCTTCACCATAGAGAAGGTCGATCTCGAATCAGATACCGGGAGACTGCCTCTGTACCTTTATAGCCCTCAATCCAAATACCTCATGCAAAAATAGGGGTATGATCTGGAGACTATGCCAGGTTTGAACTACGGCACCGGGCGACGTTTACCTCTAAAGCCACCAATCCCGGCTGGTAAACCACGGGACTACTACAGCAAGACCCGATGTGGATTAGGGTATGTCACGCCTACAACGACCCCTGAAAGTTCAGATGAAAAATGTGACTGGCATTCACATTCAATTGGGTCACCAACTTCTGATTCGGATACCAGCATCGGAGACGTATTCAGACAAGTCCTATCAGTTAACATGGCATTCGCCGACGCTTATGAAGTAGATAAAGACATTCCTGAAATCCTCGAGTTAGAGCCGTGGGCCCAACAGTTGGATGCACAATGGAAAAAGCGGTTCGAACAGAGAGAACCTCCTACTGAAGACGAGGTCATACAAGTGGATCTCGGCAGCGAATCTTCTCCAAAACCGATCTTCGTCAGTAAAAGCCTAACAGACGAAGAGCGAGAATTGCTGCTGGAACTTGTCAAAGAATATATTAATGTGTTCGCCTGGAGCTATGAAGACATGTCGGGGTTAAATCTCGATATTGCTCTTCATAAACTCAATATTCGGCCAGATGTAAAGCCAGTCAAGCAACAACATCGACGCTTCCGCCCGGGCATAATGGATGCGATCGAAGCCGAAGTCAACAAACTGATAGCCAGCGGCTTCATTCGTGAGGAACAACATCCGGATTGGGTTGCCAATATAGTACCAGTCCTCAAGAAGAATGGGAAGATTCGAATCTGCATCGACTTCCGCAATCTGAACGAGGCATGTCCCAAAGATGAATTCCCCCTCCCTATCACAGACATCATGATTGAAAACACCTGCGACTTCGAACGTATGTCATTCATGGATGGCTTCTTGGGGTATAACCAAATCAAGATGTCTCCTGACGACGAAAAGCATACATCATTCCGAACACCGATTGGCACGTACTGCTACACAGTCATGCCTTTCGGTTTAAAGAATGCTGGCGCCACATATCAAAGAGCTATGAGTATCATCTTCAGGGAATACTTGCTCAAGACCGTGGAGTGCTATCATGATGACATCGCCGTCAAGAGTCGCTATAAGGGTGACCATCTCCAGGATCTGAGGACGGTATTAGACCTAATGCGAGCACACAACCTGAAGATGAATCCCACAAAATCTTTCTTGGGCGTATCCAGTGGAAAGTTCTTGGGTTTTATCATCACCACCCAGGGTATCCATGTAGACCCTGAGAAGACGAAGGCAATCATGGAGATGGGTCCCACGAAAAATCTCCGCAAACTCAGAGGCCTTCAAGGAAAGCTAGCTTGCATCAGGAGGTTCATTTCTAACCTCTCCAGGAGATGTCAGCCATTCACCTATCTCATGAAGAAGGGCGTCTCATTCGTATGGGACGAAGAATGTCAAGCGTGCCTTCGACAACATCAAAGAATATTTGTCGAATCCTCCAGTCATGGTGGCCCCGGTTGCTGGAAAACCATTCCTGCTCTATGTACGAGCAATGGAGCATTCCCTCGGCGCTCTGCTGGCATAAAACAACGATGCAGGCCATGAACAAGCCATATATTATTTCAGCCGAATGATGATTGGGCCAGAGCACCGATACACCGTCGTAGAGAAGGAATGCCTCGTCCTGGTGTTCGCCATTCAGAAGACGCGGCACTATGTCCCAGGACAAACCATATATGTGATCTCACGAGTCAACCCTTTCAGGGTCCTCATGACTAAACCAGGGGCACTCAGCTATCGCCTCGCTACATGGGCAATATTATTGTCCCCCTATCATATGATCTTCGTCCCACAAAAGGCTGTTAAAGGTCAAGCCCTGGCAGACTTTTTGGCAGCCCACCCGGGCTCGGAGTCGTCCAGAATATATGAAGAAATCCCAGATGAGGTCGTAGACTCGCACGCAACCTCTCACGATGATGTATGGCGAATGTTCTTCAACGGCGCCTCAAGGACCAGACCTAAAGGCAACATCGTCGTCGGAGTCAGGGTGGTGCTGGTCTCCCCTTCCGGATTGGTGATTAACCGTGCTTACTCTCTCACAGAGCCCTGCTCTAACAATGTGGCCTAGTACAACGCTTTGGTCATTGGCCTCCAACTTGCTAGAGAGCTGGGGGTAGAATATCTTGAAGCATACGGCGATTCTCAGTTAATCGTCAATCAGATTCGGGGTTCTTACGAGGTTCGCCATGAAGACATGATCCCCTATCACCAAATAGCAATCAACATCATCGCGTCATTCGAGGGGTTCTTCATCGAACACGTTTCCAGACTCCGAAATATCGAAGCCGATGCCCTAGCTGGCCTTGCCGCTTCCCTAGCAGTTCCGAACTATGCCCGCCAGTTCGTGGATGTGATAGGCCACGAACTGGTCTGTCCCAAGAACAATGTTCAATTCCTGGCAAGTTATTCTGCTCAGACGATCGACGAAGTCCCAGACTGGAGACAACCATTCATTGACTTCGTAGTCTACGATATTCTGTCGGAGGACCCAAAGTAGGCCACCTCTATTAGAAGACGTTCTCTCAGATTCTTCTACGATACAGAGACAAAAATGCTGTATCGCCGATCCTATGATGGATTATTACTGTGATGTCTGTCAAACGCAGAAGCCAAGGAAGCCATACGAGAAGCTCATGACGGTGTCTGTAGGGCCCATCAGCCTGGCCCAAAATTGTAAGACCGTCTTCGCCGTATGGTCTACTACTGGTCCACAATGGTAGCAGATGCGATAGACTATACAAGAAACTGCAAAGCCTGCCAAGTCCACGCGGACTTCATCCACCAGCCATCCGAGTTTCTACATCCGACAGTGGCGTCCTGGCCATTCGAAGCATAGGGAATGGATATCATCGGTCCGATTACTCTACCTTCCTCCCGAGGATATCGCTTCATACTCGTAATCACAGATTACTTCTCCAAATGGACGAAAGCTGTCCCACTTGCAAAAGTAAAGACTTCAAATATGATCAGCTTCCTCAAGCATCACGTCATCTATCGCTTTGGACTGCCCCAAAGGATCATCCACGATAATGGTCCACAGTTTACAAGCCACGCCTTCTATCGGTTCTGTGACAAGCACCATATCCAGAATATTGCTTCAACGCCATACAATCCAGCAGCGAATGGGTTGGCAGAAGCATTCAACAAAACAATCATCAAACTTCTCAAGAAGTTCGTATCGTCCAACAAATACGACTAGAATGAGAAGCTTGGTGAATGCTTATGGGCATACCGTACTACAGTCCGAACGGCCACTGGAAATACGTCGTTTTCCCTGGTGTATGGGAGTGAGGCAGTCCTTCCGTTGGAAACTCAAATAC
Source organism: Iris pallida (assembly GCA_029216955.1). Classification (NCBI taxonomy): domain Eukaryota; kingdom Viridiplantae; phylum Streptophyta; class Magnoliopsida; order Asparagales; family Iridaceae; genus Iris; species Iris pallida. The sequence continues at coordinate 2,847,032 of JANAVB010040419.1, read as the reverse complement.
CCTCACTCCGCGTCGCCCTTACTTACCAATTGACGACGGATGATAACTATCGTCGCCGACTACAAGAGTTGGAGGCCTTAGATGAAAAGTGCCTCCTGGCTCAGCAACGGATGGAGCTATACCAAGCACGCATCTCCGGAGCCTTCAACAAGAAGGTTAAAATCAAAACATTCCAAGTGGGCGATCTCGTTCTGGCTGTCCGGAGGTCGATGGTCATGACTCACAAAACCGCCGGCAAGTTCCAGCCAAAATGGGAAGGTCCATTTATCATTGAGGCTGTATTCTCCAATGGTGCATACCGTCTCGCAAAACAAAATGGAGACTTGCTCATGTTGCCCGTCAACGGCAAGTTCCTGAAGAAATATTATGTCTAAACGATATTTTCCAGACTATCGAGTCATGTACCTGCTGGTGTCGTTGAACTCACATCCATAACATTCCAGATCATTGAGTCATGTACTTGCTGGTGCCGCTGAACTCACATCCACAACATTCCAGATCAATGAGTCATATACCTGCTGGTGCCGCTGAACTCACATCCACGACATTCCAGATTATTAAGTTATATACCCGCTGGTGCCGCTGAAATCATATTTCCAAATTCCAGATTATTCAGTTACGTACCCTCGTACCGCTGAACTCACAATCTCCCAGATTATCGAGTTATGTACCCGCAGGTGCCTCTGAACTCACATTCCGGTCACTCTTTCAGATAGTAAGTCATGTATGACCATACCTCTAAACTTTCTTCCTGAAAGAGATCCTCCCTCATGATCCACTACCCGTACTCCCAGTGCACAAAAAGGGTAACAAATCCACAAATTTCCAAAACGGCCATGTCCTCATTACCTCTGAGTCGTTTCACTTTCGCCAAAAACAAATCACCCCTTTACATAGAACTTCCATGTCCTCATTACCTCTGAGTCATTCTATGTACCCTCCTTCATTGAGCCCACTCCTGCCATGTCCTCATTACCTCTGAGTGGGAAGGCTCCGTCGAATAAACCTTCATGCTTGCCATGTCCTCATTACCTCTGAGTAAGTATAATGTTTCCCTTCCGACTTTTTATCCGTACCCACAACCGGAGTACGCCAAGGATAATAGGTCCATAAATATTCTCCGCTGATTCCACTCCTGCCATGTCCTCATTACCTCTGAGTAGGAAGACTCCACGATGAAACCTTCGTACTTGCCATGTCCTCATTACCTCTGAATAAGTATGTTGGTTCTCTCTCGTTTTATTATCCGTACCCTGAACCAGAGTACGCCAAGGATAATAGGCCCATAAATATCCTCTGTTGACCACAAATATCTTCCGCTGAGTCCACTCCTGCCATGTCCTCATTACCTCTGAGTAGGAAGACTCCGCGGCAAAACCTCCATACTTGCCATATCCTTATTACCTCTGAGTAAGTATGTTGGTTCCCTTTTTATCCTGTTATCCGTACCCTAAGATAGGGTACGCCAAGGATAGTAGGCCCACAAATGTCCTTTGCTAAGTCTCTTAGAACAGGCCCACCATTCCTCATCATGCCCTGGGAGCCCAGCTGCTCTATGGCATTCTCTCTTCCGATACCCGGAATGTCCATGAGCACCCTGCCATGGAATTGTTCTAGGTATCCCCATCAAACTTGTTATCCGTACCTAAAATCAAGGTATGCCAAGGGTAACAGGTCCGCAAAAAAAAGTCCCCCCATTCGGGGTAAACGCCACCATAACACCACGAGCATAACAAGCAGTACAGATAAAGGGTAAAATAAAACATACTCTTTTATTTGGAAGCCAAAAAGCATTACATGTTTTGGGACCACGTCCCTCTCAAAAAGAAAAAAAAAGGAGAACAGGAACAAAAGAAGAAAAGGCCGACTATGATTCGACATTACACAACTCCAAGAGGCGATTTCTCACCAAGGTGGTCCCCCGCTCAAGCCGCTGTCTAGCTCGGCGCTCAGCCTTCCGGGACAACCGCTCCCCATTATCCAAATCCATGAGTGCCCGCCAGTCGTCTTCCATCTTCTTCAGGGCAATTTCCAGGTCAGCCGAAGCTTGATTAACTCTGTCAGCCTCCTGGATAATTAGCCCCCCGTCGATACGGGCAGCCTCGACCTCAGACTCAAAGAAAGCTAACTTCCTCTGAAGCTCAAGGATCTGCTCGTGCGTGTCAGTTATCCCGCGGAAGACAGTCGCTTCCCGAGCTATAACATCTTCACTCTCATCGCTCAATTGATCATATCGATCAGACAGATCGTGGAGGTCCTTCAGTATGGCCGGCCTAGATTTATCCCGAGCGGCCCTTGCCTTCTCTACAGCAGCTGTGAGGGAACTGCGCTCCTGATCTATAGCAGTAGGCAGATCAGCCTGCCGCAATACCTGAAGCTGGGCCACCAGCTGATCAGTCTCCAGTAATTTTGCCTCCAGAAGGGCAGTCACCCCTGCCCCACCGGGAAGGGCCTTAAGGATATCAATTTGACCCTGGGCGCATTGCCGGGCCAAGACGAAAGAGGTCCCTCTGTCCACAGCAGCCTCTATCCCCCTTTTTAAGTGACAATAAAAGCTATCGACCACGTCCTGTAATGCTTCGTCCAGGACCTCTGTAGAGGATGGCATCAGAGGAAGCGTGGCCGGCAATATCGAAGGAGTTGTGCTATAACTTACCACCAAGGGGACAAATTTCGAGCAGAACGATGCGAGGATAGCGGCTAACTCTTTCTCTGCCACACGAAGAGCCTGGACACTTGGCAGGACGGAGAGATCGACTCTCGGAGCCATCCAAGCAGAGGAAGACGCAAGGACCATCGTCCCCTGCCCTGGCTGTCCCATCACCTGACTTGCCGAACTCGAGCCCGCGGGAGGCCCATCAAGACGAGCCGGAAGGGGAAGGGGTACGCTCCTCTCCGCTAGTGCCCCTTCGGCAGGGTCTGTCTCAACAATGGCCATCATCGGCACTAAAGAGGCAGGACCTGCATGTCCATGACAACAATCAATCGACGTGACCCGAAGGATGTGATGATGGAGCAGATAGACCTCCTCGCAAGTTAAGATTTGACTTATCTTACCAAGGGAGGAGCACGGAGGCTGCAGCTCGCTCGCAACTGGCATGGTCTCCTCACCCGCGATCTCCAAGTTAAATTTGGCCGGCTCCTCTGTCACAGCCACCTCGAAGGGAGAGGCAACTTGATCAGCATTATCTTGATGAAATTCAGCAATTTTAGGAGCAGGCTCACCGGAGCCCCCGTCACCCCGAGTCACGACCTCGGCAACTTGAGAGCCCCCTTCTTTTGACACCTACAAGAGGAAAGAAAGATGATTAAAATCAAATCTAGAAGAAAGAAAGAACCGGTAACGACTTGTTTACCTCTGATGTGGGGTCAACTTCCTCGCCTCTTTCTCTGATAGTTAACTTGCGGTGTCTGGTCACAGCCAGTTTTTGGGAGCAAGGAATACCGCCAACAGGAAAAATTTGCCTACTACGCTTTCGTACAGGTCCTGGTGCAACGGTGGCTGATCTGCCGCCATCTCATCTGGCAAAACAGGCAGCTGATCCGCCCCAACATCTTCCAACGGAAGGGAAGAATCATCTGCATCATGCTCATCGCCTTCATCATCCGCAGTAGTGGAATCCGAATCTGGCACTTCGACTCTATTCTTCCTCTTCCTCGTCTTGGCCCCTTGGGACCTCTCCTCCAGGCCGGTACCGACAATAAAACTGGCACCCGGTTTAAAACCGACATGGGGTTTGTTCGCCATGACATGGTACAGAGCCGCCATATACAAAATCTCTACCGGTGCCTTAATATCAGGGACCGAGAAAATGGTACGGGTTTGGAATGTATCATAGTAGTGCCAGGCCCTGATGCCATCAAGAAGGCTACCTTCAAAAACCAGACACGAGCTGGGACTGTCTAGAAAAAGCTGGCTGTATCCAAACTGTCGGGCAAACCTGCTGGACAGATAAGGCTCCAGAAAGACAGTATTGTGGTTCCGATTCACCAGGTGAGCAGGGCGGATGTTACGCAGCCACAGGAGCATCTGGCCGTCCAGAAGCTGAGGGGGCCCAATACCATCAAGATGCACAGCCGCTATTTTCTCAGCAGTAAAACGAGGGACAGATACGTAAATATTGTACATATCTGCCCTTGCCAGCGCCATTCGACAAGCGTGCATGGTCTCGTACTCCCAAGACTCATTACGATAACGGAAGATAAAAGCGTCGTCGTCAATTACGCCGTCTTCAGAGCCCGGTCTCATCAAAGACGGATAATGCATTAGCAGCCACCCCATCAGATAATGATAGTGCAGCTCAGTCCGTTTAAAATCTTTCGTCACATTGCAAGCGATGACCTTGGACGTGAAAGTACGAAGGCCACGGTGTATGTTGCACACCATGGCCTGGAGGAGAGCTAGCTTAACGCGCGAAACTAACTTCACAGTAGGAAGGATGAAATTACGACTGATCCTTTCAATAGAACCAGCTCCTCCCAAGACTACACAATTTTACAGCCATACGAGCAAGAATCCCGCCAGGAGCGCCTTCTCTGACACTTCTTGGGTATCCTGAAAAAAATAACCAAAAGTGTCAGTTTTACTCCCGAATCTGTCACTAGTGGTGGCCACCCTCTTGGCCGACGACACCAAAATTTGAACCGCCTCCCAGGATTGAGGACGTCGGAAAGTAACTCGACCTGAGGCAACCGTCGTGAAGAGATAGCGCACCCAGTCCTTGGTGTGGGGAGCATTCCCTTCCGAGCTGCTGTCTCTTTTGGCTATCTGCTGACATGTGCTATAGTGGCACAATATCTCTTGATAAATAGCCACGAAGCCTAGATATCGTCCCTCCAGCTCTTCAAACTCCTCATTCGTGGGAGTGTACGCCTCAAAAGCTTCGTCCCCCAAGGAAGCTTGGAGACCGCATGTATTTCGTGGAGCGCAAGCCCCATTTTCCCTACGAGTGTATAGAAGGTTCCCGTACGGCGGTTATACATCTCCAGCAGAGATATGAATAATCTCTTGTTTATGGATAAGCCATGGCTGGTGCCCCGAATAGTATGATAAAGACCAATCTCACACAGGAAGGCCTTATACTTTCGCAAGATCTACGTAGACAGATTGGTCCATGAGGGAATGGGGTGTATCCAACTCGGGAGCGCCAACCGGCCAATGGGATAGGAGCCCTTCCGAGCAAGTTGGTTCATAAAATTGTCGGCTGTAGAAAATGTGAAATTGGGACCCGACACATTCAAGAAAGTACCCGGGGCCAATCCCATTACAGAACGGCTGGTGTGCACCTTGCCCGCACACACTGACTTCATACTGTTGTTATAATGGATGTCTCCCATAAACATCCCACTTCAGGTAGGAGTTAAAGACTCCTCCATTTTTTGGTCCAATGGGAGCATATTGAACCAAGATAGTGGGAAGTGACGCTCCATTTGGGGGATGCGGATCGCCATCCCGTTAGAAACAAAACTCCAGCTCTTCGACACATCCACAACCTGACTGTTCTTCATAGTCAAGGCGTCTCCGAAGAAGAACACAGGCTTCAAGTATTCCCTTCTAATTTTCCCGAGTTCTTCATAGCATTGAGAAAATAGAAAGGCTGGTTCTTGAGGGCATTCAATCTCGTCGGAGGCTCGTCACTGGAAAACTGGTCCGCCATATGCCTAACTATATGGTCGTACCTATAGCCAGAGCAGCTTAGGCACGACCTACCAGGAGTTCTCCAGCAGCATTAACCGACAAATTCACTGAAAAGAAGACAGAAGAAAATAAGTTAAAAAGACGAACAAAAAGAACTGACGGGTGTTTTTCGAGCTTATGCGGCTCCAACTTAACGAAGCCTCTTGCGGCTCAAGCTCAGAAGAATACTTATGCGGCTCCAACTTGATGAAGCCTCATGCGGCTCAAGCTCAGAAGAACACTTATGCGGCTCCGTTCAGTGAAGGTTCATGCGGCAGTACTCACATGGGGCCGTTCGGATAAGTTCGTACGGACTACGTAACAAAAAAATTTATGCGAATCTATGCGGCTCAGCGTAGCTTATGCGACTTTGTTGGAGAAGCGCGTATGCGGTCACAGTGGCGATTCTTATGCGGCTCGCGGCTCGGCCATAGGACGAACATGCGGCTCACGTAAAGATAAAGGCTCGTGCATATAGCATGCGACATAGCCATAGCAGTTAGGGTTAACTCACATAACATCCTGACCAGCAATAGGGGGATGGACGTCAGGGTGAATAGCGGGCACGTCGGTTGGCGGAGAAGCGGCCGCAGTCGAAGTAGAAGCAGCCTTCTTGCCCTTCGCCGCCGTAGTCGACGAGGACGCCGCCTTCTTACCCTTCGATGCGACGGTCTTCTTGGGAGCCATTGATGATAGAAAAAGAAGAGGGTAACAATCGGGGTACGGAAAGTTCGAAGCAGAGGAGAAAGTAAAAGAAGTTTTCGCTCTTAAACTCCTCTTATTTATAGGAGGATAAGAAAAGGGGGGGACACGTAGACTAATAACCACCTCAGAAAAGACGAAACCGACTCCTCGGATTTCGTCCCCTCTCTCATAAAGGAGATTCACCCAGGGCATAAAATCCAAAGATTTAATGAGCCGACCCTTGGGATTTCTCCTAAAGACGGCACTAAAATGAATTTGAGGCAATTAAAGACACGCACACGTGGCAAGGAGCTATGCGGCCCGAAAGTCCCTGCGGCTGATTGACTCAATGCGGCCGAGATATCCATACGGCCGAGACATCCATGCGACCAGAACATCATATACGGCCAGAAGAGTTTATACATAGCCATGCTTCTTATTCAAAGTATTTCAATTTTGCAAATTGAAAACTTTGAAGGGGGTCTTGTAGAAGCATGGAAAAGAATAAAAAAAGATCCATGCGGCCCGGAAGCCCCATGCGGCTCAGAGAGCTCATGCGGCTCAGGAATCCTTGCGGCTCAAGCGTGTATGCGGCTCGAATAAGTTCGATGCGGCTCAGAGAGGAGCCACGTGGCCTGCAAACAGCTCTTCCCTTTGTCCTTTACTGCATTAAATGCCTTGACGGCTGACAGCTCTGACACAAAGAAACAATAATGACTCCGTCATAATGGCAGACTCCTAGGAAAACGAAGGAAATCTCTGACACGATCCCCCAAAATCCAGAAACCTTCATGCGGCCTTGACACGTGGACAGTCGTATGCGGCTCAGGCAGAGACCACCCCATACGGCTCAGGCCGAAGCTATCCCATGCGGCTCAGGCCGAAGCTATTCTATGCGGTTCAAGCAGAGGCTACCTCATACGGCTCACAAGGACTATCTCCATGCGGCTCACGAAAAAGGCACCCATCATCACCATGCGGTTCAAATATTCAGGGGTCACTCCCAAGCAGCCTTGTCACGTGGCCAGCCTTATACGGCTCAATGAGGAACAACCCTTATGCGGTTCAGATTTTCTAAGTGGCTCGCGATTAAGACACGTGGCACGATAATAGGACACGTGGCATCAAATCAACCGAAATCCATCAAACAAATCCCAATGAAATATTGGGATCAAATCAGATCATTTGCAATCAAGCAAATCAATGACACGTGGCAGGAGATCCGAGATTGGCATAACAAATCATGAGAATTTATGTCAATCATCATTAATTATCCACAAAGATTTGATACAATCATACTAATTGCCCGAATCTATTATGTTCAAGATGAGCGGCCCAGATTCATTGATCCTAAGCCGCCGACTTTGGAGAATGGGCAATCATTACAAATCCTAGTGATGCCCTCCACTCTTATAAATAGCAAGGTGCCATTCCCTTGTGAAAGAGAGGCTCTTACTTTTGCAAAAAGAAGACATAGAGATCCAGAGAGCCAGAGAGAGAATATATAGAGATCGAAAGGAGAGCATTTCTTCATCAATGCCAAGCAGTTATTCTACAGAGCCAAGGCTGCACCCGATCATCCAAGGAGTAAGGCAGAGCTGCTGTCGCTTTCCCGAGCCTCTATCGTTACCCCCCAAAATCTAAAATAAACAATTATACTTAGATTGTTGTACCTAGGTTTTTGTTCCTAGGCTTTCTTTGTACAAGCAAGTTTGTATTGTGAAGTAAAAGTCCAGTCCTCCGATAATTGTTCTGTTCTTTTATATTTCATAGCAAACAGAAATTCCAAGCTTTGCCCCTATAGCGTCTAAGGGTGCTATCCTCAGGCAAGGGTTCTGATTCCAACCCATAAATTTTGGGCAGTGCAGAATCAACAAACACATCAAATTGTGGAACGAAAGTTCTGATCTGACAAAATCCTTTTCCCTCACGCTGTGTAATACATTATCTACAAAATTTTGCAGTCCTCTGTGAATGCTGCATACCATGGCCGGGAGTAAGGCCAGCTTATGGTCGAACACTAGTTTCACAATAGGAAGAATAAAAATCCGACTTAATCTCTCGATGGTTCATGCACCTCCAAAGACAACACAATTTCTCAGCCAAGCCATCAGATAACATGCCATAATTCCTTTATCAGACAGAAGGTGAAGTAGATGGTAGAAATAATAATAGGCTGAAGAATTGGTATCACCATCTCTCAAATTCCTTTTATTAAGATCCTTCATTAAATCTTGGATTTCCACATATGTCATTGTTGGGCAGACAGAATAATCCTTCTGACCGGATTCTATGTGGGGTGCTTTGAAAAGATAGTCTATCAAGTGTTTGGTATGAGGAATTGGACGTTCAGTCCTTCCTAACTTGTATCTTCTGTAGCAAATATTATGATAAAACAATAGTTTTTTATACACATCCAACATGTCAGAATTAGTCTCCTTCATAGTATCAAATTCTGTATTTGTTGTAGTGTATTTTTCATAAGGCTCGTCACCCCAGGGAAGTTTAAAGATCGTCTGTATTTCATAAAGGGCTAAGCCATGTAGAAGCATAAAAAAGAAGAGAAAAATGATCCATGCGGCCAAGGGGCCGCATGCGGCTCAGGAGTCCCATGCGGCTCAAATACATAGGCAGTACGAGCGGACTCCAGGCGGCCCGCGAAGGGAAGCCACGTGTCTTTCCAGAACAGTTGTACCCAGCGTCAATTAATGCTCTGACGGCTGACAGCTGACAGTTGACAGCCCTGACGTAAAGTAGTCATAATGACTGACACAAAAGCACTATCTTCCTAGGGAACTGGAGAAAATATTCACAGCTTCGAGGTAAGTTTATGCGGCCAGACTAGACGAGTTCATGCGGCCAGTGCAGAGAAACATATGCGGCTCAATCATGAAGATCCCCACATGTGGCTCGGCCATGAAGAAATCCATGCGGCTCGGCCATGAAGACTCTCATACAGCTCGGCCATGAAGAAACCCATGCGGCTCGGTCATGAACAGATTCATTCGGCTCGGTCATGACAACCTTCATGCGGTTCGAGTATAGAAACTATTCATGCGGCTCGGTCATGAAATCTTTCATGCGGTTCGGTCATGACGACCTTCATGCGGTCCAAATATGAACGCTCCTCATGCGGCTCAATAATGATGACAGGATACGTGTCCTAAAGATAATCAAATTTTTGGGTCACATCTCAATGATTTGGGACACGTGGCAAGAGAATGAATTAAATTGATTCATTTAGATTTACGGATATCAGCAAATCATCATAATGGGGATTTATTACAATCAACATTAATTACTGACATGATTTGGCATAATCCTCATTAATGGTCCAGATCCTTCATACTCAAGATGGATGGTCCAGATTGATCATTTACCAGGCCACCGCCACTTTAAGAATGGGCAGTCATTGCAAACCCTAATGATGCTCCCCACTATTATAAATAGCAGGGTGCCATTCCCTTGCAAGAGATACATATAGGCATATACAGAGAGAAAAATACACAGAGATCAATCCAGAGAGAGGGAAGCCAGAAGAGCTATACGAGGAGAGCAAGAAGAGCATTTCTTCGTCAATGCCAAGCATCTCGTCACAGGAGCCAAGGCTACATCCGATCGTCCAAGGAGTAAGGCAGAGCTGCCGTCGCTTTCCCGAGCCTCTATCGTCACCTCCCAGAATCAAAAATAAACAATTGTACTTAGATTGCTGCACCTAGGTTTTCGTCCCTAGGCTTTCTTTGTACAAGCGAGTTTGTAACGTGAAGTAAAAGTCCAGTCCTCCCATAAAACTGTTCTGCTCTTTTATATTTCAAGGCAAACACGATGGCGACTCTGCTGGGGACAAACTTCTCCACGGCGGAGGAGTTGGTGACGCAATCGGATGCAGCCAAGCTTGGCTCCATGCAACAGAAGATGGTCGCCCGGTTCGACCAACAGGCATTTGAAGAGATGCTCTCCGACAAGAGCGCTGGCCCGGTCCAGAAGCAAGCTCGCACGAAGAAGGCCCGCAAGGATTGGAAACCCCGATCATTCGCTCCTACTGAAGCTCTTGCAGAGATACCTTCTGTTGCTCAAGATGGCAAGAAAGACTCTCCTGCGGCCCCACTTCAGACCGTACGCAACTCTGTTGTCCCCAAGTCCGGCAGAAAAAAATACTATGATGCTGGACTTGCAGGGGCAAGAAGGAACTCTATGCGATCCGAGCCGCATAAGGGTGCTAGCCGCATGAAAAAAGCTCATGTGGCAACATCCGCCAGCCGTATGAAGAAAGCTCACAAGACCACATCTGTCAGCCGTATAGCTTATGCGGCTACAGTTGCCGACCGCATGGATGGAACTTATGCGGTTACTGAAGTCAATCGCTTGCAGAAAACCCATGCGGCCACAATTGCCAACCGCATGCGGCCAGCCTGCATGGTCGTGACTCCTAGTCGCACAAGAATAACTCATCCGATAGCTAAACGCAGCCGCATGCAGACAGCCTGTACGGTTTCCAATCCTAAATGCATAGCGTCTATTCCACGCTTCTCTCGATCGGTCTTCGACCGTCTCTCATGCGGTCCTGACCCTGATGGTTCTCTGGATAATAGGCCAAACTCTGTGGTATCCAACTTGGACTATTCCTATTAAGCGCTCGTAAGTGCTAAAAGGAAGAAGTCTAGGACAGTGCGGGCTCACCAAGCCCAGTCAGCTGCCCCAACCTCTGACTATCGGAGCGTCCCGTTGATTATCACGCGGACCTCTAATGGAAAGTTGTATAAGGCTACTCGTACCCTGCCCCTGCGGCCAATGGGCGGGATAGTCATCAAGCATCTCCCAGTAACGAGCGAAGGCAAGTATACGAGCTACCTTCGAATCAGGGAGCAGGCGGGAAGCCTACACACTCGCATGCCCAAAATTCTCGAGCCAGCAAAGCGAGTGACTTGCGTGAGACCATCCTCGACAAATGCAAGGAAAGAGAAGATGCATCAGGGTGCAAAGAGTCCTCCCACGGACGTCACTGCACCCAAGTCATCGTCAACTGTTGCTGCAATAGCACGACGAAGCAAGAAGACCGGCAGTCTGTCTTTCAAAGACTGCAACAGCCATCTTCAAAAGACGAGGCACTACCCGTCGTCTCCTGCAACTCTGCTCAGAAGGTCCCCGCTGATGGAAGGGGGAAGAAGACGAATGTTCCAAGCCCAAAGATCTCAACCACTGCGACTAAAAGACTGTCGTCTAAGCGGGTGCCCACCACTGGAGTTTTCCAAGGTACTCGCTCTAAGACGAAATTGCTACAGTGGGGGATTCGTCGTCCATAACGTAGGGGGTTGGTGGGACTGGGGGTAGCACCCCTCCGAGTCTCCACAGCAACCCAATATTCCAAGAAGACAAGCCAGGGGAGACAACTCTCCCATCAGAGACAGCAAATCTCGACGACATCCACAACTCCCTTGACGAGGCAAACTCGGAGAATGGGGGTACTGTTCCTTCCGAACCTGAGTCAAAAGGGAATATACCCACATACCCTGATGATTTCTCGCTACAGGGATACGATTCAGAGGGAACTTCCTCCACCGCTCCATCTATCTCTCCCCATGTGAAGACGGTATTCATGACAGACAGCAATCAAGGTGGTTCCAGTGATCGCCAGCGCATCGACAGTCTCGAAGCCATATTGCTTGCTTTGGTCAAGTTTGTAGACGAGATTAAAGCGGCCCTTCCAACTCTACAAGGAGGGACGCCTGGCTAAACAAGCGCGGGTCCCGCGGTCCATGCAGACTCGAATTCGGCGGCACCAAACCTGGGCAACAATCCTCCGAAAACAACGGCCCCCACTGCCGTGGACGAAGCACGCGAAGCAAGGAGAGAGGTCCAGGAGCTCCGAGCCATGTTTCACGCTCGAAAAAACTCTCAAGACCTCAGAATACGGCAACGGTACCCTGCTGCATGGAGGGATGTTCCATTCCCACCAAGATATAAGCCGTTTAATATCAATTCTTATGATGGCAAGACCTCTGCAAGTTGGTACATCACTTACTTCGAGGTCACCACCGACCATCTACCCCATGACGATGCCATTCTCACACGATTATTCATCGGGGCATTGGAAGGAGTCGCCTTCGACTGGTATCGCAACCTGCCGGACAACTGCATCCACTCCTTCGCCGGCTTCAAGCGCATGTTCTTGGAGAGATTCTACGAAGTAGGGCAGGACATCCCCATGTCCACCCTCATGGACATCGTCCAAGGAAAGAAAGAGCTGACGAGGAACTACATCGAGCGGTTCCGCCAAACCGCCATGAAGCTGCCCTCTGGAAATCCAGATTCCTCCTTGATTGAAATTTGCCAAAAGAGACTCCTCCCAACAATCAGTCTCTAGATGGACGAAAGTCAATTCAAGGACAGGAAGACATTCATCATCAGCGCCACAAGCACCGAAGAACGATTGAAGAAGGCTCGCCAGCTGGGATTGCACATCTCGGACGGAGAAAACAAGGGCAAGCGTCCCAACAACGATAATGGGGGTAGCCCCTCCAACAATCGAGACAGCAGGGGAAAGCAGGCTATAGTGACCGACACGACACAGAAACCTGAGCCAAAGTCGGCAGACAAACAATGGCCGCAAATCACTTACTCCTTCGAAGACGGTCTCGTCAAGCCTATCTTGGACATGCTCATACAAGGGGACAGAATTCAACTTCCTCCACCAAGACGGGAACCGCGGCCGGCAGAGATAGAGAACCCAAAGTACTGCCATTATCATTGCTACGTCCATCATGCTACATACGACTGTTACCAGCTGAAATGGTACATCCAAAACCTCATCGATTCGAACGCTTTGGCCATCGATTTTGAAGAGGTAACGGTGGCAGCCAATAGGGTGTCGGTACAATTCGGCAGCTTCCTTCCGACGGAAACTCAAGACGGGGTGGTCCCCATCTCTCTGGCGACAATAGAGATTACTAATCTTCCACCACCCCGAGATCAGGCTGCTGGTTTAGTGCCCCTCACCACATCACGAGAGGAGGTCATGTGGATCCATTCGGACTTGGTATCGGAAGTGACTCGACCCATATCATCTTCTATCTGCAAGAAAAAGAATAGAAAAATTAGATCCTGTCGTGCAATCTTGGCAGACATCGAAGAAGCTACAGCCGTCGTCACGCGGTCCGGGGCGCAATCCCAACCCATGGTTGACAATCCAGCTGAAGATCATCAACCCACTACAACTGATGCTCCGGGACCGGCTCAGCCTTAGACGACCGACAAGCCTAGGCCGAGGGAGACTCGTTTCGATAAATCCCTCCGAAAAGAGGCAGCCCAGGGGCTAGAGAGGCCCTACAACTTCGACATCTTGGCACAATTAGCCAACACACCGGCCAAGTTGTCATTATACGAGCTCCTGAGACTCTCCAAGGATGTTCGTGCAGCTTTAAGTGATGCACTCCAAAACGTCGACGCATACCTGGCTCAAATTAACCTCACGGAAGAAAACCCACCTGCATATCTCCAAGATAGCTCCTGCACGGGAGCAATGCCTAACATCGTCTTCACTCCGCAGGACATGCTCATCAAAACTAATCTGCATGATCGTCCGATATACTACACTGGATACATCGGCGATGTAAAGGTGGATCGGATGCACATTGATCCTGGCTCTTCTATAAGTATTATCCCGAAGGGTCTGCTATATCATCTCCGTATCCCAATGCATCGCCTGACGCCTACAAGCACCGCCATCAGCGGTTTTAATTCGGGCAGGAGCTACCCTATTGGAAAGATTCGTCTGAAGTGTCAAATTGGTGACCTCCAATCCGAAGTCACCGGATACGTCATCGATGCAGACACTTCTTACAACATCCTCTTAGGGCGCCCATGGATACACGATTATATGATCGTGCCTTCCACGCTGTACCAGTACTTCAAATATGTAGACAAATACGGCTTCGTGAGGACGAAATTCGCTGATATCGATCCCTTCAAAGGGGTCGAATCTTACTACTCAGACTCCTGCCTGTACGAAAAATCGAAGAAGCATCTTGGTGAAGGAGATGCATAAGCTAGTACCGAGACAGCCACAAGATCAGAAGAGCCTCTGGCGATTCACCTCCAAGCTCGCAAACCGGGCAGGTCTGCACCCCTTAACGCCACTCTGCGTAAGGACGCAATTAGCCTCTCGGTACAAGAAGAACAGATGATAATCCGGCAGCCAAGGTCTGGCCAAGTGCCAAGATCCACAACGGGACCACTAACAATCAGACTGCCGAAAGTCGGCCAGCCCCAAACGGAGAAGCTCAATTCCTCCGACAAACTACTGACGATACGCCTTCCCAAGAAGGGTCGTCACCCCGATATAAGGTCTGACACTTCTAGCGAACCATCCACTCCTCTCTCCACATCAAGTACCAAACTGGGGGTCGCTAGTCTGCCAACAACTCCACGCCCAGCTCCATCAGCTGAATCGCTGACGATCAAGCTCCCCAGGTCGTCCTCTCAATCTTCATTTACACAGGGGGTAGCCGAAGAGGAACCGTAGCTAGCCAAGTATATGGCTGCCCACACTGATGTTTCTTCCGCAGATGATGTAATTCCCCTAGAAAAGATACCTTACTTCATCAATAAAGGGCTATCTTTGAACTACCTCGAGCTTAATAAGCTTTGTACAATGTACGCTATGGAACACGGTATAGGCACTCACCTACACACACAGGTGACAAATGTCTACACCACAATCCAGCTTACTCCAGCGGAAGACGCTTACCGAATAATCGAGGGAGGGGACCATCCAATCATCTTCGGCCGGAAGGACGACCCGCATCCCTTCACCATAGAAGAAGTCGACCTTGGATCGGATGCCGGGAGACTACCTCTGTATCTTTATAGCCCCCAATCTAAATATCTCATACAGAATAAGGGGTATGATCTGGAAACGATGCCGGGTTTGAACTACGGTACGGGATGACGATTACCTTTGAAGCCCCCGATCCCGGCTGGCAAACCACGGGACTACTATAGCAAGACTCGATGTGGATTAGGGTATGTGACACCCACGACGACTCCTGAAAGTTCAGATGAAGAATGCGACTGGCATTCACATTCGACCGGGTCACCAACTTCTGACTCGGATACCAGCATCGGAGACATATTCAGAGAAGTCCTGTCAGTCAACATAGCATTCACCGACGCTTATGAAGAAGATGAAGACATTCCAAAAATTCTCGAGCTAGAGCCGTGGGCCTAACAGCTAGATGAACAATGGGAAAAGCACTTCGAGCAAAGAGAACCTCCCACTGAGGATGAAGTCGTACAAGTTAATCTTGGTGATGAAGCCTCCCCGAAACCGATCTTCATCAGCCAGAGTCTGACAGATGAAGAGCGAGAGTCGCTGCTCCAACTCGCCAAAGCGTATATCGATGTGTTCGTCTGGAGCTATGAAGATATGCCAGGATTGGACCCCGAAATTGTACTCCATAAACTCAATATTCGTTCGAATGCAAAACCTGTCAAACAGCAGCAAAGACGGTTTCATCCTGATGTCATGAAGGCTATCAAAGTCGAGGTCAACAAATTGATAGCCAGCGGCTCCATTCGCGAAGAGCAGCATCCAGACTGGGTAGCCAACATCGTACCAGTTCTCAAGAAGAACGAGAAGATCCGAATATGCATCGACTTCCGGAATCTGAATGAGGCATGCCCTAAAGATGAATTCTCTCTCCCTATCACAGATATTATGATTGACAACACCTGGAGCTTCAAATGTATGTCCATCATGGATGGCTTCTCAGGATACAACCAGATCAAGATGTTCCCTGACGACGAGAAGCACACATTATTCCGAACACCAATTGGTACATATTGCTACACCGTTATGTCTTTCGGTTTAAGGAATGCTGGCACCACTTACCAGAGAGCTATGAACGTCATCTTTAGAGACCACTTGCACAAGACAGTGGAGTGCTACGTCGACGACATCGCCGTCAAAAGCCGTTCGAAGGAAGATCATCTGCAAGATCTCAGGACAGTGTTCGACCTAATGCGAGCACACAACTTAAAGATGAACCCCATGAAATCATTCTTGGGTGTCTCCAGCGGGAAATTCCTGGGTTTCGTCTTCACATCTCAGGGCATTCACATCGACCCCGAGAAAACAAAGGCAATCATGGAGATGGGTCCCCCAAGAAATCTTTGCGAACTCCGAGGCCTCCAAGGCAGGCTAGCTTACATCAGGAGATTCATCTCTAATCTCTCCGAACGATGTCAACCATTCACCCATCTCATGAAGAAGGGAGTCTCTTTCGTATGGGATGAGGAATGCCAGCGCGCTTTCGACAGCATCAAAGAATATTTGTCGAACCCGCCAGTCCTGGTAGCTCATGTTGCTAGGAAGCCATTCCTGCTCTATGTGCGAACGATGGAACATTCTTTTGGTGCTCTGTTGGCACAGAACAATGATGCGGGCCACGAACAAGCTATATACTACCTCAGTTGGAAGATAATTGGGCCAGAATACCGATACACGGCCGTAGAGAAGGAATGCCTTGCTCTCGTGTTCGCAATCCAAAAGACGCGATACTACGTCACGGGACAAACCATCCACGTGATATCGTGGATCAACCCCCTCAGGGTCCTCATGACCAAACCTGGGGCACTCAGCTCTCGCCTTGCTACCGGGGCGATATTACTATCACCATACCACATGATCTTCGTCCCGCAAAAGGCTGTTAAAGGCCAGGCTCTGGCAGACTTTCTAGCAGCCCATCCAGGTTCGGAGACGACTAGGGTATATGAAGAGATACCGGACGAGGTCACCAGTTCAAATATAGTCTCCCATGATGCCATCTGGCGAATGTTCTTCGACGGCGCTTCAAGAACTGGACCCAAAGGCAATATCATCGCTGGAGTTGGAGTGGTGCTGATTTCTCCCTCCGGCTTGGTGATCAATCGGGCCTACTCACTTACAGAGCCCTGCTCAAATAATGTGGCCGAGTACAATGCCTTGGTCATTGGCCTCCGACTTATAAAAGAGCTGGGGGTAGAGTATCTTAAAGCATACGGCGACTCACAGTTAATCGTCAATCAGATTCGGGGGTCGTACGAGGTCCGCCACGAAGACATGATCCCGTATTATCGAATAGCAATCGACATCATCTCATCTCTGGGAGGATTCTTCATAGAACATGTTCCCAGACTCCAGAACAATGAGGCTGATGCCCTAGCTGGTTTGGCCGCTTCCCTAGCTGTGCCAAATTACGCTCGTCATCAGGTCGACATGATAGGCCGTGAACTGGTCTGTCCTAAGGATAACATTCGATGCATTGAAAGCTATTCCGCTCTTTCAGTCGACGAAGCACCAGACTGGAGACAGCCGTTCATCGACTTCGTAGTATACGACATCCTGCCAGAGAATCCGAAGAAAGCTACTTCTATCAGGAGACGTTCCCTCAGATTTTTCTATGATACAGAGACGAAAATGCTGTATCGCCGATCCTATGATGGGTTGCTGCTTCGGTGTCTGTCAAATACAGAAGCCAAAGAAGCCGTGCGCGAGGCCCATGATGGTGTCTGCGGAGCCCATCAACCTGGCCCGAAACTGCAAGACCGCCTTCGCCGAATGGGCTATTACTGGCCCACGATGGTAGCAGATGCAATAGATTATGCGCGAAAGTGCAAAGCCTGCCAAATCTATACCGATTTCATCCACCAGCCATCTGAATTCCTACATCCGACTGTGGCCTCCTGGCCATTCGAAGCATGGGGTATGGACATCGTCGTCCCAATTACCCCACCTTCGTCCAGAGGACACCGATTCATACTCGCAATCACCGATTACTTCTCCAAATGGGCGGAAGCCATCCCCTTAGCAGAGGTGAATACTTTAAACGTGATCAGCTTCCTTAAGCATCATGTCATCTACCGCTTTGGATTGCCCCGAAGGATCATTCATGACAATGGGCCACAGTTCGTAAGCCACGCATTTTATCGGTTCTGCGACAAGCATCGAATTCAAAATATTGCTTCGACACCCTACAACCCAGCAGCCAACGGGTTAGCAGAAGCATTCAACAAAACCATAATCAAGCTACTCAAGCAATTTGCGTCCTCTAACAAGTGCGACTGGAACGAGAAGCTCGGCGAATGCTTATGGGCGTATCGCACCACAGTTTGAATAGCCACCGGGAATACACCATTTTCTCTGGTGTACGGAAGCGAGGCAGTTCTCCCATTAGAGACTCAGATCCCCTCACTCCGTGTCGCCCTCACACATCAGTTGACGACAGACGAAAACTACCATCGCCGACTACAGGAATTGGAAGCCCTAGACGAGAAGCACCTGTTTGCTCAGCAACGAATTGAGCTGTATCAAGCCCGAACCTCTGGAACTTTCAACAAGAAGGTCAAGGTCAGAACATTCCAAGTAGGCGATCTCGTTCTGGCGGTTCGAAGGCCGATGGTTATGACGTATAAAACTGCCGGTAAATTCCAACCAAAGTGGGAAGGCCCGTTCATCATCGAAGCTGTATTCTCCAACGGCGCCTACAGCCTCGTAAAACAAAATGGAGACTTGCTTATGTTGCCCATCAACGGCAAGTTTCTGAAGAAGTATTATGTCTGAAACAAAATCCTCAAGACATCTCAGAGTGTCGAGTTATGTACCTCCCCGTACCACTGAACTTACATTCTGGTTCTATACGTGGAGTCATGTACCCGCTGGTACCTCTGAACTCACTCCCACATGTTATAATCATTCAAGTCATGTGCCCGCTGGTACCTCTGAACTCATTCCTATATTTTCTAATCATACGAGTTACGTGCCCGCTGGTACCGCTGAACTCACACTCACCATTCTCCAGATCCCCGAGTCATGTACCCTCTCGTGCTACTGAACTCACATCCACAACATCCCAGATTATCGAGTTATGTGCCCGCTGGTGCCACTGAACTCACACTTTCACAATATCGAGTCATGTACCCGCTGGTGCCTCTGAACTCACATCCCGGTCACTCTTCCAGATAGTAAGTCATGTATGATCGTACCTCTGAACTTTCTGCCTATAAGAGATCCTCCTTCATGATCCACTACCCGTACTCCCAGTGCACAAAAAGGGTAACGGGTCCACAAACCTCCCAAACGACCATGTCGATGATACCTCTGAGTTGTTTCACTTTTGCCAAAAACAAATCACCCCTACATAAAACTTCCATGTCCTCATTACCTCTGAGTCATTTTATGTACCCCCTCTTCATTGAGCCCACTCCTGCCATATCCTCATTACCTCTGCGTGGGAAGGCTCCGTAGAAGAAACCTCCATACTTGCCATGTCCTCATTACCTTTGAGTAAGTATGTCGGGTCCCTTTCAACCTATTATCTGTACCCACAACCGGAGTACGATAAGGATAATAGGTCCACAAATGTCCTCTGTTGACCACAAATGTCCTCTGTTGACCACAAATGTCCTCTGTTGACCATAAATGTCCTCTGTTGACCACAAATGTCTTCTGTTGACCACAAATGTCCTCTGTTGACCACAAATGTCCTCTGATGACCACAAATGTCCTCAGTCGACCACAGATGCTGTACTGGGTCTCCAGTACACGTCCACCCCTTCCCTATTATGCCTGGGAGCCCAGTTGCTCCCTGGCATTCTCTCGAATACCAAAAACTTCTATAGCTGTCTTATCGCGAAGTTGTTCTAGGTATTCCTCTTCAAAACTTGTTATTCGTACCTAAAACCAAGGTACGCCCAGGGTAACAGGTCCACAAATAATCCTCCAACAGGTTCAATTCCACAAACACCACGAGTACAATAAAGAGAAGATGAGTTGAAACATGCTCATTTATTCAAAATTCAAAGTGCTACATTATTTGGGATCACACCCCTTACAAAATGAAAACAAAAAGAAAAAAAAGAAGAGGAAAAAGAGCAAAAGAAAACAGAAAACCGATCACTGCTCCGGGGCACATAGCGTCGTGAGACGGTCCGTCAGCAAGGCAACCGACCGCTCAAACCTCTGTTTAGCTCGACGCTCCGCCTCTTGGGTCAACGCCGCCGCGTCCTCCAGATGAGCGTGAGCTTGCCAGTTGTCCTCAAATTTCTTGAAAGCCTGCTCCAGGTTAACAGAAGATCGGGAAACTTTCTCGGCCTCCCGAACGATTGACTCCTGTCCTGCACGAGCAGCCTTCAGCTCCGACTCTAGGAAGGCCAAATCCCTCTGAAGTGCGAGAATTCGCTCCTTAGTGTCAGCTATTCCACGAGAAGCAGCCTCCTCCCGAGCCCTACAAGCTTGACTTCGACGACCAAGCCTGTGATACGAAGCGAAAAGCTTATCAAGGTCCCCCTTCACAACAGGCCCGACAGTGTCTCGAGCAAGCTTTATCCTATCCCGAGCGGCAATAAGGAAGCCCCGCTCCCGTTCAATCGCAGCGGGCAAGTCAGCCTGCCGTAACACCAGCAATCGGGTCACGAGCTGATCAGCCTCTGCCAACTTGGGCTCCAAGAGCGCAGCCAACCCCACCCCGCCAGGAAGAGTCTTCAAAGTTTTAATCTGACCCCGAGCGCACCGCAGGGACAGAGAAAAAGGGGTCCCCCGTTCTACGACAGCATCTACGCCCCCTCTTTAAATGGCGATAGAAGCTGTCGACTACATCCTGCGACACCTCGTCCAGAGCCTCCGAAGAAGCCGGCATCAACGGGAGTGTAGCTGGCAACACTGAAGAAGACGCGACAGAATCGGCCGCTCCTGCCATGAGGGAAACAAACTCCATGCGGAAGGACGCCTGAACAGCGGCCAACTCCTCTTCAGCAGCCCGCAGAACTTGAATGCTCGGCAGGGCCGAGAAGTCAGTCTCTGAAGCCGTATGAGCAGCAGAGGATGAGACGGAGACCATCGCACCCGGAATAAGCTCCACCCCCATCTGCCCGGAGCTGGCAGGAGGCCCCTCAATATGAGTCGATGAAGGAGAGGAAACGCTCCTTTTCCCCAGATCACGGCAGGCCGAGCCTTCCCCAAGAACATCCGCTGTGGGAAGTAAAGGGTCCGGACCTGTAGGGCCAAGACAACCATGAATTGATTTGACCTAGAGGATATGTTGATAGAGCAAATAAGCCCCCTCACTAGTCAATATTTGGCTTATCTTACCAGCGGAAGAGTGCGGAGGCTGAGGTTCGCCTACGGCCACCACAACCTCTCCACTAGCGGCCTCCGAGTCGAATATAATATACTCCTCCGACCCGGCACCCCCGGGAGGGGATGCGACGAGATCAGCGTCGCCTCGCTGAAAGTCAGCAATCTCAGTGACAGGCCCAAGGAAACCTTCGTCACCCCGGACCGAGGCCTCAGCAACTTGGGAGCCCTCAGCCGCCACCGAGAGAGCCCCCGCAGAAAGGACCGCGGCACACACGCCACTAATCAAAGCAGCAAGGGCCGGATCAACTCTAGGGGCAGCAGACGATTCATGAGAGCCTGGTTCGTCAGACGCCTACAAAGAAAAATGATTAGGTCATATCTCCAAGAAAAAAGAAAGCCACAACAAGGAGGTAGCTCCAACATAGTCTTACCTCCGGAGCACCGTCAGCATCCTCACCCCCCTCAGTAATAAGCAACCCACGAGACCTAACGGCGGCTCTTTTCACAGAAAATGTTGTTCTGCCGTCAGAAGACTCACGTCTGGCTCGTTTGCATGAAGGACCAGGCACAGCGGGAGGCTGTCATTCCCTCACTACTTTCTTTTGTGTAGCAAGCGACGGATCCCCCGCCAGTTCGTCTGGTGTGACAAGCGGTTGATCCGCTACTTCTTCACCCCCAAAAGAAAGAGAGTCTTCGCTATCATAATCATCATCCTCCTCAGCCGCCTCGGAAGGTTCTGATTCAGGAAGGGGAGT
Organism: Iris pallida; assembly: GCA_029216955.1. Classification (NCBI taxonomy): domain Eukaryota; kingdom Viridiplantae; phylum Streptophyta; class Magnoliopsida; order Asparagales; family Iridaceae; genus Iris; species Iris pallida. The sequence goes on along the minus strand of JANAVB010040419.1, from coordinate 2,824,804 downwards.
CTGGAGCGCTAGTTGTTTTTTAGCCTTAGCCCCCTTAGGCTTTTCCTCTAAACCAGTACCCACGATGAAACTGGTACTCGGATCGAACTTGACAGGGGGCTTGTTCGCCATAACATGATACAAGGCAGCCACGTACAAAATTTCCCTCGGCGTCTTAGTATCAAGGACCGAGAAGCTGGCCCGAGTATGATAAGCGTCATAATAATTCCATGCCCTGACACCATCAAGAACGCTACCTTCAAAGCCCAAGCAAGGGCTAGGACAGTCCAGGAATAACTGGCTACAGCCAAATTGGCGGGAAACCTACTAGGCAGGTAGGGCTCTAAGTACACATTATCGCGGTTACAATAAACCAGATGTGCGGGGCGAATGTTACGCAACCAGGTGAGCATCTTCGGAGACAGAAAGTAAGAAGGTCCGGTACCATCAAGGTGTACACCCCTCACTTCCTCATCGGAAAAATGAGGAACAGATACGAAAAAGTCACATCCATCCACCCTCGCCAGTGCCCTCCGACAAGCCGGCATAGTGCTGTATTCCCAAGGTTGGTGATGGCATTGGAAAAGGAAAGCGTCTTCGTCAGTAGCATCTTCCGCTGTTCCAGATCCCATCAAAGACTTGTAGTGCATCAACAACCACCCCATCAAATAATGGAAAGGTAGCTCTATGCGCTTAAAGTCCAGCGTCTTCTTACGGGCAATAACCTTGGACGAGAATGTTCGAAGACCATGGTGTATGCTACACACCATAGCCGGGAGAAGAGCCAGTCTAACTCCAAATATCAGCTTAACGGCAGAGAGAATAAAGTGACGACTGATTCTCTCAATAGAACCTGCCCCCCCCCCCGAGACTATGCAGTTCTGTAGCCATATCATCAAAAATCCAGCCAGGAGCGCTTTCTCAGACATCTGCTTGGTACCGTAGTAAAAATAGCTAAGAGAGTCAGCTTGACTCTCGAATATGTCGCTATTAGACCGCGATTTCTTGACGCTCAACATCAGAATTTTTATCTCTCCCTGGGTTTGAGGGGTTCGAGGAATAACCTCGCCAGAAGGGCCAACTTTAAAAAGATAATTGACCCAGGATGTGGTGTGGGAAGCGTTCCCTTCTGAGCTATCCTCCTTTTTTATAGCCATCTGGTGACAAGCACTATGATGGCATAGCAATTCTTGGTATACCACAACAAAACCTGGGAGTCGTTGGTTCAGGTCCTCGAGCTCCTCGTTCGACGGGGTATACACCTCGAAAGGCTCGTTCCCCCACGGAAGCTTGGAGACAGTATACATCTCGTGGAGAGCAAGCCCCAACTCCTCTCCGGGTGCGAAGAGTGTCCCCGTTCGCCGGTTATATATCTCCAGGAGTGCCATGAACAATGGCTTATTGATAGAAAGCCCGTGACAGGTGCCCCGGATGGCATGATAGAGTCCTACCTCCCGCAGGAATGTCCCGTAGGTCTGCAGAACCCAAGTGGTCAAGTGGGCCCACGTAGAAGTAGGGTTTATCCAGTTCAGCAATGCCAGTCTGCCAACGGGATAAGATTTTTTGCGAACTAGCCGATTCAGGAATGTATCAGCCTGAGTGAATGTGAAGTTGGGACCATATACGTTCATGAAAGTACCTGGGGCCAGTCCCATCATGTACCGGAGGACGGAATCCTTACCCGCGTACGCTGACCTAATGTTTGGGTTATAATGGATGTCGCCCATCAACATCCCTGACTGGATAGGAGTTAAGTTATACACCATCTTCCTGTCCAACAATATCATATTGAACCACGACAGAGGATAATGACGTTCCATGAGAGGAATATGGATCGCCATCCCATCCAAAGTAAAATCCCAGTTCTCAGAGATCTCTAATACTCGAGGATTCTTTATGATTAAAGCGTCTCCGAAAAGGAATGAGGGCTTCAGGTATGATCCATCCAACCGCCCAGAATTCATCATGGCACGGAGATAATGGAGGGTCTGATTCTCGATGGCATTCAACCTCCCCGAAGGCTCATTAGCAGGAAATTGATTCAGTACGTACTTAACTAAGTCATCAAGATGCACGCCCAAGGCAAACTGATTTGAGCCCACTAGGAGTTCTCCCGCAGGGTTTACTGGCAGATTCACTAAAGAAAGACGAAAGAAACAAAATTAGAAGATAGGCAAACAAGAAGCATTTGAAAGAGCATTTAAGTCTATGCGGCTCGGGTCGTCACAGCCTTATGTGGCTCAGAACCAGATGAGTCCATACGGTTCTGCTCATCATAGCCTTATGCAGCCCCGAGTCAGACGAGTCCATACAAATCAAGTTTTGATGAGCTGATGAAGCTTCTACGGTTTGGGGAAGGGCCTATATGATGCAAGGTTCACTTGGACTCAACGAACAAACCTAGACGCGGATGCGGCTCAGATTCAGGTGAGGCTATGCGGTTCAAAGTCTACACAGACCCATACGGCCCTGAACAAACAGACTCATGTGGCCCTGAACACACAGACTCATGCGGCTACAAGCAGGTGAGCTTATGCGGTTCAAAAGTGAACTACGCTCATGCGGCCCAAACCGAAAATATATATGCGGTTCGGATCGAGTATGACAAGCCCATGCGGCCCCCTGGGCGAAGTGCTTATGCGGTCATATCGACGAACCTTGTACATACGGCTTGTGCATAAATTATGCAGTAGAGCCATGGCAGTTAGGGTTCTAAGGCGACACCCTTACCAGTAATAGGTGGATGAACGTCGGGATGAACAGAGTGAACAGCGGCGGCCGACGGAGGAGTGGCCACGTTCGTCGCCACAGCCGTTGCAGAAGCGACCGCCTTGCCCTTCGCAGCTTTCGACGCAGCAGCTTTCTTAGAAGCCATAGGTGCTTGGGAGAGAAAGGAGTTAGAAAGATCGAAAAGAGCAAAGGAGGTTCCCCAGAATGAAAGTGTTCCTATTTATAGGCAAGAAAGGAACGCTTCGATCTGCGTACAATCTGATGACCGACTCTTCGGTCATCAAGGCAAAAACGGCTGAATAATAGCCTGACTCTTGGGATCCTGGCCCAAAAGGCGAGTCTTAAAATCTGACTGCAAAGCAAGAGCATTAAATGCGGAAGATTTACAAAAGATTTGCACACGTGGCAGGAAGACGTGGCAAAAAGCTCATACGGCCAGAACAGTCCATGCGGCTCAGAGAGTCATACGGTTGAGGTAATCATGCGGATGGTCAAATCTATGCGGCTAGGACAGAATACATCCATGCGGCTCTGGCATAATCATGCTTCTTATTCAAAGTATTTCAATTTTGCAAATTGATAACTTTGAAGGGGTTCTTGTAGAAGCATAAAAAATAAGAGAAAAATGATCCATGCGGCCAAGGGGCCGCATGTGGCTCAGGAGTCCCATGCGGCTCAAATACATAGGCAGTACGAACGGACTCCATATGGCCCGCGGAGGGAACCCACGTGTCTTTCCAGAACAGTTGTACCCAGCATCAATTAATGCTCTGACGGCTGACAGCTGACAGCTGACAGCCCTGACGTAAAGTAGTCATAATGACTGACACAAAAGCACTATCTTCCTAGGGAACTGGAAAAAATATTCACAACTTCGAGGTAAGTTTATGCGGCCAGACTAGACGAGTTCATACGGCCAGTGCAGAGAAACATATGCGGCTCAATCATGAAGGTCCCCCCATGCGGCTCGGCCATGAAGACTCTCATACAGCTCGGCCATGAAAAAACCCATGCGGCTCGGTCATGAACAGATTCATGCGGCTCGGTCATGACAACCTTCATGCGGTTCGAGTATAGAAACTATTCATGCGGCTCGATCATGAAATCTTTCATGCGGTTCGGTCATGACGACCTTCATGCGGCCCAAATATGAACGCTCCTCATGCGGCTCAATAATGATGACAGGACACGTGTCCTAAAGATAATCAAAATTTTGGGTCAGATCTCAATGATTTGGGACACATGGCAAGAGAATGAATTAAATTGATTCATTTAGATTTGCGGATATTAGCAAATCATCATAATGGGGATTTATTGCAATCAACATTAATTACTGACATGATTTGGCATAATCCTCATTAATGGTCCAGATCCTTCATACTCAAGATGGATGGTCCAGATTGATCATTTACCAGGCCCCGCCACTTTGAGAATGGGCAGTCATTACAAACCCTAATGAAGCTCCACACTATTATAAATAGCAGGGTGCCATTCCCTTGCAAGAGATACATATAGGCATATACAGAGAGATGCTCCCCCAATAATCAGAGAGAAAAATACACAGAGATCAATACAGAGAGAGGGAAGCCAGAAGAGCTATACGAGGAGAGCAAAAGAGCATTTCTTCGTCAACGCCAAGCATCTCGTCACAGAAGCCAAGGCTATATCCGATCGTCCAAGGAGTAAGGCAGAGCTGCCGTCACTTTCCCGAGCCTCTATCGTCACCCCCCAGAATCAAAAATAAACAATTGTACTTAGATTGCTGCACCTAGGTTTTCGTCCCTAGGCTTTCTTTGTACAAGCGAGTTTGTAACGTGAAGTAAAAGTCCAGTCCTCCCATAAAACTGTTCTGCTCTTTTATATTTTATGGCAAACAAGCCCATTTCATCCAAAGGCGTGAAGAACGTACCAGTGTCACAGTTATACATCTCTGCAAGCACAACGAACATATGAGTGTTCATTTGCAGCCCATAAAAAGTGGCCCTAACTGTATAGTATAAGCCACATTCTTTCAAGATCGTCGCATAATTGATCAAGACCCATTCTGAAACACGGCTATATGTACTGTTACTGTGGATCCAATACAGTAATTTCATAGAGCCAGTAGGATAAGACAAATCTTTGGAAAGCAATTTGTTGGTGAGGGTTACGGCAGCAAAGCCCAGATCATCTGGTCACTTTTGATAATCCCAGGCAGTAAGCCAAGCTGAGTGAAAGAGGCATCTTCCTTTTTACACTCAAAAGTATTATAATAGGCATTATTGTGCCGATGAACAATCGGTCCAACAGGAGCTCCAGTTTGTGTAGGAGTGATTGAATATTCTGTCTTCCTCGAAAAGACAACAAAAGCGTAAGACGTCAAGGGTAGATGACGTTCAGCAGATGGTACAAATATTTTCCTTTTTTTTAGACGAGCACCCAAGAATGTTTACCCTTCTTAAGCTTGTTGTTGTCGTATCCCGTCAATGTCAAAGAATCTCCAAAAAGGAAAGTTGGCCTTAAAAACTTCTCATTATTTAGTATAAAGTCACCACTAGTCAACACATTTGCTGTAGAAAGCTTTGAGTCTGATTAATAATCATTGCTTGTCTGGAAGAAGGCTGATTGTTGTTGATTTGAGCCATCATATACAACACCAGGTCAGAGTAATTTGTGCATAGCATTCCTTCAGGAGCATCTAAGTAACACTCTCCAAGCATGTTGTTCGGGGAATGTACTATAAAATGAATAAGAGATAATATTAGTCGCATAACTTGTGTTTCTGTGAAAAATAGGCCCATAAGCATGTATGCGTCCATCCTTCATCGTGTCATCATTTATGAACACATAAAGCAGCGAATGCATAAGTGAGGGTTATCCACATCCATGTGATAGCTTTCATAAGCATGTAAAGCCAAGACATACATTTTTGATTGAAGCCTTACAGCAATAACAACGCATGTAATGGGGAGACTAGTCTGCACAATTTTGGAGTCAAGTTTCCTCACTCATGTGTCAAGACTTATATTCTTGATTACAAAAGAACAAAATCTTAAGTTCCCTATCGAAAGAGTCTTTACCCTCAATCGGTGGTTGGACAACATCAGAAGCAGACTCAGATGAGTCGTCGACCGATTTCCCTTTCTTCTTGCTCGACGATGGCACCTTGGATGCAGATTTAGGAGCCATTTCTTTGAAGCTTTTGATGGAAAAGAGTAGATGGAGGAGTTCTTAGAGAGACAGTGGGTTTCAAAGAAGAAAGTAAAGTTTTACTTCATAGTTCTTTCTTCCTATTTATAGACTGGACTGGGTAGTCGCATAAGGAGTCTATGACTTTTCGAATCCCGAGTCATTCAGAGAAATCATACCAAACCTTCGGTTCTAATGCCAAACGACAGTTACATTAATGGCTCAAAATCCAAAGGAGATTTCAAAATATTGACAGTTGTTTAAGTCAGTCCATACGATTTTATGTATGATAGCAAAAGTTCATACGTCTCAGACTGAGCTACAAGTTATGCTTTCGTTATTTCTCATGAGCAATGAATTTCATGCGTCCATTCGAGCACAGGATATTATACAGCATGTGCCAATCTTCTGATTCTAGCAGCTATATGACATTTTGAAGCCAGTGATTCTTCTAAAAAGATAATCAAAAAATTACAAGCAAAATGGACATCTAAGTCAACAACAGAATTTTATTTCAGAAATCACTATTATATATGATGGAGATCTATTACACTTTGGATTTTCATCTATTAGTTATGATGATAGGTGATGGAGGTCTATTACATTCAAGACCTTCTCCATCATTTTGTCTCTCAGTACAAACCTTAATAGCTCAAAAATGTTGCACTCAGAGAGACAGTTGCAGAGAGGGGAGACTATGACATATAAGTTCAGTACCAATATTCCCACAACCTCATAAGGTTGGTGACAGAAATACATTACTGATTGAGCTCCCAGAAGGTGTTCAACCCCAGACTCCTACTTTAGGTCTGCAAGTGTGGGTCACTCTCTACAGTATCCGACAGTTCATTCGGACGGAAGAATACAAAATTGGACCGGCACACAGTCCAGGATTCCTGCCGACTGCTAACATTGTCAACCATCGACAGTATTTTGATTGGGACTCAGGCCCAATCTCATCATAGATGCTATGATAGTAAAACCAGCCAGTTGTAAGCCTCATCAGGTGGATGCAGATAGCTAGCTGGGTTTGAAGACTGTGAAGGTCTTTCATGTAAAGTGCTGAATCATGTTGAATTAGACATGTTATGATGTCTTTGCAAGCTCCATCTGAGCTCCAGTCATCCAAGGAGTATCCTAAAAATATGACAAGTTCAAAAGAAGTCAGAGCATAAAGTCAGTTGTACTACATAACGGCAAAGGACGCATGGAAAGTTGTAAACATTTTATGCGCCTAAGAATGGCAGCAATACTCCTCAAAACAGCACAATAATTGACAGTCTTGCCTACTTGTGCAGTACATGTTATGTTCATAACATGACTAAAGATGAAGTCATTGCTATAAAATTTTGTGTGAAAAAGAAGTGATCGGTGAAGAAAAGAATAAGTATACTTCAGAAAAGTTTTACCTATTCAAGATCAATCTTTCTCTCGACTTCTGGCATAACCAAAGAGCAATGTTCTCAGCAAGCTGATGCTCAAACCCCTCACAAGTCTGCACAAGCTCACTGAAGTGTTGATCAGCAAATGCTTGGTTAAAAAGTGATGATGACAAATTCTGTTGAAGTCACGTCCTATTTATAGGGACGGAGACTCGCCATGCGGCTAGGTTCTATGCGATGTGATTCTGGACGAAGAGGTCAGCTCAACATTAACTATCGTATAATTTTCTGTTTCTGAAATCGCGAGATCAGAGAGCCTCGATCCAATTGCCAGAAATGACCACCTCAAATCTCGAAGACAGTTCAAATTTTGTAGGATTCAGTCAGAGCAAGTGACAGTGTGGAAAGTGACCCAATGCGTCCAAAGCTCTATATGATAGAATCCTCTCTCTCTCTCTTCCATGCTTTTTGTTCAAACTATTTTCAAAACTTGTTCAAGTTTTAAAAACTTTGAAGGAGTCATGTAGAAGTATGAAAAATATCAAAATAGAGGCGCATAGGCTTCATACGTCTAAAGCATAAAATGCTCTTGAGTTGGAAGCTGCTAGAGAAGAAAGACACATGATTCAAGAAATGGACCAGATAGACTCATGGTCTATTCAGATGCATGATGTACTTTTGTCTCTTGTGTGAAGAGATAATTCTCGAGCAGTGTACAGTGTTCAGATTACGAGAAAGATGTCAATGATTTCGTCATCCTCGTCATTATCATTATACTTAGCCAGGTGTAAAGGAAGCCGTCGTAGGTGTCTACTTCCAGATCAATGTTTTGTAGTAAACAATTGAGCTAAGTTATGTGTTCTAGTGTTGACTGATCCATAGTGACTCAAAGAAAAGTTAGCATTTATAGTATGCAACCAATTGCTATGCGTCTAACAATATTTGATGCATAGTTGACCTTCATCAAATAAATTATGTGCTGACATGGCAGTATTTCGTACAGCAAGTCTCAAAACACGTGGGGAGCTATACGTGATTTTCGAGCACGTTCACTCCCCACTATCCTCTAAGGCTCATGCACCTACTCAGTTTTATGCATCTCTGAGGCAGAAGACAGAAAATTTTCTACACATACGCACATGGATATTCCAGTGAAGAAAAGCTATATATAGAAGACAATTTCTTCCTCACAAAAACATAGGGAGATACACAGAGCAGAGGCATAAGAAGAGAGTATAACTTCTTTGCTAAGAACTTTCAGATAGAAAGAGAGAGCTTTCGGTGATAAAGATCCCTTTGCTACAGAGAGTTCATTAACAACCAATCTTCAACAACAACTGCATCAGATCGTCAACGGAGTAAAGAAGTCAAAGTAGACTTAATATCCATCGCCCCAATCCCCAGATTTTTTGTACTAGAAATTCTTGTTCAAGATTCTTGTTGTACTTTCTTTTATAATAATATAAAAGATCCCATCATTTCTTGGACTATTTTTGTGTTAAAACATCTATATATTCAGGAATATAATTATCGTTGTATAAATATCATCCCCCGTCGGTAAAGAGGGCATTGGGGCTATTTTTGAGGTCCAACTACGGTGGCTCTTAGATCAACTACCTAGATGCCTGGAATGAGAGGAATGCATTCTGGTTTGCCCACTTCATGGTAATTAAAGTATATTGTTTTTAATATCAATCATCTTTTATGCATATTATATAACTTACTATTTTACTTCTTGTATAAAATATATTTTTATCCAACGCACTGGGCTGAGAAGATCGAGAAGCAATTTTCTGTCATTGTCACCAAGTTGATCCTGTTGGCCCATTCCATGGTCACACCCGATTTTAATAATCGACATGAACTTAAGTCAATACACAAAATATATGAACTGCTGCTAATCATTTCAGGACGTGTGAAATCAATATCAACGAGCGTCATACTGCATCATCAATCATATAAATTATCAATCTGAAGATTACTTTCAATGGGATCCAGTCCGAGTCATTTTACAATTTATTATGTATTTTATCTTTATTGAGTCTAGGATTTAAATTGTAAGATCGACTAGGTAATATTGGCTTAGGTTAATCTCAGTCCACATTTCTAAAAAGCCTACATATTCCCACTTCATTTTTACCAAAAGTTCAAAATTATTTTTGCAACAGAATTTGACAAATATTTCAAAATTCTCCTAGACAGAACTCAAACCGAGTTTGGCCCGAGTTCGGCCCGAACTCTGTCCGAGTTCGGCCCGAACTCTGTTTGAATTCAAATATCTGTTGCCTCCAAATCTGCATGCAACGTACATATGCGAAATCTTTGCATCAGAACTCTGCCCGAGTTCGGTCTCAGAAAATACCTATAAATAGGAGAGAGTTTTTCATTTCAAATCACTCATTCATTCTTCATCTTCTCTTCTCTATTCAATAAGTGTTTTCACCTGATCAAAAGCTTTCAAATCACACCTATACTCCTCTTAGCCAAAAGCCAAAAATATCTACTTCGATCTAGAGTCTTTTGGTGTTCAAGAGTTGTAAAGAGGTTGTTCAAAGTACATCAATTATCTTTGTTGTGGAGCCGGTCGTGCGCTCGTCACCAAGCACGGTGTTGTGAAGTTGGTCGTGCACTTATCACCAAGCTTGGTGTTGTAAGAGACTGCAAGCTCTCAATTAGCTTGTGCCTTAGTGGATTAACATCGAGCAAGCGTACTCGAGACTGGATTAGTCCTCTCAGAGGAATACCAGTATACATCGCTGTGTTACTGAGTTTTATCTCACTATCTCTTGCTTTATATTTAATGTCTCTTATTTACTGCCATAGTTTAAATTTTTAAATTGGTGATTATTTTCTGCTGCACTCGCACTCACTCTATTCACTCGCCCTCGCTAGAGGTGCTCAACGGTCCTACAGATCCGTGATGTGATCGACGACCAAAAGGCTTGTCAGCGCTCCGAAAAATTGATCCAAGGTTGGATCATGTTCGAGTTATAGACTGTGATGAGGGCTAGATTCGACGATCCCAGGTACAAAGAAAGGTCAGAAAAGGCGAAAGCAGCCAGGACGATGACAGGGAAGTGGTGTGGGGGCTCGATTCCTATGATGAAACCTTTTTGTCGTCTGTTATGTATTTTATTGAATATATATTATTTTAATGAAAGTAGGAAAAAATGTTTAATTTTAATAACAAATAGATTATTTTTAACAACTACAGAGGGGTGCGGATGCCAACATGGTGACCATCTTCCTGGCCACCCATCGGAAGGACGAAAATCTCATCGATGAGTGGGTCACGCACAGCTACGCAAGTATTACTTTATGTTTCGTTAACTTTAATATAACTTAGAAAATATGCAAATAGAATCCATATAGTTATTAATAAGTACCATAAACATTAGCAACTATGATGATTAGATAGTAAATATTAAGCCTATCGAGATGCGTAAAGAACAGATGGCAACTCTAGAGGGGGGTGAATAGAGTTATAGTAATAATAGCCAATAAAAAATTCAACTCTTTCACAATCTAAAATTAATCAGAGTAAATGCGGAAAATAAATAAGGAGCAAGAGAGCATACGCATACACAGCCGATTTTAACCTGGTTTCCCTCGTGGAGGACTAGTCCAGGCCTGAGAACTCTAGCTCAGGATTAAATCCACTATTTGTGAAATAGTAGTTACACCCCGTGCCTTTACTTCAGAAGAGCACGTCAACTTCTTACAATGGATCGCAGTGGCGATGCTTGGAATTTTCCAAGCTACTTCTTGAACTCTTGCTCAAGACTCCTAACTGAGAGATGCTGAGCACTCGAGACTTAGGAAACTTGTGGCTAGTAGATGAAGAAGGGTATGGATTATATTGAGCTTAGGAGAGAAGAGAAGAGAAGATTGGATGATAGAAAATGAGAGAATTCTTGGCCTATTTATAGGTTTTTATCAGGCAGAATTTGGCCAGAATTCTGGTAGGAATTTTCAAATATTTGGCCGTTGGACAACTAGCAACCAGCAAGCCCTAAAAATTAGGGTGCTGATTTTTAGGGGACAGAGTTCGGCCCGAAAGCACAGAATGGGTCCAAGGGTCCAGTGGGCTGATTTTGGATGTGGAGATTTATGGATTTGGATAGGTTATGGGTTGAGTCTCAAGAGCCCAGCATAACTCAGCTTACAATCATTCTAGACTCAATAAAATATAAAAGTACAAACTTGAAAAATGACTCGCATCTGCAAAAATGAACTGTCGTCTGGCTTGAACTGGATATAGTCGTCGTGTGTCGTATTGAATTATCACAAGTATTATTTAGTCAATGTTATCAATATTTGGTTGACTGTGACTTTGTGTCAATAATCTCCCCCATATTGATAATTGACAAAATAATAATTGTATATTCAATATCCATATCTGGACACATATAACGACATAGCTCCCCCATAATTAGTGTCGAGCTTAAGAATAGCTCCCCCATAAACAATGCTGTGAATCTTGTTGGCCTGTTAATAATATTCTTCCAAAAGCACATATAAACCAACAAACAGAACAGAATATACACATATCTCCCCCTTTTGGCATTTAGCAATATGAGATATATAAAGAATAACTGGCAAACACACCAAAAAGAGAAGAAACTGCATATAAACTAAGATAATAACCAAGAGTCATGATGGCATAGAAACTAATAATAGTACTACCAAAGTCTCAAAAGCACAACTCATAAGAAGTCTACTACAAATCAAGTATATAAAAGTAACTAAAGAAAAATGCATAAACATAATCTAAGATCCTTAGTAGCAGCATCACAAGTAGTGCATATCCATCATCGAGCATGAGAGGGCCCGGCGTCGTCCGAAGCATCAGTAAAGGAGCGACGTGGGTCCACAAAAGCCGCATCCAGATCCATGTAGCGATGAACCCAAGGGTCATCGATACGGAATCCCTCATGACCTGGGTCTCGCTCCATAGGAATGGGCATGGAAGGATGATGAGACATGGAATACCGAATATTATGCAGCGAGTTGCTGATAGCACTCATCTGTAAGGTAGTCCGATAGTCCAGCTGAGTCCATCGATCGTCCTCCAAAGTGAAGCGATCTCGGAGCATAGCCTGAAGAGACTCAAGAGTGGCCGGAGGAGGAGGAGGATCCTGAGAGGAGGGGCCTCTGGCTCATCATCAGAATGCTCAGACACTACTGGTGAGCCGATGGCCGCCTGAAGCCTCCTTGCCTTAGAGAGAAAGAAAGGGGCAGGTAAGAATGGACACTCATCAAGGGGTATATAGAACGCACGAAAGATCATAGGAAGGTATAATGCATAAACCAAAGATCTTGGTTTCTTCCTACAGTTGATCATCCAATCCATCATTGTGCGTGGAAGGTTAAAGGGAACATGGAAGTGGAGATGTTACAGTGCTGAGATCTCAAAATAAGTAACTTCATCGGTAGAGCCCGCTTTGGGTAGAATGGTGTTGAAAATGATCCGATGAAGCTCATAGAAATAAGGATTGAGGAATTTTGCCAAAAGCTTACGAGGACGTGTGTTAGGGCTACACAGGTCATCCTTGAAGCTCTCTAGTGAAATCCCTTCGGGAAAGATAAAGGATCTAGCTTCAACAAGCTTTTCCCAAGAATTAGGCTCTTGAAGCTCAAGATATTCGGCCAGTTCAAAATTATCAACGGATATATCAATTCCCACAACTCGTGAATAAATATGAGTATCATCATGGGTCAAGTTGCAGTAAAAAATTTGAATGGCACTACGATAAATGACCGAATTAGAAGTAACGAGTTCATCAAGACAAAGGTCATGAAATAGTGCATCATATTGTGAGAATATGGTAAAGTTGATGGGGTGTCCCGCAAATACTGGACGTGTCCGAAAATTACTAAACCAATCATTTGAGGCGTCTAGTGATACAAAAATTTGGTCGTCGTAAGTGTTTGGATCATTGGGACGTGGAAGATTGAACAACGGATGGATTTGTTGTTCAATGGCCGGTGCAACGGGTGGTGCAACAGACGGCTCAACGCGTAGAGAAGCATTCGACGAGGATGCTCCCTCTGTCCGAAGTCTCTTTCCGTGGTTGAACAGATGAGGGGCCATAACACAATAGATAATGAAAGAAATTGAGATATAGAAAAATAAGGAATTATACCTCAAACTAGTGATGAACTATGGAAGAGAATTGAAAAATAAGCCTTCTCCTTGAGTTTGGATAAGAATGGAGCACAAAAGAGGAGAAAGTAGGGTTAGGGTTTTGATAGAATTGTGTTTGAGAAGGTGAAAAGGTGGTAAGAAGGAAGGAGATGAAAGAGAAACCGAATATAGGAGAAGGTTTTCTCTTGGTCGGGTCAAATAATGACCATTGAATCAACATTTTGATCAACGGCTGGGGCTGTTCCCGGTTCTGGAACAGTCGGGCCAAATTCGGCCCGAATTTTGCTAGGAGTAGAGTTCGGCCCGAATTTCGGATCCTGGTCACAGAATGGGAATCAGGCAGAAACAGGAAAAATATTGGTTAAGTAATAGACAAACCAATATAAGATATGAGTATAAAGATAGGAAAGACCCAATTAGTAAACAAAAGAATAATAGAAATTGATTCTGAAGCAACAATATAAAATTGAAATAATAGTGTTTCAGCATGTGATAAATGAAAATGAACCATATAATAAACATGGAATTATATCATAATTCAATATTTTTAAGCTGCCATGGGTTAGCTGCAGGGGCCGGATCCCAGCTAGCGGTAGTCCTGAGGACTAGTGCACTGTGTCGCTTAGGCTTTTACGCCTTGTTGTCAGAAGGACCTTTTCGGCTTGTACCCATAGCAAGTTCATCATAATAAAATCAAGATATACTCGATATTTATGCAGGTTTATCTTAAATTACAACAGCTTCATCTAAGATTCCAAGTTCACGACAAAAAAAATTGAAGCGCTCTTCGGATAATGGTTTTGTGAAGAAGTCTGCTAACTGATGATCAGTGTCAATAAATTCTAAGTTAATCGTGCCATTTTACTGATGATCACGCAAAAAGTGGTGACAAATTTCAATGTGCTTCGTGCGTGAGTGACAAATGGGGTTCTTAGTCAAATTTATAGCACTAGTGTTGTCACAAAAGATTGGAATATACATGAAAGATAAATTATAGTCTTCAAGGGTTTGCTTCATCCACAGAATTTGTGCACAACAACGCCCAGCAGCGATGTATTCAGCTTCTGTTGTGGATAGTGCGACAGAATTCTACTTCTTGCTAAACCAAGAGACTAAAGCTTTTCCTAATAAATGACACGTACCGCTCGTACTTTTACGGTCGACCTTGCATCCGGCGAAGTCAGCATCAGAGTAACCAATGAGGTCAAATAATGTTGACTTGGGATACCATAGGCCCACTGTAACCGTACCCTTAAGGTATTGAAAGATACGCTTAACCGCGGTCATGTGTGATTCCTTAGGATTTGCTTGATATCTAGCATACAGGAAAATGCTAAACATAATATCAGGGCGACTTGCAGTAAGATAAAGTAGACTGCCTATCATACCTCGATACTTACATTAATCTACGGGTTTGCCACTATCATCTGGTTCAAGTTTGGTTGAAGTAGCCATAGGAGTGCTGATTGGTTTGACGTTGTCAAGGTCGAATTTCTTCAGCATGTCCTTTGTATACTTCGACTGACAAATGAAGGTTCTATTTGACATTTGTTTGACTTGCAGCCCAAGAAAGTAGTTAAGCTCCCCCATTATGCTCATCTCAAACTCGGTCTGCATACACTTGGCAAAATCTTGACAAAGAGTTTCATCAGTGGAACTAAATATAATATCATCTACATATATTTGTACTAAAAGAATAGTGTCTTTGAAAGATTTTACGAAAAGTATAGTGTCAATTTTCCCTTTTGAAAAACCTTTCTCGAGCAGAAAATTGCTTAGCCGTTCATACCAAGCTCTAGGGGCTTGTTTGAGGCCATACAGCGCTTTCTTTAGCTTGAACACGTGGTCGGGAAATTTGTGATTTTCAAAGCCAGGGGGTTGTTTTACATAAACTTCCTCCTTAATAAAACCATTCAAGAAAGCACTTTTAACATCCATTTGAAATAATTTGAAATTTTGAAAATTTGCAAATGCCCAAAGCATCCGAATGGATTCTAATCTAGCAACAGGAGCATACGTCTCATCGTAGTCGATACCTTCCTCTTGGTTGTATCCTTGGGCTACTAGACGAGCTTTGTTGCGTGTGACTGAACTATCTTCATTCACTTTGTTTCTAAAAACCCATTTAGTACCAATAATTGAGTGATTAGCCGGTCTAGGAACAAGTTCCCATACTTGGCTCCTCTCGAATTGGTTGAGTTCCTCTTGCATAGCAGAAATCCAAAATTCATCATTGAAAGCTTCTAAAATATTTTTAGGCTCAATTTGTGAAATAAAGGCAGTGCTAGCAATAGAGTCTCTTAATGATGATCTACTAGTTACTCCACGTGAAACCTTGCCGATTACCAAGTTTTTTGGATGTGATGGCTTGAAAGAGAATTTCTTAGGCAAGCTTTCCAGAGAATTTATTTCGGTTGTGGTGTTCACTGGAGTAGACGTTGATGGCTCAACATCATCATCAATAGTAGCTGCTGCACTGTTATCTTCATCAAAAGTCACATTTCTAGACTCTTCCATAATTAATGAGCATTTGTTAAAAATTCTATATCCCTTACTCTTGGCAGCATAGCCAAGGAAAATACCATCGTCAGCTTTGGCATCAAATTTGCCTAAGTTGACTTTGGTGTTAAGGATAAAACATCTACAGCCAAAAACTCTAAAATAAGAAATATTTGGGGTTCTCCCAAACCAAAGCTCATAGGGTGTTTTCTTCGTAATAGGACGAATAAGTACCCTATTTAAAATGTGGCATGCTGTACTGACAGCTTCAGCCCAAAAATATTTCGAAAGGGAAAACTTGTTCAACATGACTCTAGCTATATCGCCAAGAGTCCTATTCTTCCGCTCCACAACACCATTTTGTTGAGGAGTTCTTGGAGAAGAAAACTTATGATCAAAACCATTGGAATCATAAAACTTTTTAAAATCAGAATTTTCGAACTCGCCTCCATGATCACTTCGGATTCGAGTAATCATGTAGCCTTTTTCGTTTTGAACTTTCTTGACAAAAATCTTAAAAACCGAAATAGCATCACTTTTATAAGTAAGAAAGAAAACCCAAGTAAATCTTGAAAAGTCATCAACAATAACAAAGGCATAGAGTTTTCCACCAAGACTGGCTACTCTACTAGGGCCAAATAAATCTATATGGAGTAGTTACAGGGGTCTAGTAGTGCTTACAGAGTTTATGGAATGAAAAGATGACTTGGTTGCCTTATTCAACTCACATTTGGCACATACGGTGTCCTTTTTGAATGTGATGTCGGGCAAGCCTCTAACTAGCTTCTTGGTCGATAGCCTGGATATAGTATCTATGTTGGCATGACCAAGACGCTGGTGCCATAGTAACCGTTCATCTTTATGAGCATATAGGCATCTACCTGCATTGTTAGTATCTATAGACAAATAGAAAATATAAATATTGTCCTCTCTTACCCCTTCAAAAGCAATGTCTCCTGTTGACCTATCATAAATAAGGCATTTGTTTTGTCCAAAGTTAATGTCATAACCATGGTCAGCAAGATGACTGATGCTGAGTAGGTTATGCTTTAACTCGGTCACTAGGCAGACATCCTTTATTACCGGAGAGGGAGGATAACCAATAATACCATTACCTATAATATAACCTTTTAGGTTATTGCCGAAGGATACATATCCTTCTCTCTTCATCGATAGTGATGTAAAAAGATTTGCGTCTCCCGTCATATGCCGCGAGCATCCACTATCGAGAATCCACTTACTCTTAGTTGAGGAGGGAAGGTCCACCTACATCAAGAGTAGATGTGACCTTTGGTACCCAAGTGCTTGAGGGTCCTGAAGAGTTAGTTTTTGGAAACCATGTATATATCTTTCTGTCTACTAATCTTCTAATTCTATATTGTGGTAAAATATGTTCATGTAAACCACAATAAGTACATGTAGTATTCCTATTTACATTAGGAGCATGTTGATGATGTCTATAAGCAGAATAATGAGGAGAAGTGTGATGATATGTAGATTCAGCATGGTGATGATGACTATGTGGAGTGGCATGGTGACATTGTCTATATGGTATAGCATGATGATATTGTCTATATGGCATGACATGATGATTTCTATATGTAGAGTGATGTTGATTGTGTCCTTGTGCAACATGGTAATGATTGTATCTATGTGTAGCATGATGTTTTTGTGACATGATGATTATTTCTACGTGCATGCCCTTTGTGAAAGTGTGTGTACATGTAAGCATGATTGTGAGCAGCATGAGGATGACGTGGTTGACTAGTATGAGTGGTGTAATGCTTTGTGTGTGTCTCATGTGATTGGGTTTGAGGTTGAGCAACCTGTTTTCCTAATTTAGTCTCTAGTTTCTTAGAGATAGCTTGCAATTCAGTAATCTTAGCATTCAAACCATGCATCTTGGTAATAGCAATCTTGTGTCTGCTCTTTTCTTCTGCAAGCTCCGTGTTGAGTGTTGTAATTTTTTGTGTTTGTTGTTCAACACGTGCTTCGGCATTATGTAAGCTTATTTTAAGCTTAGATACCTCATCAGTGACATCCGTGGGTGAAGTGTCTCTAATGTTATCAAGTAATAGAGAAAGTCTTTGTATTTCGACTTCATGACTTTTGATTTTGTCCTTGGCATGTTTGTATTTACCAATGACCTTTTTGTGATCACTAAGTAAATCGGTGAAATCATCTCCAAGTTCATCAAAAGTGAAGTCGTCAAGAGTTTCGTTTGATACCTTGTCGGACGTCGCCATTAGGCACACATTAGCCGTATCTTGAGGAGAGTTCTTTTCTTCCTCGGAGTCACTAGCTTCGCTTTCATGCCAAATGCTTATGTTGGCATATTTCTTTGAGGAGGTCTTCTTGTATGGCTTCTCATAGCGGTTGCTCTTCTTCAAGAATGGACAGTCTTTTCGGACGTGTCCAGTCTTCTTGCAACCGTAGCAGGTTGGCTCTTCTTCTCCATCTTCTTGTGGTTCTTTCTTTCTTCGATTGAAGCGAAAGAATCTCTTGAAATTGCGAACTATGAGGGCTTGATCATCATCTTCTGAGTTGTCGTCATCCGTCTCTTCGGGTTCAGCCCTCCGTTGGTGAGCTTTGAGTGCGATCTCCTTAGCCTTAGGAGCAGGCTCTTCGAAGTCCTTGAGGTCAAGCTCATGAGTCATTAGCTTTCCCATCAAGGTCACCATAGACATGGTTGTGAGATCATTTTCTTCTATGATGGCTGTCACCTTAGGGTTCCAAATTTTTGGTAGCCCCCTAAGTAGCTTGTGAATCTTCTCGTGATTTGAGTATTGCTTCCCAAGCGAAGACAGGGGGTTGATGATGTCGAGGAATCTTGTGAACATTTGCGTGATCGTCTCGTATGGCTTTATCTTGAAAGCCTCGTATTCTTAAGTGAGACGGCTTATCTTTGATTCCTTGACTTGGGTGGTTCCTTCATGCGTCACTTCTAGAAGTTTCTATACTTCGTGAGATGTGGTGCATGTAGATACCCTGTTGAACCCATTCCTGTCTATAGTACAGAATAAAGCATTAATAGCTCTCGCGTCTAGACTTGTCTGTTTCTTCTCCTTGTCAGAATATTTGTCATGTAATTTCTCAACGAGATCGCCATTGACAACTATTCTGGCGGGCTTTTTGTAACCGTCAGTGACGATAGTCCACAGGTCAAAGTCTAGCGACTTGAGATAAAAACTCATCCTTGTTTTCCAATACGTGTAGTTAGTTCCATCAAAAAGGGGAGGCCTATGAGTGGACTGTCCTTCACCGTGATTGGAAATCAAGGATTGTGTGGTTGCCATGGATCAGCTCTAGGATGTAAGTCCTTGTAAAGAGAACAGAGCTCTGATACCAATTGAAGAACATATGGCAACTCTAGAGGGTGGTGAATAGAGTTATAGTAATAATAGCCAATAAAAAATTCAACTCTTTCACAATCTAAAATTAATCAGAGTAAATACGGAAAATAAATAAGGAGCAAGAGAGCATATGCAAACACAGCCGATTTTAACCTGGTTTTCCTCGTGGAGGACTAGTCCAGGCCTGAGAACTCTAGCTCAGGATTAAATCCACTATTTGTGAAATAGTAGTTACACCCCGTGCCTTTACTTCAGAAGAGCCCGTCAACTTCTTACAATGGATCGCAGTGGCGATGCTTGGAATTTTCCAAGCTACTTCTTGAACTCTTGCACAAGACTCCTAACTGAGATATGTTGAGCACTCGAGACTTAGGAAACTTGTGGCTAGTAGATGAAGAAGGGTATGGCTTATATTGAGCTTAGGAGAGAAGAGAAGAGAAGATTGGATGATAGAAAATGAGAGAATTCTTGGCCTATTTATAGGTTTTTATTAGGCAGAATTAGGCCAGAATTCTGGTAGGAATTTTTAAATATTTGGCCGTTGGACAACTAGCAACCAGCAAGCCCTAAAAATTAGGGTACTAATTTTTAGGGGACAGAGTTCGGCCCGAACTCTGTGTGGAGGCAGAGTTCGGCCCGAACTCTGTGTGGAGGCAGAGTTCGGCCCGAACTCTGTCTCCAGAGCACAGAATGGGTCCAAGGGTCCAGTGGGCTAATTTTGGATGTGGAGCTTTATGGATTTGGATAGGTTATGGGTTGAGTCTCAAGAGCCCAGCATAACTCAGCTTACAATAATTCTAGACTCAATAAAATATAAAAGTACAGACTCGAAAAATGACTCGCATCTGCAAAAATGAGCTGTCGTCTGGCTTGAACTGGATGTAGTCGTCGTGTGTCGTATTGAATTATCACAAGTATTATTTAGTCAATGTTATCAATATTTGGTTGACTGTGACTTTGTGTCAACAATGCGTACTTTTATAGGATGAGTATCATAAGCTACGTGAGCGGGTGAGTGCGAGTGCACCTGCAGAGGGGGCTAGTACTTCCTTGCAGCCCTCTTCAGCTCAATCGTCGAACGAGCTCTGGATGACCGTCGTTGGTGGTCTTTAGAGGGGTACTGTCACGACCCGCTCCCGAATAATCGGATACGAGTTGGACACGCCCAGTCTTAGTTGGTAGACACAACGAAGTAAGCTATACAAGTCTAAGGAAAACTCTAAGTAGCGCGATAAAATAAAATATTACAGCATCTATAACATCCCAGAGACTCACTACAATACTAATCATTATTATAACTTTAAAAGAAATAATACTGGAGACAAATTCGGTAGCCTGAAAAAAAAATATAAGTCACAATACAAATATCTAAAGTAAAACTCTAAACAAGTCTAAGCAATAAAACTAAAACTGTAGCCTCCAAGTCCTGAGTCATGGCTCCACCCTGTTCAGCTAAAATCTCGGGCTCTGGCTCATAAAGGTTGGGCGAGATCCTCAATTTCACCTGCAACATATCCAGTGAGGAGCAGAGCAAAGTACAATCTATGATAAAGAAATAAGTACAATATAGTGAACAAGAAAAGAGACAATAAAACAGAATGAACATGAAACTGTAAATGCATAAAATAACACTATAAAACAAGAGGTCATAACATATAAATTTTTTGAAATAGCTACTAGAGTATGTGACCAGCTGGGGTAAGCACATGAAAGCACAAGTAATGGTATGGCTTAGAATCCCACATGCACGATGTGAGACCTAAGTTATTCATAAGAATCCTAGGTTGGACTTTGGTCACATATCTGTAGTATTTTCCCTCCCTAATGTACAAGTAAAGAACATAAACTAGAGTACAAGAAAATAACATGAAGTAAATGAGTCAAAACCATAGAAGTAATTGTCTTGCTCTAGAAGATCGAGAATAGAAAAGCATAAATCTCTATGTGTACCTAGATTAAGGTACAAATTGGTTAGATTCTAAATGATAAATAGCTAGCTATTTGTCCTCCAATCTTAGATTAACTATAGACTATCTATAATGAGATACTAGTTATCAATAAACTAGCAAACTAATATATTAGAATTTCTTATATAATTTGTTAACAAAATATTTGTAATGGAAAAATAGTTTGTTAGAAATATCCTTCCTAATTATAGACAACAACTCTTAGTTAATAATAACAAAAGAAATAATACAAAATATTAGGTAACAACATTACCCCAACCACATGTTTAGAGCCCATCTTACAATAGGCTCAGCCCAAAGTTGAAAGCCCCAACAATTCTTATATTACCAAATTGAATATTCAAGTAACACTTAAATTAGCCCAACCAACCCACACAAAATCAATCCTTGCAATTTCTCCACAGGCCAGACCTCCAACACTCATCCCTTGGGTCAACAAATTCCATCTAAAATAAGCACGGCCTTAAAGCTTGGTCTACCAACTGTTTATAAATTCTTAACATGCTTCCATCAATTATATCTACCAGCAACATGCTTCCCAACATCAAAGAGTATAGAATTAATAGCTGAGGAGTACAATTCCTACTCGATGACAAAACGTATCCGATACAGTCCTTCGCGTCTCCGGACACAAATGTTACCTGGTTCGAACATTTAAACAAATACTTGATCAACACTGTTTGCAAAAACAAAAGTCTTTATTTCACAAACTTTAAAGAATAGAACAAAAGTATAATGAATTTTGGAAAAGTACAACTGTAGGAATCCGATCTGAAGACGATCGCTTTATCCCTTGGACGATGTGAACTTTGAAGACGATAGCCTTTGAAGAATGCAGCAGCACTTGGACTAGAACTCTTGATCTCCGATGATCTTGAATAATGATCCCCCTTAATGAAGAACTTGAAACTCTATTTATAGAGTTCTAGAAATAACTATTTTGTAGTTATTCTGGATTGCGCTCAATGAACTGCGCTAATGACAGACTGCGCATACAGCCAATTGCGCTGACCTTTGGGAAGTTCCTCGATCGTGGGCTAACCGTATTTAGACGCGTGGTATTATTTGATTGAAATACGCTTGGTCGTATACAGGAGGTTGCCACATGGCGAGCAATTGATGGCATGTAATCCACGTAATAAATGTTAGTTATTTTCAAAAAGCTTGATGGATCGCGCTAATTGAATAGCACTAGCTTCAGACTACGCTCAGCTCTGGTCAATAGATTGCACTGGATTTGGACAGCTGGACCGCGCTAGGTTTTGGCAGCTATACTGTGCTAGGATTTGGACAGCTGTCCAAGAATGCGGTGAGGCACGAGAAACGAACAGATTCCTCGCTTTTCGGGCTGTCAGGTTGTCAGAAGATTTGATCTTCTTGTCAGGAAATGATGGCATTGCCACGTCAGCATAGCGCGCTCGAGCATTTGCGCAGTTCAGCCTAGCGCGGTTGATTTGTAGCGTTGTTCATGTTAGCGCATTTCATTGATGGGTGCACAATTTGGACTTCTGTGCTTTATTTTATGGGTGCAACTTGATTTTTAGGACTTACAAGACCCCCTTCAAAGTTTTCGAAATTTAAAAATATTCAAAGTTTCGAAATACTTTGAATTTCAAATTTAAAATCAAGTTGCGCTTTGGTCGCGCGTTTGGAGGAATTAGCTCCAATTTTCTTGACGCAATCGGAGGTGACTGTTAGGTTTCTGTGAGAAACTATAAATAGTTTCGTCTTTCATTCCTTTAAGCTTTACTTGTTGTCGAATCCTCAAGAGAGAAAAAAAACTCTTCTACTCCGACTTCTTCTTCCTCCTCTCGTCGTCGACATCAATGGCACCTAAGCGATCGGCCACTAAGAAGGGAAAGGCTCATGTCGAACCTTCGACTCGCATTGCACCACGAGTATTTCGTCATGAGACAGGCCACCCCGCTCTTCAAGGTGAATGATAAACTATGATCAAAATCCCTTTTTAGGGTTTTTGATGATTTTGAACCTTCATGCCTCTCTCTTTTTAGAGGTTGATGGTATCCTCAATCACTTGCGCCACCCTGTTTAGGGTTTCGGCTGCATGTACAACAGTTTTCATTTTTATAAAAACTGTTTCTTATGCAATCGGTTGGAGAGCGCTGACAGAGTGTTCAGTGCAATCCGACGATTTGTGCATCGATGCGCAAACTGATGTTTTACGCAAGTCAACTGTGCTGGCGTAATCAGATATTTTGTGCAACTAGGCTGTCTTAGTACAATCAGATGTTTTGCGCAACTAGGCAGTGTTGGCACAATCAGATACTTTGTGCAACTAGGCTGTCTTGGCGCAATCAGATGTTTTACGCAACTTGGCAGTGTTGGTACAATCGGATAGATTGTACACACAGCGCAATTGGATAAATTGTAAAGAACTTTTTAATTTCTTTTGCACATACTGATATTTGTCTTCTCATCGATGCAGTTAACCTCAGAGAAGACCCAAACTATGAGGTTCTTGCAGGAACTCTGTCCGAATCAGAATTCAAGGAAGATCTCTCACATGTCTCCTTTTCTCAGTATGCCTTACCATCATCTCGGCAGGCTGTCCTGATTATGCAAGATAATGATACCTTATTGTGTCTGATGAACGGGCAACCTCTTCAGACTGCTGATACTGTCACCCACAAGAAACCTCTGTTTTTGTTTGGCGAGGCTTTTGATAAGAATTTACAACCGAGGCCTTGTATGGAACATAGAATATTCCGAAGGGGCGAGAAAACGATATATCTGACAGAGATCTCCAGATGTCTTCCTCTGTCCAGATATGCTTTTACGAGCTATCCCAGAAGGATGGAGTGGGACATAACTTCGCTGAACAGGCCCGCGTGGGTAACATCTGTGTTAAGAAAGGACCAGACCATAAAGATGTATTCTACAGTTCTTCTGAACGACATAGCTCCCTACTCAGAGGACTAAAACCCGGTTGTATCCCGCCGGAGGATTCTTCTCTGTTGCTGCCAGTAAGGACCCCGATATTCGCAAATGAGTTTGCAAAGGTGGAAGGGAGATATCCGGACCAATATCTACGGTTGACAGGTCTTGTGAACCCGGACAATAAAAGGTGGATCTGCGTGGCCAATTGGATATTGGTCCAATTTGAAGATCAGCTCAAAAAAATTGATCTGTATTAGGCAGTGTACGCCACTGTCTATGGCTTCCCCCTAGTCTGTATTTATTTCTTGCATTGGCGGAGAGATATAATTAAAGAACTGGGACCTTCATGATGCCGCACGGGGAAATTAGATTAGCCTTGCATGAGATGAAATACATCTCTAATCTGCTGATGGGGGATATCCCATATGAAGAGTTTGTCCCGACTAATGACGAGTTGGACAATCTTCGCAAGAAAAATGCCGACATGGTAGTTGTCTTCGAAGAGCTACTATGCCATTACAAGATTTGTTCTTTGTATTACAAGAGTGGCACAGCCGGCACTTGTTATTCTACCAAATGGTTGTCGTATCTTTTTCTCAACCACATTATGGAGAAGAAAACTAAGGAACACGAGAACTGCAACCCCAACTTTTTCAAACCGCTTAGCAATAGCGAGGTGATAGAGTTGATGGAGATGCACAATGAGATGGACATCAAGATCGAAGATGATCTTCAGTATCCTTCTTTCAAGAAAGGAGACATCGTCGAGAGCTTTATGAGGATGGGTTACAGGCCCATGTCAAAAGAAGCCCAACTGGCAGGTTTTCTTACTTACTGGCTTCGACGATACGTCGTTCCTGGGGCCAGTACAGTTGACTGCTTCCATCGTGGTGTTTTGTTTGCTGTCATGCGTCTAGTCTTTGGCTATCGGATGGACTTGTTGTCAGTAATGACGTGCAGGATGAACGTCGACCTCCGTCTCTTTGTTGATTCAATGATTCAAGAAAAAGGCAAGAATGGACATTTTCCTCGGTTGGAACTGTCGTATACATATTTGTTTGGATGGCTGCTTCTACACCATCCTTCTCTAATAAACCCTGCTATGGAGGCAGTGAGCGGTAGTTTCTTAAGAAGATACTCCGGATGCAAGTGGATCTATACCACTTTAAAAGACTACCGACGAGTCTTGAATATGGGCAAAGGATGGAACTTCTACTGTGTTCCACCTCCAGCCGATTACAAATATGTACCGACAAACCTCATTGATTCGGTGAGAGTGCCACCTTTGGGTCGTACAACCTTCGACTGGCTGAGGATGATTCGGCCATCACATCTAGTATACCGGTTTGAATATAAATGTTATCTTGAACCTTATCTCCCAAGCTATTTTGCACGTCAATTCGGCTATGACCAATTCCATGTTGGCAATGCCATAACATGCTTACAGGTAAAAAGTTATTTGATTGATGGAGCCCGGGCTTGGGCCTATTACAATGCCCGTGACACAAAGACAACGTTCTCAATGCCTACAAGAAATGACCGTGGCCCGTACATGATGTACACTTATTCAATCTTTTATACGTCAGCAAATACTTTTGCTGAGAATTTCAATTTAACAGACAGCTTTGCGACGGTGACACGCTTTAGGAAAGGAGCACCTGTTTTGTTGCCTCTTGGAAATGATGAAGAACACGAGCCTGTTGATATGCCTCTAGAAGCTTCGAGGGAAGCCAATTTTCTTGAAGAAGTCTATGAACCACTGTGTGTTTCTTTGAAAGTTGTAAGATCTCCGATCAAGGAGAAGAAAAGAAAGGCAGAAGAACCATCTTCTCATGTCTCTAAGAAGAAAACCGCCATTGACTCTTCAGAAAGGGTCACTACCTGATCACAGTCTCGACAACAGGCTGAGTTAGCTCACAAAGAGGAAGCGACGACTCCCACCTCAATCCAAAGACAGACACAAGATATAGACGTGGAGAGTCCTGAAGAGCCTCTACGTAGAAAGAAAATAGCTTTCAGAAAGAAAGCAAATACTCTCCCAATACCCCTCCGCACATCGGCCTTGGCTAGTGCTGCTGCTGGGGTTATGATGTCTTCTCCTACACCTCCTCCTGAGCCTGGATAGGTGTTAGATACACAAGGAGGAACTGCAGGCGGATAGACTGCGGAGACGAGAGATGAGGCTACAAAAGCAGGCGGATAGACTGCGGAGACGAGAGATGAGGCTACAAAAGCAGGAGAAAGGACCGCAGCTCTGACTACGATCAATGAGTCAGAATCGTCTCTTGCAATGAGAACAGTTGATCCTCTAGTTGTACCGAATTCGCATCGTGCTGAAGAAGATCAACTGATGACCGAAAACTGGATGGATGTGACTTTGGCTTCCATGACGAAGATCCAGTCGATGTAACTGACGATGAGGAAGCACCAGAAGAGGCAGCAGATGACGAGGAAACATCGACAGAGGACGTTAACATAATTTCGGAAGAGGATGCTGCTAACCAGGCATCACAGGAGAAGAATGTTGCTCATGAATTAGCACCGGTAGAAGCTATTGTCACCGGTCCAAAAGATCAAAGATGTATTGATTGATTTTTATAATCTTCATTTACAGATCAAATGACTGATGTTTTAACCTTCATCCATGCAGAAATCCATCCTCCTACAGTTCTTCCGGCATGCACTGATATGGTCCAGACAGAGGTGATAGCCAGTAGCAGCCGTCATCTATCAGGTGGCTCTGAAGCGGGAAGTAGTCAGGCAGTAATGTCTGAAACTACTTCCGCAAGGCTCCAGCCTGTTCCACTTAATGACAATCTTGTCACCAAACCAAGCGTTGGTAAGTTGCCTTCATTTTGATCTTTTTGATGGTCCTTAGTGACAGCAAACTGATGATGTTTATTTGATTTTACAGAAGAACATCCGGGAGGGGAGACCAGCTCCACCATGGTTCCTATGTCAAAAGAGGCTACGGCCAATGTTCGAGATGCTGAACTCCCACCTTCACAGACATCTGCTGCTGAAACTTCTATAGGAGTAGCTGCCACACCTAGTGCAGTGGCTACCAACAAATTTTTAGTTGGTTTCTTTACCAATTTCTTCTTCACTTCATTAGGACCTTTAGTAAAAAGAATAATGGAGAAAGACAATGTTGATTTCAATACTGTCAGAAGTCCAACTTCCTTCCTGATTGGCGGCATCCGAGATCAGGGTGATGAGGCTCAGGCTGCTTATCTTGAACATGTGTTGGATGAGTTGGAGGATGCAATTAAGATCTACAAAGACCTTACTCGAGGAGAAGTAGAGCCGCTCGTGACTGCCGAATTCAAGAGAATGGTCCAAGAAGCTGAGGTCTCGAAGGCTGATTTTAAGAATTTCTTGTACACTTTTGCCACAAAATCTTCAGAGTTTGATTCTCAGATGGATATAGAAGCGTCTACTACTGGGAAAAAGGAGAAGAAGGTTGCTGATTTGAAGGCAGAGTTCGCTCGACTTCAAGAGGAGTTGAGAGTCGTTCAACTTGCTATTGAAGAAGAGACCACACAGCATCAGACCGCAGTTCAGCAACTGGACGTTCTGACCCATGAAAAGAATAAATTTGTCAAGTTTCATCAGGATGAAATTGCTCGCCGATTAGTCACCTTGCCAACATTCGATGCTGAATCTGGAATGGCAGAGGCTAGGAGACGAGTGCTGGATTCTCGCGATGGACGGCTCCAAATTCTGAAGCAACAGATTACTAATCTTATGACTCCACCGACTGAATGAAAGAAAACCTTTTGTATTTTCTACCTTATAATATGTCTTTGAATAATATTTTCACTTTTGTTAATGAATCAATGAAAAGATATTATTTTGTTGCTCTATTATTTGTTGTATATCCTGTTACGGATATAAATAATAGCGATAGAAAATATATTCAGAGGTTCAGGACATGATATATTTCATGATTTAGAAAATTATTATATTCCTTATATCTGCTAAGAGGTAATATGGACATGGCAGAATATAATTTTTTGAAATATCGTTATTTCGGTAGACAACTTAATCAGAGGTAATCAATACATAACAAGTTGCTGATATGGATGATCAGATGAGTCATCAGAATGTATGAACGAAATGAATTGTCAGGATGAACGGATGAACTGTCAATTGGATGGAGTGAACGGGTGAACCAAAATATAATGAACGGGTAAACCGTCGGATGAATAGAATGAACGGATAAACCGTCGGATGAATGGAATGAACGGATGAACCGTCATAATAAATGGAATGAACGGATCAACCGTCGTAATAAATGGAATGAACGGATGAACCGTCGGATGAATGGAATGAACGGGTGAACCGTCAGATGAATGGAATGAATATTATGAAGAATACGTCGCTTCGGTTCGCGTAATCGACTGTCTCAAGAATCTCTGCCTATAAATAGAACATAAATTTAGATGGAATGATCAATTTCAATTTTAACACAAAATGTCGTCTGAAAATGCATCCAAGAAGGCTGAGATTGTCCCAAAGGTTGAAGAAGTCACTGAGGAACGTCCAGCCGAGCCAACCAAGCCAAAGCAGACGGAGACGGGCGAAGGTTCGTCTGCACCCAAGTCGCCACAGGATATCTTGGACTTCCTAGTTGAGCCAGGAAAGACTGAAGAAGAGGAGGCTATAAGGATGGCCGCTTGCACGTTTCTAGTAAAATCGAGCAAGGATGTCCTCGGCTCTTTTATCGACTACATTTTTAAAAAGGACGGCAGTGGTCCTCGTCTTGTCTTTAAAAAGGACGATAGTGATTCTCGTCCTTGATATCATGTAACATCGTTTATGATGAAATAAAATCAAATTTTATTTATGAACTGTCTTGTCATATTTACAAGAAATCCCTTTTACATTCATAAATAGTACTTTTTAAGGAATTTGCCATTGATAGGCATCATCGCAACTCGACCGTCCAGCTCTGTGAGTTGATAGGCTCCATTTGAGAAGACTTTACTCACGATATAAGGCCCTTCTCATTTCGTATCAAACTTGCCTTTGCTCATGTGAGTCATAGTCATAGGACGTCTGACTGTTAGAACGAGTTCTCCTTTCTGGAAGGCTCTGATTTTAACTTTGCGGTTAAAAGTCTTCGAGATGCGGGCTTGATATAATTCAACATGTTGTTGAGCCAATAGCCGCTTCTCGTCGAGCGCCTCCAAATCTTGAAGTCGAAGAAGATCATTATTCTCTGTAGTAAGTTCGTTAGCGATAGCAATTCTCAAGGATGGAATTTGAAGTTCCAGAGGTAGAACTGCTTCACAACCATAAACCAGAGAAAAAGGTGTACAGCCTGTGGGGTTGTGGACCGTAGTATGGTAGGCCCATAGACATTCTCCAAGCTTTTCACTCCAATTCTGTTTGTTAGTTGACACAAACTTCTTAAGGAGTTTGATAATAGTCTTATTGAAGGCTTCAGCCAAGCCATTAGCAGCAGGGTTGTAAGCTGTAGAGGCGATATTGTCAATCCGATAATCGTCACAGAACCTGGTAAACTTTTGACTGATAAACTGAGGTCCATTGTCGTGAATGATTCGTCGAGGTACACCAAACCTGTAAATAACATGGGGTTTGACAAGGTTGATGACGCTGCTGGTTTTGACTTCAGCTAAAGGTATAGCTTCGGCCCACTTGTAGAAATAATTAGTTATTGCTAGTATAAATCGATGTCCCTTAGAAGAAGGAGGATTGATAGGACCTATAATATCCATACCCCAAGCTTCAAAAGGCCAGGAACCAGCAGTCGGATAAAGGAATTCCGACGGTTGATGGATGAAATCTGTATGGACTTGACAGGCTCGACATTTCCTTGCATATTCGATGGCATCAGATACTATAGAGGGCCAGTAGTAACCCATTCGTCGGATACGATCCTGTAGTTTAGGGATGGGTTGATGTGCTCTGCAGACACCATCTTGAGCTTCATGCAATACCTGCTTCGCTTCATCATCAGTAAGACAGTGCAAGAGCAGACCGTCATAAGTCCGTCGATAGAGAGTCTTGGTGGTCTGATTGTAGTAGAATCGAAGAGATCGTCGACGAATACTCGTAGCCTCTTTAGGATCTTCAATAAGTATGTCATGAACTATGAAGTCAACGAAAGAAGCTCTCCAATCTTCATTGATAACATTGACTTCGGTGAAGTTACTGAACTCAATGTTGCAATTGTTTTCAATGCAGAACAACTCTCTGTTGGAAACAACAACCACTTGTTATCTTTTGACAGGGATTGCTAAGACTGCCATGAGATTAGCTAAAGCATCTGCCTCAGTGTTACAAGCTCGTCGGACATATTCAATAAAGAAAGCCTTGAATGATGTAGCCATGTAAATCGCTGCTTCATGATAGGATACTAGATCTTGATGGCAAACTTCGTATGTTCCTCTAACCTGATTGATAACCAGTTTAGAATCACCATAGACTTCAAGATATTCAACCTCCAATCGTTTAGCTAACTGGAGTCCAATAAGTAAGGCATTGTATTCAGCCACATTGTTAGAGCATGGTTGATCTAAGGAATAAGCTCTTTGGATAGCTAATCCTTCTGGAGAGACTAGTATAATTCCAACTCCTGCAACAATGGTCCCATTTGGTCCGATCCGGGATGCTCCATTGAAGAACAGACGCCAGCTAGAAAATTCTTCCGAGATTATGTTTGATTCCAACGTTTTATCTGGAATTTCATCATAAAGCTTAGATGTCTCCGGGACAGGATGAGCTGCTAAAAAATTAGCCAGTACTTGACCCTTAACAGACTTTTACGAAACATAAACCATGTCATATTGGGCTAACCGAATGGCCCATGTAGCCAGTCGAGAATTGAGTGTGCTGGGCTTTTTCATCAATACCCGAAGAGGATTAACTCGAAAAATGACGTGAATGGTTTGGCCAATGATATAATATCGAGTCTTTTGAATAGTGAACATAAGAGCTAGGCATTCTTTCTCAATCGGACTATAACGGTGTTCAGCACCAATCATAGTACGACTAAGATAGTAGATAGCTTGTTCATGGCCTTCTTTGTTCTTCTGGGCAAGTAAAGCACCCAATGAATGATCCATAGCACGGACATATATTAAGAATGGTATGCCTGAGATTGGTAGCACTAAGACTGGTGGGTTCATCAGATACCGCTTTATATCATCAAATGCTTGTTGACATTCTTCGGTCCAAACGAAAGATACACCCTTCTTCATTAATTGAGTAAACGGTCTGCAGCGTCCAGACAGATTTGAAATAAATCTCCTGATGTACGCAAGTCGACCTTGGAATCCTCGTAGCTCTTTTAAGTTGCGTGGAGGACGCATCTCTTGAATGGCTTTGATCTTTAGGATCCACATGTATACCTTTAGAGGTAATGACGAAGCCGAGAAATTTACCACTAGAGACACCCAAGAATAACTTGGTGGGATTCATTTTTAGTTGATGTTGGCGTATTAGATTGAAGATAGTTCTTAAATCTTGGATGTGATCTTCCTTTAGACGACTCTTGACATCAATATCGTCAACATAGCATTCAACAGTCTTGCGCAGATGATCTCGAAAGATAGTACTCATAGCTCATTGGTAAGTTGTACCAGCGTTCTTGAGACCAAATAGCATCACAGTGTAGCAGTAAACTCCGCGAAGAGTACGGAAAGAAGTATGTTTTTCATCTTCAGGGTTCATCCGAATCTGATTGTATCCAGAGAATCCATCCATGAAGGATATCATTTCGAACCCACAAGTATTGTTGATCATGACATCTGTAATAGGGAGAGGAAACTCATCCTTTTGACAAGCTTCATTAAAATCCTGAAAGTCAATGCAAAATCGAACTTTGCCAGTTTTCTTCAAGACTGGGACAACGTTGGCTACCCAATCAGGATGTTGTTCTTCTCGAATAAAGCCACAAGCTATGAGCTTTTTGACTTCATCATCAATTGCGTCCATCATTTCTGGATTGAATCGCCTTTGCTGTTGTTTGACTGGCTTTATATTAGGTAAAATATTCAGTTTATGAGTAGCAACTTTGGGATCTAAACCTGGCATGTCTTCATAATTCAAAGCAAAGACATCAATGTATTCTCGAATAAGAAGAATTAATTCTTGCCTATCTGCCTCTGGGAGGTTCTTGCTGATGAAGATTGGACGAGGCGACCCATTTTTCTACATCAATTTGAACCAATTGATCTTCGATAGGAGGTTTTCGTTGTTCAAATCGGAGTTCCCATTGGGTATCCATTCATTGAACCCAAGGATCTGTTTCAGGATTTTCTTTGATATCCTCGTCATAGCCTTCCGGGAGTTCAGCGGAGACCATGTTAGAAGATACGATCAATTGATGAACTTGACCGATGCTGGTGTCAGAATCCCATGATCTGGAATCAGAAGAGTTAGAGCGTTCCTCATTATCGAATTCGGAGACTTCTGAAGATAAGACCGGAGGTAAAGTATATCCGAGACCTCTTTTCGTCCTGCTATAGTACATCTCTGATTTTCCTTTCGGAACAACCGTACGGATAAGAGTTCGTCTACCCTTACCATAGTTGAGGCCATTCTTGAAGTCATAATCCATCTTTCGGATGATGTCTTTTGATTGTTGACTATAACGACGAAGTTGGAGACATCCCATATCATCATTTTTGCTATCATCCGTATAGCTAAATTTTTGTTCTTGCCCTTTACTAAAAAGTATTGGACTCTCACCTCTCTTTCGAGAAGGGACAACAAAATATGAGTCATCTGGATGTTCAAATAATACTTCTGTCTGAAGGGATTGTACGACCCTATTATAAATAACTGAAAGCTGTCTAGCATGTCCAAATAGCATTTAGTATGATAAATGACATCAGTATACTGGAAAGTAGATGCTTTTTCATTGATTTGTACATCCATTTTTACAACAAGACCTTTAGCCTTAGAAGGTTTGGTCAGATCGATTACAAGGGAAGGAAAAGAAGAGCAAGGAGGACTAGACTTGTCGCGACGAAGGTCGATAACAAGCGGCTCAGAAGAAGTAAGCTCCATTTTATCCTTGTTACGATAGAGGTTGATAAACAGTGGCTCAGAAGAGGTGAGCTTTCTTTTATCTTTGTTACGACGGAGGTCGATAACCAGTGGCTCAGACGAGGTGAGCTCCCTTTTATCTTGATTATCACCAGTTGATTGCTTCTGGGCTGGCAGATGAATAGCCAGTGGTTTGGAGGATTGAGGATGAGAGACACGCCCTTTGACAGGTATAATGAGAGTGTTATTGGGCACTGCTTCTTGTTCTTCCTCACCGTCCATGGCCAATACTACCTTCATAAACTTTTCTTTGTACATGCGAGCGTCGTTATAATATGCTTCAACGCCTATAAACGGATAGAGATCCGCAACTTCTTTTTGGACTTCTCCTTTGTCATCAACATATTTAAGAAATTGATAGAGGGTAGAAGGGATAATGTTGTGTTTATGAAGGAATGGTCTCCCCAGAAGAGCATTGTAAGAACAACCATAGTTGTCTATAATATAGAAGGTTACCTTCGTACGAAGATTGCCAATTTGGAGTTTTAGACATATATTGCCTAAAGGTTCACTCCTTTCCTAATTGAATCCCAGGATGGTGGTGATAGTGCCAGAGAGGCTACGCACTGGAATCTTTAGAGCATCCAACATCGTCTTCGGTATGATGCTGAGTACTGACCCCGGATCTATCAGAATATGATCGACCTTCATGGTGTCGACATATCCTGTAAAGTAAAGAGGACGGTCATGTCGATTGTCTTCCGTCTACATGTCATCTTGTGTGAAGGTAATGTTTGGAATTAATTCCAGCACACTGTGACAGTGGAGACAAGAGACAGGTTCTGACTCAGGTTTCTTGCGAAGAGTTAGGCAAGTTTCTGCCTGCATCAAAGCCTCATTCAGTGTTTCTCGAGTCTCTTTAGAGAGGCATAAGAGCTCGAAGATGGATAGCCTAGCTAGTGTGTTGGCTAATTGAGCCAATATGTCAAAGTTATATGGCTTTTCAAGTCCAGAGGGGGATGACTTCTTCAAAACTTTGTCGAAGTGGACTTGTTGTTTGCCTTTGTCGGCTGCTGCCGGTTTAGGAGGAGTTGGCTCCACAACCGGTAATAATGTAGAAGGGATGCCCTCTATAGAGACAGGCTACACTGGAACAGCCTCGGAAGACGAAGCATGATCCTCCTAAGTTTCGGAATGCTCCCGTAGATAGGTTTTCCCTGACCTGGTGCCCAATAGGATCTCTTCTTCAACTATGGGGTCAAAAGACACCATATTGCAGCTCTTTGTCTTGTCCTTAGAGCGTTCTTTTTGCTTGGAGGAAGAAAGAACTTCAAAATCTGAAACAAGATCAGGATGAATCCACATGATCTCGCCATTATCAAGGGATAAGGGGACAAGACCTTCACTTCGTGGAGAAGAAAGATTTTCAATCTCCAGAGTGGCCCTGGAAATAGGGATGATGCTACTCTGCACCACTTATGGCGAAATCACCGAACTGTACAGAAATCATATTGGCCGTAACAGTCTTTTCATCTTGTTGGAGAGTGATGACACCAGCGTTGACCAACTCTTGAATCTTGCCTTTGAGCACATAGCATGTCCGAGTAGGATGCCCAATGAACCTGTGATAAACATAATACTTAGGGTGGTCAGTCTTACCGACTTCGTCAGGTTTCTTCGGGTCAGGGAGTTGCAATTTATTGCTTTTAAGCAAACAGCGAAGATGCTCGTTGTATCATTTTTATCAAAGGAATACTCTACTTTTGGGCGAGGTTCTTTTGGTGGAGGTGAAGAAGGAGCAGAGGTAGACGTGGGTTGAGCCACGTTAACAGCTAAAGATTCCATGTTATTGAGGTTGATGTTTAAGGTTTCTTTGCCCTTACGGTTATTCTGGCGATTACCGCTACCGGATGCAGAAGGCTCATCTCGATCAGGGTTAAACATGTGTACCCCCAACTGTTTGAACTTCTCACGCTAACTTCAGCTGCTTTAGCATTGACGATGAATGACAGCCAGTCCTGGAACTGTATTGACCTCGTCCACATGCTGATGATATGCAACAAGTTTGACTTACAAGTGTCTATCGTTACAACAGATGGGGTTCATGGAGGCATTTTGAGTGCTTTTCGGCAGAATTGTTCAATGAAACTCTCAATAGTTTTATTATGTCTTTGCTTGATCTTGTTGAGGGCAGATATAGTCATATCGTTGATACCTCGTAGAATCATTCTAGGAACATCTGCTTGAGCCCGGCAAAGGAAGTGAAAGAGCCGTCAGGCAGGCTGCGGTACCAATCATATGCTGTGTCGGCTAAGCAGCCGACGAAGACTCTGGTAAGAAGAGCATCGCTTGGCTGGAGCTAGACAGTCATTACCTCGAAATGGTTAATGAACTGACTCGGAGAAGTGCTGCTGTCAAACAGCGTAATCATAGAAATTTTGTACTTTGGAGGGAATGGAACTTCCTTCCATTCTACTAGATAAGGTTGTTTGATCCCCAGCCTCTGTAGACCGTCTTTATCTTTGAAGGCCTCGAACTGATTACGTAGTAGTTTTATAGCCTCATTGGCATCTCCTGAGGATGGAGAAGTAATAAGCTGGCTTACCGGGTTAGGAGGAGAAACAGCATGGTAAACACTACCCCCAGCCCCTGAATGACTGGGTATAACTTGAATAGGTATTGAGGCTACTGGAGGAGATGGTACCCCCAGACCTGTATTAACAGGCACCGATGTTGCTATAATCTCGAAATTTATAGCAGGTGTAGTAGGTGATACTGTATGTTGATCTATGATAACAGTATGCATACTTGTGATCATTTCAGCCATGGTCTTCAATTTATCTTCCAGTATGGCTATTCGTAGCTCTTGACTTTCCGAACTAGAAGCATCTGGATCTTCAGTAACAACATAGGCTAACACTTCTCTGGGTACAGTAGAAGACACTGTCTGCTCAGAGCTTTCGCTATATGCATCGTAATCAGAGAAAGAATCATCTCCTGAGTGAGAAATGGAGAAGTGACCAGAGGGATCTTAGAGAAGATTCCTAGACCGACTGTGTCTCGACTTCGGGATCAGCTGTGTCGGAATACCCCTTCAGAAGATTCATAGAGTAAATCTAGATATTGTTGACTAGGTTTGTGGGGTTTGCCATGCTTTGAACACTTCCTACCCCCAGTGTCTCGGGAAGCCATATTTATAGAGGCATAGAGCACCTTGTCTTCGTCTTCTGACATTGGTTCAGACGTTAAACGGTCGAAGACAGATCGTTTGTCATCTGGCAACAACACTTAATAACCACCTTGTGACTATAATGGCATTCTAGTGGTTGGATTGGAGGTGTTGAAGTGTTATCCCTCTTCTGCTTGAGGTGCTCCCAATGATCAGGGATATATTCTTTGACGACATTCGGAACATGATTCTGATTCTTTAGATGCTTTGTCCCATGAGTATACAGAGAAGTACTCAACTCGTTGGCATAGGTGTCAGGATTTTTCCTCCTGGAAGTTTGCTTTTGATGCAAATTCGCCTTCGGCATTGGTTGCTTGCGTTTATTGAGATAAGTTCGTAAATCGACAAATTCACCCCCAGGGACTTCTGTCTGAGATACTAGCAATCTCCCCTACTTTGAGCCGGATATCCGAAGAGTTGGAAGATCTTGGAAGTGTGCTATTGGAGTAGGCAAAATGCCTCTCTGATCAATATTCTTCTCTTTAGCAGGGAGAGAAGAACTCTTGTTTGAGAGAGTTTTTGTATTGTTTAGTGCCGAGGCATATTCAGATGGATCTTCGGAGGTAAAAACCGGAGAAGACTGAGAAAAGACCAAAGGGCCTTTTTCTTTATTTTGTGAAGAAGGGTTGGCCAAAGAGCGTTTCCCTCTGTTGTTTTCCAGGTTTCGGACTACGGAAGATTGAGAAAAAACCAAAGGGTCTTTTCGTTTGTTCTGAGACGGAGGAGGAATAGTCAAAAGACTACCCCCTGTGGGTTGTGCAGGAACAGAAGAGGCAACAACTTGAACTCTGGAAGAGATGACAGATGGCTCCTTGGTCATAGAACCAGCAGGGGTGCAACCTGTGTTCTGGAAGAAGCAGCAAGTGAAGCCTTGGCTATAGAGGGCTTAAGTTGCGCTCTGGTTGAAGAAGTAGTAGATTGCGCAGGAGGGACAGAGGTTGCCAACTGCGCCAGAGGAAGAGGGGTCTTGGACTTTGCCATAGCAGCATAAGTTGTAGATTGCGCTGTGGCAAGAGGAGTAGTGTGCTGCGCATGGGCTGTAGGAGCTCTGGATGCACTTTAGCAGAGAGGGTGACGGATTGTGTAGGAGCAGAAGTGGATACTGGCCTCCTGTCAGAAGAAACAATAGGCCACGGAGCAGACTTTGGGGTCCACACTGAATGGACCTTGCTCTTGGCAGAGGCCACAGTACGACGAGTAGCCCCAGAGTTGATCATCGCTTCGTTGGCAATCTCGTTGACCTTCACAACCAGCGTCTTCTGCGTCATTCCGATAGACGCAACATCATATTGAGTTGTCACTTCCTCGTCGGAGGAGAAAGTCGTCCCCAGCAGTGTCGCCATTTTGTTTGCAAAAACAAAAGTTTTTATTTCACAAACTTTAAAAAATAATACAAAAGTATAATAAATTCTGGGAAAGTACAACTGTAGGAATTCGATCTGAAGACGATCGCTTTATCCCTTGGACGATGTGAACTTTAAAGACGATAGCCTCTGAAGAATGTAGCAGCACTTAGACAAGAACTCCTGATCTCTGATGATCTTGAATAATGATCCCCCTTAATGAAGAACTTTAAACTCTATTTATAGAGTTCTAGATATAATTATTTTGTAGTTATTCTGGATTGCGCTCAATGAACTGCGCTAATGACAGACTGCGCATACAGCCAACTGTGCTAACCTTTGGGCAGTTGCTCGATCGTGGGCTAACCGTATTCAGACGCGTGGCATTGTTTGATTGAAATATGCTTGGTCGTGTACAGGTGGTTGCCATATGGCGAGCAATTGATGGCATGTAATCCACGTAATAAATGTTAGTTAATTTCAAAAAGCTTGATGGATCACGCTAATTGAATAGCGCTAGCTTCAGACTGCACTCAGCTCTAGTCAATAGATTGTGCTGGATTTGGACAGCTGGACTGCGCTAGGTTTTGGCAGCTAAACCGTGCTAGGATTTGGACAGCTGTCCAAGAATGCGGTGCGACACGAGAAACGAACAGACTCTTCGCTTTTCGGGCTGTCAGGTTGTCAGAAGATTTGATCTTATTGTCAGGTAATGATGGCGTTGCCACATCAGCATAGCGCACTCGAGCATTGGCGCAATTCAGCCAAGCACGGTTGATTTGTAGCATTGTTCATGTTAGCGCATTTCATTGATGGGTGCGCAATTTGGACTTCTGTGCTTTATTTGATGGGTGCAACTTGATTTTTAGGACTTACAAATACTGATTCAAGAAGATCATTCATGATCTCCCTGAAGTCAGTCACTCAGAGATTTTCCAAGAAAATCAAACAATATCAAAAAGAATCCAAGATTCAATACTTGCGGATTGGCTATTCAAAAATTGAAATCCACAGAGCTATCACAAGGAAATCGAAATGAGCTTTCACTGGTGCTAACGCGACTTGATCGAAGCAGTGAATCCCAATTCGATCTAGTCAATCTCAATAAAAAAATTCTACAAGTTCACTCGTTTACAGAGAAAAGTAATCAATCAATCGGATGTTCGAATAGTGAATCGACTACTTCGAGCTCAAAATAGAGTAAATATCGAGACTCACTGTGATCTAGATCGATCAACAGAGGAAAGTGATCTGCTCGCTGTCATCGTGAACCGTCGACGAAGAATTTCGACAAATCGTCCTCGATCTTAGGTCTGCAGATACTGGATCAATGGATCGAACAAAGAAACAAACGGATTCTTAGACAAAATCGAGATGAACTCACCCAGTCGTCGATGTCGAAGTGGATTGACGGCTTGCGGTGGATCGTCGAAGAAGAAGTTCTACCGTTGAGGAAAAAGTCTGTTCGCCGCTGTCATTGAAGTGCTAGAGAAGGTCGCGCGCAGTCGTATGCCGCCGAGAAGGATCTAGCTGCCGCTGAGAGTTTGCCTCACCAACACCATGAAAGACTTCATAATTAGGGTTAGAGTTTAAGCTCGGCTTGGAGAAGGAGATCGGAAAGGAATAAGAAAGAAAGAGCTCTGAGAGTTTAGCT
This sequence comes from Iris pallida, assembly GCA_029216955.1. Classification (NCBI taxonomy): domain Eukaryota; kingdom Viridiplantae; phylum Streptophyta; class Magnoliopsida; order Asparagales; family Iridaceae; genus Iris; species Iris pallida. Next base: position 2,785,433 of record JANAVB010040419.1, on the reverse strand, counting down.
TTTCTTGAAGAGGGGAAAGGCTGGAGGTAAAATTGAAATAACTAAAATTGGGTTTGCTCTTCAAAGGAATTTAGTAGTTGTTAGTTCAAATGAATTTTATAGTTGCTACTTCATCAATAACCGAGAGAGAGAGAGAGAAGAATGGGGATAAGCTTAATTAATACTTTAGTACAAGAATAATCATATTTACAACTCTCCTTCTATCATAAACATAAAATTTTATTAAAACAAAAAATACCAATTATTTCTAAAATTCTAAAATACCAGAAAAATACTAAAATTTAATAATTCGGAAAAAGTAGGGTTACAGGTACGTACTACGGTATGAGATCCTATGACGCCTTTGTTGCGATACAGTCATCCAGGGCCCCTTCTGCTAGTGTACGTTCCCCGTAGCCCTGGCAGGAGTCATCCCAAGTTAAGGAGAGTATGCATTGCCAGGTTGCTGAGCTGCAAGATGAGATACTGAGGAGGATTGCGGAGCAGCCCCAGTCTCAGTCCTAGACGAACGATGCATCGATCACCACACAACTTGATATGCTCGAGCGCAGAATCAGGGAAATGAGCGAGAGGACAGTGTTGGAGTGGATGGGGTTCCCAACCTATGTGGAGAAGATCCCGGAGTGCGACGAGCGCCGTCCGATGTCGGAGAAGCTCGAGAGTAGTTGTTACTGCTGCTGCTGCCCCAAAGGGGGTTCTGGACTAAGTCTGCCGAGTTCGGGCCGAACTCGGTCCCAGGTCGAGTTCTGGCCGAACTCGGTCTGGCCGTTCCAGGGTTTGGCCACCCAGTGCTGGTTGCCCCACACAGAGTTCTGGCCGAACTCTGTGTGTCGGGGGGCTGAAGCGGATTTCAGGATGAGTTTTCATCATTGGATCTAATCCAACGGTCCAGGTTGGTTACGGGATTAGGGAGATATATTGAGTTTTCTCAACCCTAATTTATGATCGTATAATCGCATTGGACAACACAAGTTTGAGAGAGAAGGAGGCAAGAGTGCCATTACAACTTCGGAGAAGAAGACGGAGGATTGAAGGTCGCTGTTCGAAGGAGATCGTGTTCGGGTAATCTCTACTCGTCGTTCTCGCTCTTCGTAGCCTTGTAATCATTGTTCTTATCTCTGAGTGTTGTGGGGATCCGATTTGGATCGGGAGGAGTTTGTAGAGGGTGTATTTCTTCTATTCCATTAGTGGAGGCTTCTCAGGGTTGGACTCCGATCGTCCCGTGGTTTTTTCCGCAAGGGTTTCTACGTCAAAAATTCTCTGTGTCTGCGTGGTTGTTTTTGTGTGCTTGTTTTTGGGTTCGTGCGTTGTTTGCTCGGTCCTCTCGCAGGTACTCTCCGATTTGGGGAAAGGTTTCCGCGCTTCTTTTCCAACAGAGTGGTATCAGAGCTTTGGGTTCAAAGGGTGTCAGGAGTTGACAGAGGAACCAGAGAGGAGAGATGGACGCGAAGCCGGTGCGCATGGTGAACCTCAATGGCACAAACTATCATTATTGGCGGAGCAAGATGAAGGATTTGCTATTTGTCAAGAAGCTGCATCTACCTGTGTTTGCAACCGAGAGGCCCAGTGATAAATCCGAGGAGGACTGGAAGTTCGAGCACATACAGGTGTGTGGGTACATACGGCAGTTTGTTGATGAGAACGTGTACAATCACGTTGCCAATATTGAGCACACGAAGACGTTGTGGGATAAGCTGGAATCCTTGTATGCGAAGAAGACCGGGGTAAACAAGTTGTTCCTGATCTGAACGATGATGGGTCTGCGGTACAAGGATGGGGCGTCTATTTCGGATCACTTGAGTGAGTTCCAGGGCGTGGTTGACCAGCTATCTTCTATGGGAGTCAAGTTCGACGACGAAGTTCAGGGACTGTGGCTGCTGTGTACCTTGCCAGACTCGTAGGAGACCGTACGAGTATCTATGATCGCTTCTGCTCCAGAGGGCGTGGTCAGTCTGGAGTTTGCCAAGAGCGGGGTGTTGGATGAAGAGATGCGGAGACGTTCTCAGGACACTTCATCCACATCCCACCACTCAGAGGCACTTGTTTCAGAGAGCCGCGGAAGGGGCAAAAGCAGGAGTCCAGGTGGTGGCAGAGACAAGAGCAGGGGGAAGTCCAAGGGTCGGTACGAGGACTCAGAGTGTTATCATTGCGGTAAGAAGGGCCATATCAAGCGGAATTGTTTCGCTTGGAAGGGAGAGAAGAAGGGCGAAAAGGGGAAGCAAGAAGAGAACACTACAGTGGCGGCCTCGATGCATGGAGGCGATGTGATCGTCGTAGGTGATGAGGTCATTACTAACCTCGCCTGCGATGACAATTCTTGGCTGGTGGACTCAGGGGCTTCAGCACATGTATCTCACAATAGGGCACTGTTTGCCACTTACACGACAGGCGACTGTGGCGTGTTGAAGATGGGCAACGGAGATGTGTCAAAGGCGATTGCCGTTGGAGATGTGCATTTGAGAACGAAGACGGGTGCGGTTCTTGTTCTCAAGGATGTTCGTCATGTCCCTGATATCCGTTTCAACCTGGTGTCGGTTGGAAGGTTAGATGACGAGGGATTCTTCAGTCTCTTCGGGAATAGTCAGTAGAAGCTTTCCAGAGGTTCGATGGTGATTGCCAGAGGAAGCAAGAAGTCCGGTCTCTACTATATGGAGGGGAGCGCAGAGGGGGCACAGGAGGTGAACGCAGTCAGTGACGCGTCTACCGAGTTATGGCACAAGCGGCTCGGCCATATCAGCGAGAAGGGGATGAGCTACTTGGTGAACAGGAAAGTGATTCCGGGGCTCAAGTCTACAAAGTTGGAGAAATGCACGCACTATTTGGCTGGGAAGCAAAATAGGGTATCTTTCCAAAGTCATCCAAGTTCGAGGAAGCCGGCGTTGCTCGAGTTGATTCACTCGGATGTCTGCGGTCCTATGAAGGTAAAATCTCTTGGTGGTGCTTCTTACTTTGTGACTTTTATTGATGACTGTTCCAGGAAGGTTTGGGTCTATGCCTTAAAGACCAAGGATCAGGTGCTGCCTACTTTCAAAGAGTTTCAGGCCTCCGTTGAAAGGGAAACGGGCAAGAAGTTGTTGTGTGTTCGGTCCGACAATGGCGGCGAATACATCGGTCCCTTTGATACGTATTGCAGAGAGCAAGGGATACGACACCAGAAGACTCCGCCAAAGACACCTCAGCTCAATGGTGTAGCGGAGCGCATGAACAGGACACTGATGGAGAGGGTGCGGTGTTTGCTGTCAGAAGCAAACTTGCCGGGCAGTTATTGGGGTGAGGCTCTTCTCACAGCTGCTTATATTATTAATTTGTCTCCTAGTGCTCCTTTGCAGGGTGATGTGCCTGACAAAGTATGGTACGGCAAGGAGCCGTCATACAGTCACCTGCGGGCGTTTGGTTGTAAGGCCTTCGTGCATGTACCGAAGGACGAGAGGACCAAACTTGAGCCGAAGACGAGGCGATGCGTCTTTGTCGGCTACGGTCGGGATGAGTTTGGCTATAGACTCTACGACCCAGTGGAAGGAAAGCTCTACAGAAGCAGGAACGTGGTGTTCGTCGAGGATCAGACCATGACCAACACTCAGGATTCCGAGACGCCTTCTAAGGCTGAGGAATTGCCTGAGTTAGAGTCATTTCGCTTCGAGCAGTTTCCAGAGGACATCGCAGAGGATCCAGTTATGGAAGAGCCGGTACATGAAGTTGCTCCCAACCTTGATCATCAGCCTGCTGATGGTGGTCAGGGTGTCCCTCAGGAGGATGAGCATGCCGGAGAGGCAGTTCCTGAAGGGGAGGAGGCTGTCGGTATACAGCCAGCACCAGTGGCTCCACTGAGAAGGAGCAACAGGGATCGTCGACCATCTACGAGATACTCGCCGGATGAGTATGTGCTATTGACTGACGGGGGAGAGCCCGAAAGTTTCGTAGAGGCTATGGAAGACGAACACAGGCAGGAGTGGATGGTGGCTATGCAGGAGGAGATGAGTTCCTTGCACACCAATTCTACTTATGATCTGGTGCGGTTGCCAAAGGGCAAGAAGGCTTTGAAGAATCGATGGGTGTTCAGAGTGAAGCAGACGGATGATGCTACTCGCCCTCGATACAAAGCGAGGCTGGTAGTCAAGGGCTACGGTCAGCGGAAAGGCATGGATTATGATGAAATCTTTTCGCCTGTCGTCAAGCATTCGTCTATTCGGGTGGTGCTAGCATTAGCAGCCAGTTTCGACTTGGAGGTCGAGCAGATGGACGTGAAGACGGCGTTCCTCCACGGTGATCTTGAGGAGGAGTTGTACATGGAGCAGCCGGAGGGATTCTGTGAGAAGGGCAAGTCACACTTGGTCTGCCGGTTGAGGAAGAGCTTGTATGGTCTGAAGCAGGCTCCGAGGCAGTGGTACAGAAAGTTCGAGTCGTTTATGGGGGAGCATGGTTATGCACGGACGACGTCGGACCATTGTGCATTTGTGAGGTATTTTGCCGATGATGATTTTATCATCTTATTGCTCTATGTTGATGATATGCTATTAGTGGGTCGGAATGCCACTAGGATAGCGGAGTTGAAGCGCCAACTGGGCGCGGCCTTCTCTATGAAGGATTTGGGCGCAGCGAAGACTATTCTTGGGATGGAGATCAGCCGAAAGAGAGAGTCCAAGCTGCTACACTTGTCCCAAAAGAAGTACATTCATCGGGTACTTCAGCGTTTCGGGATGGACGGGTCGAAGAAAGTGAGTTCCCCCCTCGCGGCTCACTTTAAGTTCACTGAGGAGCAGTGTCCATCTACCGAGGACGAAAAGGAAGATATGGAGCGGGTTCCATATGCCTCAGCTGTGGGAAGCCTTATGTATGCCATGGTGTGTACGAGGCCAGATATTGCTCATGCAGTTGGTACGGTTAGCAGGTATCTTTCGAATCCTGGAAGGGTACACTGGAGTGCGGTCAAGTGGATTCTACGATATCTTTAGGGCACTGCTGGTTGGAGACTTTCCTTTGGTGGTGACAAGCCGAAGCTGGTTGGGTATACCGACGCTGATATGGCTGGAGATGTAGACACGAGGCGATCGACTTCAGGCTACGTGATGATGTTTACGGGAGGAGCAGTGTCGTGGCAGTCGCGGTTGCAGAAGTGTGTTACCTTGTCGACGACGGAGGCGGAATACATTGCGGCGACGGAGGCTTGCAAGGAGCTGTTGTAGATGAAGAAGCTGTTACAGGAAATGGGACTGAAACAAGAGCAGTATACTTTGCTTTACGACAGTCAGAGTGCTATCCATCTTGTGAAGAATCAGACGTTTCATAGCCGGTCCAAGCACATCGAGACTCGGTATCATTGGATACGGGATGTGGTTGAGAAGAAGGACGCGGAGCTTGAGAATGTGCATACAGATGACAACGGAGCTGATATGTTCACGAAGATTCTACCAAGGGAGAAGTTTGAGTACTGCAGGCAGGTCGTCGGGATGACGACGTCCTCCCCATAGTTGTGAAGGGGGAGATTTGTTGGAGTGGGTGGGGTTCCCAACCTATGTGGAGAAGATCCCGGAGTGCGACGAGCGCCGTCCGATGTCGGAGAAGCTCGGAAGTAGTTGTTACTGCTGCTGCTGCCCCAAAGGGGGTTCTGGACCAAGTCTGCCGAGTTCGGGCCGAACTCGGTCCCAGGCCGAGTTCTGGCCGAACTCGGTCTGGCCGTTCCAGGGTTTGGCCACCCAGTGCTGGTTGCCCCACACAGAGTTCTGGCCGAACTCTGTGTGTCGGGGGGCTGAAGCGGATTTCAGGATGAGTTTTCATCATTGGATCTAATCCAACGGTCCAGGTTGGTTGCGGGATTAGGAAGATATATTGAGTTTTCTCAACCCTAATTTATGATCGTATAATCGCATTGGACAACACAAGTTTGAGAGAGAAGGAGGCAAGAGTGTCATTACAACTTCGGAGAAGAAGACGGAGGATTGAAGGTCGCTGTTCGAAGGAGATTGTGTTCGGGTAATCTCTACTCGTCGTTCTCGCTCTTCGTAGCCTTGTAATCATTGTTCTTATCTCTGAGTGTTGTGGGGATCCGATTTGGATCGGGAGGAGTTTGTAGAGGGTGTATTTCTTCTATTCCATTAGTGGAGGCTTCTCAGGGTTGGACTCCGATCGTCCCGTGGTTTTTCCCGTAAGGGTTTCCACGTCAAAAATTCTCTGTGTCTGCGTGGTTGTTTTTGTGTGCTTGTTTTTGGGTTCGTACGTTGTTTGCTCGGTCCTCTCGCAGGTACTCTCCGGTTTGGGGAAAGGTTTCCGCGCTTCTTTTCCAACAGACAGATCGTAGCATTGTTGCGCTGTAGGGGACGCAGGTGGCCTTGGGCGATCAGCTTCTGAGGATGTAGGATGTGATGGCCCAAAGCAGTTAGGTGATTTAGAGGATGACATTTGTCATTGATTCATACAATGCTAGGCTGCTAGAAATAGAGCATATGCGTCCTCCCGATTCGTCGGCGTCGACACCGTCTGCATCGATTCCATTATTGCCTCTATCGTCCAGGGTAATGCTTTCAGAGGAGCAGTATGCATTCCTTTTGTTCCAGATGCATCGTAGTCATCCTCCTCCTCCTCCTCTAGATCAGCCATAGTCCTTCATTGGACAATTTTTTTTCGATGTTTGTGTGATGGCCCATTTTTGGGTCTTTATGTATTGATTTTATACATTTACTGACATTATGTATTTAGTGACATTATGTGTTATGCTGAACCATTTTTGGGTCTTTACTAGATTATTTCTCTACTTGTTTGTGTGGATGAGATATAAAATTACATATTTGTTTTAGAAACATGTTTACAGTTTTTGCGTTTACTTTTAGTACAACTTTATTATTTATATCTCTATTTGTTTTACCGGTGTTGAGTGTTCCACCGAAGGGGTTGACAAACCCAGGAAATTCTATAGAGGGTTGCTTTAGGTCTACTATTTATAAATTGTGATTTAAACTGCATGTAGATTTTGGATGGAAAATAAACAAACATGATTCTTTTTTCTTTTACTTTTGCAGTTTAGCGACAAAAGTTAACGTCGGGAATCGTGTATCGGAACGTCGCTAGCTTTTACCGGGATATCGCAAACAATCGCTCAACGTCGCTGAAATGCTGACATGGCACATGTCAGCATCTTCGTAACTAAACGTTGCTACATTCATCGTTAAGTACTGGATAATCGGTGACATTTAGCAACGACTTTTGACGTCGCATATTAGAAACGCCACGTCGCTGAACGTCGTTATCTACAAGAATAGTAGCGACGTGCTTAGAACATCGCTACAGCGATGACCAAGGACATTTTGTAGGTTAGCAACCATGGAATATGCGACATCACATATCCGTCGCTAAATACGACGCTAATCTAGATTAGCGACGTATTTTAACATTTTAGCGACGATTTCGGTCGTCGCTAAAATGATTTATTTTGATAATGATCCTTTTAATTCATGTATTTGTGTAGTTTATTTTATAGTTTTTAATTATTGTTTAATGTTGATTATGAGGACCCTGATAGAATTATAAGCGTTAACCCTTGACAGTATCATAGGATAAAGACTTGGTCACCTAATCGAGCCCTTAAGGTAAGTATTCCTTTCTCGTCGACGGTTTCGTGCCCTCCCGAGTTGTAAATTATATTTCTTCTATAATTATAAACTTCAAAAATGTTAATAGTATACCTTGTATAGCGTAGATGGCCTAATCCGTCTTCGTCTTCCTGTATTTTGGGACTATAGCGTGACATCAGCAAACCTAATATGAACTAACAAAATTGATTCAGACCAATACAATTATAACTAGTGCATATGAACTCGAATTATGATTTCGAGGATATCAGCACATTCTTGTCATCGAAATATGCAAGTATAGCATATTAAACCTAGATTTTGAGACATTAAATTTTGGACCTAGTTTTTGTTCACCAATTTGCTTGTCAAAATATTCAAACACTAAAAAATATAACTTAGGTCTAAAATAATACTAAATTGGAAAAATCTAGTAACTAACTGTATGTTTTTTTGTGTGATTTCCATGTGTTTGATTTGGGGAAGTGACATGATTGCTTTGGGTTTAGCTAGTCAATTGTCAAGTTCTTACCGTTTGGAGATTAAAACAAGTACTTACTAAACCTATTTTTACTGTTATCATATGTTCTCCTTCTTGTAATGGATTTTGATTCATAATACTTATTGTGCACGATAGATAGTTTGTTCAGTATATTAGTTCATGGTGACTTCTAGTAATAATTATTTTTTCTTGATATCCTATTCTACCATGTTACATGTTTATTGTGTTATCAGCATGTACTTGTGATATGGTCGGGCGGAGGAATATTATTAGTAGGCATGTCGTCTATGTTCGTAAATCAACCCATTTCTTGTATTTTTCGAATAATATCAGTCGTGCAGCACATGTATCGACTAACGTCTATTCCATAGCCATCCACATGCAAAAACAATTAGTGTTCTACAACACACTGCACATGTGATTGCTACTGCTTTTGATATTGTATCTCATATAAGTTTGTAGATATGTTGCATATGTACCATATACTTTTATTTCACATGTCATATCCGATTATCTTGTTATCATTTTATCATGTTGCATAGCTTTAGAGATTAGATTTGATTTTGTTCCAATTCACATGATAATATTAATAGTTATAGACGAAAAAATTGTACCATACACACTATGGACCATATGACGGAGACCACTCTTAGGCCTTGTTTGGTTTGCGAAAAGGAAAGGAATGGAAAGGAAATGAAGGAAACCGGTTCTTTGTTCTTTCCTTTCCATTGAAAAATTATAGTTACAATCCATTGAAAAATTATAGTTACAATCAATTTTTTTTTCGTGTTTGAAAATGTCAAGAAAATTGAAAGAAAATGTGAATCATTAGAAAGAGAAAATGAACTAACTATTTTTCTCATATTTTTCTTCTACTTGGAAATAATTTTTGTTTCTACTCAATTTTTTTTGGCATTCGAATATCGAAAAGAAATGAATTCCTTTCCCAATGTTCTGATTCTGCAAAGCAAACGGGGCATAGTGTAACAAATTGGACATGCTAAATCTATTCTACTATATAATAGAAAAACTTAGATGGTGAAACTTTTGAATTTCGAAAATACCCTTACATACTTATACTAATTAAAAATAGTTCATTAATCTATTCTACTATATAATAGGAAAACTTAGATGGTGAAACTTTTGAATTCCGAAAATACCCTTACATACTTATACTAATTAAAAATAGTTCATTAATTTTAATAAGGACAACTTAGTACTTAGGAAGACTACTATTTGGTCTTCCTAAAGAATCTTCCTAAACTAATTAAGAAATGTTAAAATACGTGCAAGGCACGTGCACATATACTAGTGCACATATAAGAGGTTTCCCCAAGATCCCATTCTCTTATCCTCACGTGGAAGTCACGTGCTCATAGCAAACCAACGGATAACACACATGACGCACCACTCTGCTCCATTCTGAGCCGAAGCAATAGATAAACTACACTCTGAAGCTGCTGACAATGGCCGGACTAAGCCTTCATTGTCCCGGCGCCGTCACCGTCACCGTCACCAGATCGACCAAGACAAGGTTCAGCAGAATCACCACCACCACCATCAGAACCAGAATCTCATGCATCGGATGGGTACTCACAAGCTTTCAATCTTCTCTCTCTACTTACTTGATTATTTCCTCTCTCCTCTCTCCTCTCTCTCTCTCTACTTCTTTAATTGTTGACGAGTATTGGTTGCTAGGACCCAGAAGGAGTGCTGGGCCCGCCCAAGGGCGGCCACATCGCACGTCTGGAGTTCAAGAAGCGGCTCGAGAAGGACGAAGGAGCGCGCGAGGCCTTCGTCCAGCAGCTCAAGGAGGAGCAAGAACGCCGCCGAGCCGAAAGACAAGTAACTAATTAGTCCCATCATTATTATTATTATTATTTTTTTTTTTGTATTTCTGAGGGGAGTGATTTTGATATTTGTACGACGATTGCACAGGCGAGGGTGGTACCGGAGACCAACGATGGGCTGCTGGAGTATTTTCTTGACACCGAGGCACGGGAGATCGAGTTCGAGATCTCCAGGCTAAGGCCAAGGTGATGATCATTATTGATTATTAGTTATTACTTGAATTGTTAGTTTCAGAAACTGTGTACCAAAAATTACACTGTAGCGAAATAAAAGTTGTTAAAAGGCTTCTTGAATAACGAACTCAACTGGCTCTTGTGGTCAGTGAGGAGAGGTAACCTCTTTGGCTAGACGGACGGTCTCGGGATCGAACCGCGGAGGAGACGGGTGTGTGTGAAAATTGCGAACAGTGGGCCCGAATGACATGCAATGCAGTGTGCACAAAGCCCTGTGCGTTACGCCGGGCATCGCAAAAAAAAAAGGCTTCTTGAATTTTTAGTTAATAGCTTGGATCAAAGACAAGAAGAACATGCAGTTTTTTTTATTACAACTCACACACACTTACACGTCCTTACGTTGGGGGGCTCGAACCCTGCCAGCCCCACATGGTGTCCGTACACTGCTTTCAACATGAGCTACAATCACTGGACATGATGTAACGCTCCAGTCCCAAAATACGTAGGACTAGGAACGTCGACATGCCAGCTGTATTCATACGAAGTATACTCCAATATATGGAAGCCTCGTATAAATACATAAGCTGTAAAATGCAGTAGAACCATAACTAACTAATCTCATCCACAAATCAAAGAATAAAAGATATCATATATCAACTATGAATTTGTCTTGATACAATATGTTGGACAGAGACAAATCCACTACCAACAAAATAAGGAAATAAAATACATAGAAAATGAAATGAGTGGTGAGCGAAGCGAAGACGATCCAAATGCAATCATCCTCGAAGAAATAACGGTGAGCACGGCTAGAGCTAGAGCACCTGCGAAAGACAATAGCACACACCTGGCAAGACAACCAGGTCCTCAGAGGGACGTAACAAGACACATAATAGCATGCCATATAAACTGAATAAATATTGCTCAAATAAATAAGTAAATCGAATTATAACATGTTCCAATACGCACCTACTGAACGAGCGTACCATCCCCCCAACCAAACAAGGACAGGAGATGGTAAACTAATTCACGGTAACGTATCTTCCCATGCTATGAATCCAATATGGTATCCGGACCCCAACAAGGTTCAATACCTTCTCATCAAAGTAGTAAGTCACACCTACAACCAAACAAGGACAAGATGTGACGAACTAATACGCGACAAGTTATTGTTCCAAGCTACGGTCAGATACAAGTACCCAAACCAAAAGTACTCATACCTAACGGATAGGATAGCCTACCGTTCTATGTGAAATGTAGTTAATAACAATCATTCCTACGCATGGGCCCTGGCTGAATAGGATCGGCATAGTCCCCCCTTGGGCACCAGAGGCCCCATCAGGAAGAGCATGACGTTCCGCAGAATCGTCAGTGGCCGTCAGTAATCTTGGGTCATCAACCTCGTATCTCCAGCGGTGAGTCCGGGTCACAATGGAAAGTGCATCGAAGCCCATACGCTAAGGAATTGTCCTCCCCGCCCAATGCCTATTGTGTTGTATCCACAACACAAACCACTATAACCGCTAAGTCAAAATAGCATGCAACCTCTATTAGCGGTTATTCCTATCGCACGGCTTGTACGTACTGGTGGCCAGCCAATCATGCACTTCCGTATTCTACATGCGACACACAACTTCGTGTTTACAACGTGTCAAGGCCAATGAATGCAACACACAAGGTGGTCCCTTAAATCTAGGTTTAATGTTCGAAAAATAATACATAGCGGGAAATATAAAAGAACAGTAAGTTCTAACAGTTATGCCATGTATCACAGTTTATTTTTGCATAAAGAAAATAATGAACATGCATGTAATATGAGCTAAAATAATTAAACAGCTAATGGCAAGGTGTCTTGCCTGGTAGGGCGTCCGGTGTGCTGCGATGATCAATGTGGCACGATCTGCAACTTCTGTGCAACAACTATACATGGTGACCTCGGATAGTGGCACGGACAGTTTTATTGGGTCCAGGACGGTCAAGTTAGTTAGGGTTGATATGAGGTAGTCTCGAATTGGCAAAGGATTGTGAATAGGACTAATCGCAAAAGAGGAAGGTAATTGATAAATAAAAAGAATACGTTTTTAGGATACTATTTATAATACTCGAAAATATATTCTTATTAACAAAATAGTTTTTAGATAAATATTTGAAGAAGCATTAAAATTGTTTTTAGGCAAACTTTTACCTCTACAAAAATATCAATTTGCGACAGAAACCATATTAGTTAAAACAAATTTTGTTCAAAGCTATATATTTACATTTAACTAAAAGTCTAGAAATATTTATAAAATATTGGAACTATACATTTTTAATAGTCAAAAGTAAATTAATGCCAAACAATACTTTCTAGGGTGGTCCATAAAATGGATAAATACTTAATAGTATATTTGAAATCGCTACGTTCCAAGCCTAATAATCTATCAAATTTATTTCCGAGAAATCTTATAAAAAATACTAATACCCAAATATATATATATTTTTAAAAGAATTCCAATAAGATTATTATACACGAAATACATAATAATAATAATAATAATAATAATAATAATAATAATAATAATAATAATGAAATAAAATGCATAAACCCAATACCAGTTCTCTAGTTCTCTGTAAAAGACTTAGTAGTAATTAACAATGGTAATTATCAATGAAACCATTAGTAGTAGTACCCATGAAAATAATTGCTTTTTAATACATACTGACATTTAATAAGTATATAGTAAAATAAAAATAATAAAGACAACACAGCTGTTAAAAGACATACTAATAATAATTACAATTATAAAAATAATAATAAGGATAATAATATTAATACCTAAAGCCATTGTGAATGCAAAAAGTGGGAAAACAAACAATACAACTAAACCAACAAAAAAAAAGATATAATACAAAGAATATAAAAATACCATTTGTACTGTGACTGAGCTGCTCTCCATTCGAGAGAGCAGCTGAGAAGGAAAAATAAAAAAAGAACCAAGTTTTAAGAGAGGAGAGAGAAGAGGAACTTTGGAGAGTGGCGAGAGAGTGATCGAGGGAATCGGAGAGGGGGCTCGGGGTCGGCGGCGTTAGGGAGTGACGGCGGCGGACTGCGGCGGACTGGTCGGGGGCTGGGAGGAAGGAAGAGGCGGCGGAGAGAAGGCGGCCACGCGGCGGAAGGAGCGGGGGAGAGCGGGAGCGAGGATCGAGAGAGAGCGGCGAACGGTGTTCGGTGACGGCGTGAGGCGGAGGAAGTGGGGCTTTGGTCGGGAAGGGAAGGAGGAAGGCGGGTGATCCGGCGGCGGCGGGTGGTTCGGAGGGGGAAGGGCTGTCGCCGGCTGCGGTCGGCGGTGGAGGGTTTGAAAGCGGGCGGCGAGGCGGATCAGAGGGGTCGAGGCGGAGCTCCACCTCTCCAGCGGCGGAGGTGAGCGGCGGGTCGCAGCGGGTTCGGTCGGGTCCGGCAAGAGGGGAACGCGGCTCTGGCGGACGTCGATGGGCGGAGGTCGATCCCGCGATGGCGGGGGTGCGACGCGGCTTTGGCGGACGGTCACGGCGAGGCTGCGGCGGTCGATCGCCGGTAGAGGTGAGTGATTAGGGTTAGGGTTTAATTTTCTTCTTCTCTACTTCTATATGCTGGTGGTGGTGGTCCGGCCATTGGCCGTGGTGGGGGATGTGGCTGCCGTGGTGGCCACGGCGGTGACGGTGATGATAATGGTGGTGGTGGTTTGAGCTGACGGTCGGGGGAGGGCTGATGCCGCGGTGGTGCGACAGTCGGACGCGGCCGTGGTTGGGGGTCGAGCTGTTCGGCATGGTGGCGGCAGTGTGGTGGCTGAGGTGAGGGTTTCCGGCCAGTGGCCGTGGTCGGGGGTGTTCGTTGGTCAGGGGAAGGAGGTTCGGGGCTGCCGTTTTGGTCGGGATTGGTGAGGGCTGCGGTGGTGGTGACGGGGTGGTTTGGACGAGGCCGGGGTGACGGGGCCGACGGGTCGGGGATGTGGCGAAGGCTGGGCGTAGACGGGAAGATGAGGTCGGGGCACTCGGCTAGGATGGGGCTGGACATGGGTAGAATAGGTTTAGACTAGGAATTAATTTTGTCGGGGGTGTCCGACACGGAAGAGATGAAAATGTACATGTAAATATGGAATAAGATTGATGGATGAACACGGACACGATGCACGTAGTTTTATGGAGGAAATTTATGGGAGATGAATAATGTGGAGGAGTACCTGCCTATTTATAGGATGTGGGAATTCCCACTTAGATATGGATTAGGATTTAATTTAAACCCCACAAATAGATAAATCAATCTATTAAATTAAATCAATGAAATCCGATCTAAATCCAAATCCAATTAAATCTAAATCAAATCAAATCAAATTCCCTTAGTTTAAAATCCATTCAAATAAATCAAATTTCAAATATAGTTACAAATTTAATCTATTTAAATAATCCAAAAATTAAATCAAGCTTTAAATGGCTACAATAACTTCCAACTATATTTTTCAAAATACCAATAATAATAATTTCGAAAATAATAAATATTTTTAAATACTAAATCTTTTTGAATAATAAAATATTTAATATTAATAAATTTTGGAAATACATTTATATTTAAAATGAACTAGTAAATATTTAGGAATTTTATACGTATGTACAAGAATATTATTGATAACTATTATAAACGGAAGACTTTTTATAAATAAATAAAATAATGGACTTGGAAATGTTGATATGATAGCAAAAATAATTATTACAATTATTATTTTGAAACAAAAATATTTTTCTAAAAATATGTACGCTCGCACATATTCGCACTCGTCGAGCAAATTCGAAAATGAACTTCCGCGCTCGGCGTACAATACGACTATACGACGTACAATACAAAAATTTTAAATCGGTACTAAATTTAATTAGAAAAAAAAATATAGTAGAAATTTAGGGGTTTTACATCCTACCCAACTTAAAAGAATTTCGTCCTCGAAATTAAGAATTAGTAGGGGGGTGAGAGGACACAAGGGGGTATCAATGGGAAACAATCTATAACAAATCATGCCGTAGGAATTCGCGATCTAGATCGTAGAAAAACAATACGGCGTGGTCATGGGTAATGAAGAGTCACGATTAAGAGAGCGAAATAGATTCAAAGCGATTAGAGGGTTTTGATAGGGCCGAGTAGTTTGGGATGAAGATATAGCAATATCGAGGGAGAATGGTCATAGCCGATAGGAAGGCTAGAGGGAGTTCTAGTATATCGCCTTCGTCCTCATAAAATAGGTGAAGGCGAAAGCAATATAGAGTTCGAAGGAGGCGTTTATCGAATACGAATATTTGATTCAAGATGATTGAATAATTTCAAAGGGATTGTCAAGGCAGTCGTGGATAGAATTCTAGAGGGCAAGTTTAGCTTTGTCCCCATCCACGTAGAACGATAGATAAAAGCGAACCAAAGTGCACTCGGTTGATCAGACCATCATGCACCGGTTCTGATTAGACAATATGTTAGTGGGAGCGACCCAATTAACATATGTCTTGGACAAGCTCGATAAGGAGTAAGCTTGCAAAAACTAGGCTACATTAGCATCATTAGTCAAAATGGTAAATACATAGGCACGAGAGTTTAAGATTGAAAGAAGGCAGAATGATTCTAAGTCATACAGTCGTCTTATAGTCTTCTTGTCCGAGTTCTTGGTTGGCTAGACGGGTTAGGTCCTCTAGATTCTAGGATCTAAAATAAGCTTGCTAATATAGGTCACTAGGTCAAAGGGGTTGCTAGGTCTTAAGGTAGTCTATTCAACTTAAAGAATTAAACTAATGGTGTTTTGGGACAACTAACTAGTTGGGTCAATCTCTAGCAAGCACGAAGGGAAGATAATGATAGGGATGGAAGGAAGCAAGCAAGATGTAATTGATGAGTCAAACGGTAGATAAAATCAAGGAAAGAGGTCAAGCATGTGGATGAGATCCTAGACTTCTAATCCTATACGCAGGCTTGCTTGGTACGGTAAAGTAACCAAACAATTTATCTTGACCTGCATGGGCCACCACAAATACATGTAACGCCCCAGTCCCAAAATACGTAGGACTAGGAACGTCGACATGCCAGCTGTATTCATACGAAGTATACTCCAATATATGGAAGCCTCGTATAAATACATAAGCTGTAAAATGCAGTAGAACCATAACTAACTAATCTCATCCACAAATCAAAGAATAAAAGATATCATATATCAACTATGAATTTGTCTTGATACAATATGTTGGGCGGAGACAAATCTACTACCAACAAAATAAGGAAATAAAATACATAGAAAATGAAATGAGTGGCGAGCGAAGCGAAGACGATCCAAATGCAATCATCCTCGAAGAAATAACGGTAAGCACGGCTAGAGCTAGAGCACCTGCGAAAGACAATAGCACACACCTGGCAAGACAACCAGGTCCTCAGAGGGACGTAACAAGACACATAATAGCATGCCATATAAACTGAATAAATATTGCTCAAATAAATAAGTAAATCGAATTATAACATGTTCCAATATGCACCTACTGAACGAGCGTACCATCCCCCCAACCAAACAAGGACAGGAGATGGTAAACTAATTCACGGTAACGTATCTTCCCATGCTATGAATCCAATATTGTATTCGGACCCCAACAAGGTTCAATACCTTCTCATCGAAGTAGTAAGTCACACCTACAACCAAACAAGGACAAGATGTGACGAACTAATTCGCGACAAGTTATTGTTCCAAGTTACGGTCAGATACAAGTACCCAAACCAAAAGTACTCGTACCTAACGGATAGGGTAGCCTACCGTTCTATGTGAAATGTAGTTAAGAACAATCCTTCCTACGCATGGGCACTGGCTGAATAGGATCGGCATAGTCCTCCCTTGGGCACCAGAGGCCCCATCAGGAAGAGCATGACGTTCCGCAGAATCGTCAGTGGCCGTCAGTAATCTTGGGTCATCAACCCCGTATCTCCAGCGGAGAGTCCGGGTCACAATAGAAAGTGCATCGAAGCCTATACGCTAAGGAATTGTCCTCCCCGCCCAATGCCTATTGTGTTATATCCACAACACAAACCACTATAACCGCTAAGTCAAACTAGCATGCAACCTCTATTAGCGGTTATTCCTATCGCACGGCTTGTACGTACTGGTGGCCAGCCAATCACGCACTTCCGTGTTCTACATGCGACACACAACTTCGTGTTTACAACGTGTCAAGGCCAATGAATGCAACACACAAGGTGGTCCCTTAAATCTAGGTTTAATGTGAGAAAAATAATACATAGCGGGAAATATAAAAGAACAGTAAGTTCTAATAGTTATGCCATGTATCGCAGTTTATTTTTGCATAAAGAAAATAATGAACATGCATGTAATATGAGCTAAAATAATTAAACAGCTAATGGCAAGGTGTCTTGCCTGGTAGGACGCCCGGTGTGCTGCGATGATCAATGTGGCACGATCTTCAACTTCGGTGCAACAACTATACATGGTGACCTCGGATGGTGGCACGGACAGTTTCATTGGGTCCAGGACGGTCAAGTTAGTTAGGGTTGATATGAGGTAGTCTCGAATTGGCAAAGGATTGTGAATAGGACTAATCGCAAAAGAGGAAGGTAATTGAAGGAATTGATAAATAAAAAGAATACGTTTTTAGGATACTATTTATAATACTCGAAAATATATTCTTATTAACAAAATAGTTTTTAGATAAATATTTGAAGAAGCATTAAAATTGTTTTTAGGCAAACTTTTACCTCTACAAAAATATCAATTTGCGACAGAAACCATATTAGTTAAAACAAATTTTGTTCAAAGCTATATATTTACATTTAACTAAAAGTCTAGAAATATTTATAAAATATTGGAACTATACATTTTTAATAGTCAAAAGTAAATTAATGCCAAACAATACTTTCTAGGGTGGTCCATAAAATGGATAAATACTTAATAGTATATTTGAAATCGCTACGTTCCAAGCCTAATAATCTATCAAATTTATTTCCGAGAAATCTTATAAAAAATACTAATACCCAAATATATATATATTTTTAAAAGAATTCCAATAAGATTATTATACACGAAATACATAATAATAATAATAATAATAATAATAATAATAATAATAATAATAATAATAATAATAATAATAATAATAATAATAATAATGAAATAAAATGCATAAATCCAATACCAGTTCTCTAGTTCTCTGTAAAAGACTTAGTAGTAATTAACAATGGTAATTATCAATGAAACCATTAGTAGTAGTACCCATGAAAATAATTGCTTTTTAATACATACTGACATTTAATAAGTATATAGTAAAATAAAAATAATAAAGACAACACAGCTGTTAAAAGACATACTAATAATAATTACAATTATAACAATAATAATAAGGATAATAATATTAATACCTAAAGCCATTGTGAATGCAAAAAGTGGGAAAACAAACAATACAACTAAACCAACAAAAAAAAGATATAATACAAAGAATATAAAAATACCATTTGTACTGTGACTGAGCTGCTCTCCATTCGAGAGAGCAGCTGAGAAGGAAAAATAAAAAAAGAACCAAGTTTTAAGAGAGGAGAGAGAAGAGGAACTTTGGAGAGTGGCGAGAGAGTGATCGAGGGAATCGGAGAGGGGGCTCGGGGTCGGCGGCGTTAGGGGGTGACGGCGGCGGACTGCGGCGGACTGGTCGGGGGCTAGGAGGAAGGAAGAGGCGGCGGAGAGAAGGCGGCCACGCGACGGAAGGAGCGGGGGAGAGCGGGAGCGAGGATTGAGAGAGAGCGGCGGACGGTGTTCGGTGACGGCGTGAGGCGGAGGAAGTGGGGCTTTGGTCGGGAAGGGAAGGAGGAAGGCGGGTGATCCGGCGGCGGCGGGTGGTTCGGAGGGGGAAGGGCTGTCGCCGGCTGCGGTCAGCGGTGGAGGGTTTGAAAGCGGGCGGCGAGGCGGATCAGAGGGGTCGAGGCGGAGCTCCACCTCTCCAGCCGTGGAGGTGAGCGGCGGGTCGCAGCGGGTTCGGTCGGGTCCGGCGAGAGGGGAACGCGGCTCAGGCGGACGGCGATGGGCGGAGGTCGATCCCGCGACGGCGGGGGTGCGACGCGGCTTTGGCGGACGGTCACGGCGAGGCTGCGGCGGTCGATCGCCGGTAGAGGTGAGTGATTAGGGTTAGGGTTTAATTTTCTTCTTCTCTACTTCTATATGCTGGTGGTGGTGGTCCGGCCATTGGCCGTGGTGGGGGATGTGGCTGCCGTGGTGGCCACGGCGGTGACGGTGATGATAATGGTGGTGGTGGTTTGAGCTGACCGTCGGGAGAGGGCTGATGCCGCGGTGGTGCGACAGTCGGACGCGGCTGTGGTTGGGGGTCGAGCTGTTCGGCATGGTGGTGGCAGTGTGGTGGCTGAGGTGAGGGTTTCCGGCCAGTGGCCGTGGTCGGGGGTGTTCGTTGGTCAGGGGAAGGAGGTTCGGGGCTGCCGTTTTGGTCGGGATTGGTGAGGGCTGCGGTGGTGGTGACGGGGTGGTTTGGACGAGGCCGGGGTGACGGGTCCGACGGGTCGGGGATGTGGCGAAGGCTGGGCATAGACGGGAAGATGAGGTCGGGGCACTCGGCTAGGATGGGGCTGGACATGGGTAGAATATGTTTAGACTAGGAATTAATTTTGTCGGGGGTGTCCGACACGGAAGAGATGAAAATGTACATGTAAATATGGAATAAGATTGATGGATGAACACGGACACGATGCACGTAGTTTTTTGGAGGAAATTTGTGGGAGATGAATAATGTGGAGGAGTACCTGCCTATTTATAGGATGTGGGAATTCCCACTTAGATATGGATTAGGATTTAATTTAAACCCCACAAATAGATAAATCAATCTATTAAATTAAATCAATGAAATCCGATCTAAATCCAAATCCAATTAAATCTAAATCAAATCAAATCAAATTCCCTTAGTTTAAAATCCATTCAAATAAATCAAATTTCAAATATAGTTACAAATTTAATCTATTTAAATAATCCAAAAATTAAATCAAGCTTTAAATGGCTACAATAACTTCCAAATATATTTTTCAAAATACCAATAACAATAATTTCGAAAATAATAAATATTTTTAAATACTAAATCTTTTTGAATAATGAAATATTTAATATTAATAAATTTCGGAAATACATTTATATTTAAAATGAACTAGTAAATATTTAGAAATTTTATACGTATGTACAAGAATATTATTGATAACTATTATAAACGGAAGACTTTTTATAAATAAATAAAATAATGGACTTGGAAATGTTGATATGATAGCAAAAATAATTATTACAATTATTATTTTGAAACAAAAATATTTTTCTAAAAATATGTACGCTCGCACATATTCGCACTCGTCGAGCAAATTCGAAAATGAACTTCCGCGCTCGGCGTACAATACGACTATACGACGTACAATACAAAATTTTTAAATCGGTACTAAATTTAATTAGAAAAAAAAATATAGTAGAAATTTAGGGGTTTTACACAAGAACATGCAATTAGATATGTTGGAACAGCTAGATACGCTGCAAAGAGAATATATATATCACAAGAAAAAAAAAATCATATT
The DNA here is from genome assembly GCA_029216955.1 of Iris pallida. Classification (NCBI taxonomy): domain Eukaryota; kingdom Viridiplantae; phylum Streptophyta; class Magnoliopsida; order Asparagales; family Iridaceae; genus Iris; species Iris pallida. Next base: position 2,764,754 of record JANAVB010040419.1, on the reverse strand, counting down.
AATTATTCCGCCATGATTATGAGAATACAAAACCTAGATATAGGTGGAAAACTTTCCGGTGCAAGAGCTACAATCCATCCTTCCAATATGATTAACGAGATAGCAATGCCTTTTAACTGATAGGAACATTGTGCAGAAAGTGGAATTTGATCCTTGAGGCATGACAGTGGAATTGGCCCAATTGACTTGCATGGAAACCCCAAGTTCATGATCAATACTGTAAATTTATATTTAATTTTTTCCACTAATTATTCGATATGAGACTGAACTCTCAGCCAACTCTCTTCATACCATTACCAAATTTGTGAAGTTAAGTTCTCAGCCAGAAGCGAGAGAGACAGATCCGACATAAACCTTGTTGGTGTTTTGCCTTATGCAAATAGAAAAATAGTCCCACATTACCTAGGCCAAATGAAATGTATTTCTTTATACAGCTTTGCTTGTGGAGAGATGCACATGAGGTGTGGAGTGGCACATGGGTGCCATGTGGCGGTATTTTTCTAGTAAAAAAAAGACTAACTTAACAATGAAGCATTAATGCTTTTTGTTATGCTCTTAGAATTTATTCCTTTGGAGCTACGACTCGGGCTCATGAGGCGTAATGCGGTATTTTGTTGGCGCACTTTGCACTTAGCAGTGCGTGCAGCGTTGGCACACAGTTCGCTCGGCCAGTTGGCGCGTAGTGCGTGCAACGCGTGCTGTGCCCGTTGTGCGCAGACGCAGTTGGCGCGGTGCGCGTAGTTGGCATTGTAGTGTCTGTACACGATCTGAATAGTTACTAAATGTTCGGAAACGGTTCCTTCCACGTCTCGAACGTTTCGTATACTAGGCGATTACTGCGCGCGCCTATATAAGTTCCTCTCCTCTCTCTCACAGGACTACGATTTCCTTACGAAATTTCAGAGTTAAGAACAGAGAAAAGAGAAACAGAGAGGAAGTTTTGTTCATCCGAGAAGTCGGAAGAGCAGAGTGTTCCGAAGTAACATATCGAACTTGCTAGTTCTTAGAAGCTATTCGTGTGGGGCGAATCTAGATTTGAGCAACGGTGATCCGTCATCCCAGCAGGCCATCATCTTCTTAAGTTCATTTCTTCTTCCGTTCATCTTTTCAACTTGTATTTCGTTCTGAACGAGATTGTTTCTGATCTAATTAGAAACTGTTTGTGGGATTTCATTGTTGCTGCTACGAAATTTTTTGTGCCTTCTTCGAAGTGTTACATTTGATTTCGTTTTTTTTTTCCTGAATCCTCCGGGATCTCATTTGTGCACCTTCCTCGAAGTGTTGCCAAAATCAGTTTCTCATCTTAAAATCATATTCCGGGAATAACAATCTCAAAACTAGATTTACAAGATGGAAAACTCTCGTACTCAACTCATTGATTACAATTTTAACATGTTAGAGAAATTTGATGGAGAGCACTATCAAGTCAGGAAGAGGAAGGTTAGCCTCAATCTTCAACTCGTGGACATCAACCACGTGCACGTGTTAACTGAGGAAGAACCGAAGGTTCCAAAAACTGGGACTGCGAACGCGATTGTTGCTGGGATCGACAAACTATTATGGGACCGGCCAACTGTTATGGAACCGACAAACTTACTCTCAATCTTTGACTCACCTCCATTCGTCGCTTTGTCTCGACGAATCGAATCTTCCGTAACCCTCAAAACTTCTCGAAGACCCTGCTCAGCAAGTTCCCGACGATCCAACTCCTGTCGAACATCCCTCGAGCCTCCATTCGGTGTCAGTAGCCTGCCTGTACAACTCAGCGACTTAAGCTTGTACATGCCACAACACAAATCTTCTCGAGCCAGCTGTTGGGAACCCTTTGCAAGCATTCAATCTTTATCCCCAAACAAACTACGATAGCCATCATCTGTCAGCCTTCCTACCGAAACCAAGTTGTAGCACAAACTCGGTACATGTCGCACACCCTTGAGGACGAGATTCTCATCAAACTCCGTCGGCAAGTGCACATCACTGATGCCTACAACTGCAGTTGTAACCACCACTTTCCAGAATAAGGGTATTTTGACTTTTTTCTATTTCTAGTTATTATTGGGATTTCAAATTATAATTGAATGATAAATTTATTTTACAAAACTAGCAATCATATTTTTGGATTAATTATTTATAATATTTAATATAGTGCATATGTTATTATTGGTTATGGTTACCTTTAGTTAGAATAATTGTTAGTGACCCTAGAGAATCTAAACCGACTTGACATGACCACCTAACTAAATGATTAGGACTAGCCTAATTGAATTTTAGATAGCCTCTAGCTAGACTAGCAATATTAATTAGGAAGTTTGACTAAAAGTCTAATTAGGAAGAAATGATTATTCCCTAATATTGTCATGACTAAAGAGAAAGGATTAGTGGACATTTTTCATTGCCCAAAATCCTAACCCTAACCTCAAGAGGCAACCCACTTTCTATATATAGCCCCACTTCATCATCTTCCTCCTTCTTTCATTCAAAATCCTAACCCTAATTTAGCAGGCTTCTCCAAATTGTTCATACATCCATTTCTCATCCAAATTTTTTCAAATTAGTCTCATTCTCTTTCTCTTGGAGAGGAGAAGGCTCTATTGGCAAGCTTGGAGGGATTGGAGCACTTGGAGCTTGAAGGAATTCTAGATCTAAGGGATTTTGCATTGAGAATCTATCTTCTAATTGGTATGAGCTTTCTAATCCTCTAATTTCCATTAAATAATGTAGATACATTAATTAGGGACCCCATGCATTAGGGTTGCCATTAGAGAGGAGTTTAGACTCTCCTCTTCCTATTTGAAGGTTTTTCCCTTTACATTTTGGTTCAAATTGGAAAAAATCCGAGAATAAGGATTTTAGGGTTTGTAAATTGGTTATTTAGGTAATGCTAATGATTTAGAACATATTTGTGTGCTTTGGGTCAAGTTTGAATCCATTAGGAGTGCGTATCATGGACGTGTCATCACGTATTCGATACGCACGCCAAGTGTTTGACAAAATGACCAAAAGAGCATTCAATGCTCAAATTTCAGTTTTAATCATTGTATTATAAGTGCATTGCTATAGGCTAAGCTTGCATAAGTTTATGTAGTGATTTGAAGTGGTTTTGATGTGTTGTATTGGGTGAGGGGACTACCTAGGTTCAATGCCCTGTTTTAGTAGGCATTCTCAGTTCTTGAAGTTTCAGTCCATTTCATGTATGTTCAGTCCCTTTGATCTCTAATGTATCGGTCCTTCATAACACTCTCTTGTTCAGTCCTTAATTATACTCTTAGTCAGTCCATATATTAATGTTCAGTCCATACCTGTAAGTATTAGTCCTATGACTGATATATGTAAGTTCAGTTCATTTCCTGAATGATTCAGTCCATACCATATTGATCAGTCCCCTGTTTTATCATTAATGTTCAGTCCCAAATCCATGTGGTATCAGTCTCGTTTCTGTTAAGATTCAAGTCCCCTTACTCACATTAATTTGTAGCAGTCCACCTTGTATGCATTGTTCAGTCCAGGTAATGGGAAGGATAATGGCTCGAGTATTGAACTGTGGTAGCAGTTATGGTATTGTTCAGTTCCTCCTGGGCTTGCATCACATATTATTCAGCCCTTAAGTTTAGTCTTTTACCTACCATGTATCAGTCCCTAGACTCCCTACATGCCTTAGTCTCATTTCCTTAGATGTCCATCCCTTGTTCTTATTTGTTCAGTTGCTTAAGTCCAGTCCATGCTTAAGGTTCTGTCCTGCATATCTAATGCATATTCAGTCCCAATATTATCTTGTATCAGTCCACTTGAGCTTTATACTGTGCAGTCCCAAATTGTTGCTTCCAATTGCATCGGTCCCTTGTATTACCTTTTAACCAACCCATTTTGGTTCAGTCCATGTGCGTCTTCACATTTCAGTCCAATATCCACTTTAGATCAGTCCCTTAGTTTGGGTATCAGTCATTGAACCTAATGTCCAGTCCATGCCCTTTTTAAGAGCAGTCCTTTTAGTCTTCTGATCAGTTCCATGATCATCCATTTGTCAATGTTTAGTTGTAGGTTTACTTTTGTATCATTCATATATTATTATGTTCTGTCCACATCTTCATCTATGTTCAGTTCTTAGTATCCTTTTTTGTACAGTGCCTATCTTAGTTCAGTCCCAAATTGGACTGTGCAATCTCCTATTTAATTTGAGTTCAGTCTTTGGGTATGTTAAGATCAGTCCCTAATTTTGCTTTTGTTTAGTTTTGCTAGTTATTTGTATCAGTTAGAATCTCTGTACAGTCTATGCATCAGTGTTCTAAATGGCGCCTGCCTAGACCGCCTAGGCGGCGCCTAGGCGGTAGGCGGTCCCTCTCCGCACCGCTTTTCTGTAGGCGGTAGAGTAGGCGGCCAACGGAGGTTGGCGGCATAGGCGGAGGTGAGGCAGCGTAGGCGGGCGCCTAGGCGGAGAAATACTTTACAAAATATTTTGGCCAAAAAGGTTTTTAAAACATTATGGGCCTATGGTTCACTTTTACAAAACTAAAACCTTATAAATCTTCGTTCTACAACTTAGTTATGCATGGAACACCGTTAAAATATGCATATTACGCAAAAAAAACTGTGGTAAAATAGTAAAAAGTGTTCAAAATGTATCCACCGCCTAGGCGGCGCCTAGGCACAATATGCATATTATGCAAAAAACTGTGGTAAAATAGTAAAAAGTGTTCAAAATGTATCGACCGCCTAGGCGGCGCCTAGGCACCGCCTAGGCGGCCTAGGCAGTAGGCGGACTCTCTCCGCCGCGCACCCGCCTACCGCCGTTTATAACCTTGGTATGCATCAGTTCATATTTTACATTTAGAGTTCAGTCCTTGAACACGTCCAGTCCAATACCTTCATTTGTGAGCAGTCCACTACTTGTATCAGTAGATTTAGGATATCATCTATATTTGTTCAGTCCCAACACTCACTTGGTTCAGTCCACTTCTTTAATGTAGCAGTCCATGTTGGAGTGGGTGGGGTTCCCAACCTATGTGGAGAATACTCCGGAGAGCGACGAGCGTCATCCGTGTGTCGGAGAAGTTCGGGGAGTGCATGGATCCTATTTTGGAACATATATGGTGAGAAAATATATGATTGGATTTCCATATTTACTTTAATCATATATTTATGATTGGACCCTTCATATAGTAGCTTTCCATATAATTGGGTTTCCAATTATGGCAAGCCAATTATGATTGGATTTCCATTAAATATATGATTGATGCATATTAGAAGTTTCCATATATATTGACCTTCCATGTATGGATTACCAAGGGCTTATAAAAGGGTGATGCATGCTAGTTGTAAACTCATCTAAAAAACAAGAGTGTTTTACAATCTTTGAGAGAGAGAGAGAGAATTAAGGACTATTGTGAAGGAGAGATTGCTTCGAATAATTTTTCGACATCTTTTGTTCTTCGGAGTCCGCAATCAAAAAATTTCTTCTTTCAAGTGAGTTGTGGTGATCCGTGTTGGATCGGGAGGAGCTTGTAGAGGGTGTATTCTCTTTATTCCATTAGTGGAGGTTCTTCAGGGTTGGACTCCGATCGTCCCGTGGTTTTTTCCGCAAGGGTTTTCCACGTCAAAAATTTTTGTGTCTGCGATTGTGTTTGGCGTTTTTGGGTTTGTGTGTGCTTTTGCTCGGTTCTCCCGCAGGACTTTCTGGTTTTGGGGAACGGTTTCCGCGCTTCATTCCTAACATAGTGGTATCAGAGCTTTGGGTTCAAAGAAGTGTCAGGAGTTGACAGTCAAACCAGGAAGCAGAGATGGACGCGAAGCCGGTGCGCATGGTGAACCTGAACGGTACCTACTACCATTATTGGCAGAGCAAGATGAAGGATTTGCTGTTCGTCAAGAAGCTGCATCTTCCAGTATTTGCGTCCGAGAAGTCCAGTGACAAATCCGATGAGGACTGGAACTTCGAGCATATACAGGTGTGTGGGTACATGCGGCAGTTTGTTGATGAGAACATGTACAACCACGTTGCCAATATTGAGCACGCGAAGACATTATGGGATAAGCTGGAATCTTTGTACACGAAGAAGACCGGGGTAAACAAGCTGTTCCTGATTCGGACGATGATGGGTCTGCGGTACAAAGATGGGACATCAATTACGGATCACTTGAGTGAGTTCCAGGGCATGGTGGACCAGCTATCCTCGATGGGAGTCAAGTTCGACGACGAGGTTCAAGGACTTTGGTTGCTATGTACATTGCCAGACTCGTGGGAGACCGTACGAGTATCTATGATCGCTTCTGCTCCGGAAGGCGTGGTCAGTCTGGAGTTTGCCAAGAGCGGGGTACTGAATGAAGAGATGCGGAGACGTTCTCAGGGCACTTCATCCATATCCCATCACTCAGAGGCACTAGTTTCAGAGAGCCGCGGAAGGAGCAAAAGCAGGGGTCCAGGTGGTGGCGGAGACAAGAGCAGGGGGAAGTCCAAGGGTCGGTACGAGGACTCGGAGTGTTACCACTGTGGCAAGAAGGGCCACATCAAGCGGAACTGTTTCGCTTGGAAGAGAGAGAAGAAAGGCGACAAGGGGAAGCAAGATAAGAATACTACAGCGGCGGCCTCGATACATGGAGGCGATGTGATCGTCGTAGGTGATGAGGTTATCACAAACCTTGCCTGCGATAACAATTCTTGGCTTGTGGACTCAGGGGCTTCAGTGCATGTATCTCACAACCGGGCACTATTTGTCACTTACACGACAGACGACTGTGGAGTGTTGAAGATGGGCAATGGAGATGTGTCGAAGGCGGTTGCCGTTGGAGATGTGCATTTGAGGACGAAGACGGGTGCAGTTCTTGTTCTGAAAGATGTTCGTCATGTCTCTGATATCCGTTTCAACCTGGTGTCGGTTGGAAGGTTGGATGACGAGGGATTCTTCAGTCTCTTCGGGAATAGTCGGTGGAAGCTTTCCAGAGGTTTGATGGTGATTGCCAGAGGAAGCAAGAAGTCCGGTCTCTACTATATGGAGGGGAGCGCACAGGGGGCACAGGAGGTGAACGCAGTCAGTGATCGTCTACCGAGTTGTGGCACAGGCGGCTCGGTCTTATCAGCGAGAAGGGGATGAGCTACTTGGTGAACAGGAAGGTGATTTGTCACGCCCCGGTTCCCAGAATGACACGAGGCACGTGATACTTCTTCCCAGGCTACGCAACTGTACAATGAGTACCGAAATGTACCCTGCGATTGTCGCCTGTAAGGTCCGGGATAGGCATAGATAAAAGGAATAATCACAGAATTCCACAATCACATAACATTCATTTATCTAGAAATATTACACATTTGGTCTAGAATTCATCAAAACACAAATTTTACATTTTTAATTCACTGTCTTCAAACACATGATTGATTCATAGTCTTCAACACATAATTTACATAATTGAAAATATTATCAAAAGGAAACTACATTCCATCCGTTCCACTTCATTCGTAGAGATCAGTCTCCGTGTACGCTTGATCCACATCATGATCTTCTTCAGTCCCTAGTGAACAAAACTAGGTCGTCAATACGACGAACAAGCCCTCAGTCAAAGGAGAAGTATGAATACGTAATAATAAGACAAGTGAACAAGATTTAGTATCTAGAGTGATTAAATTCATACCTTGATATTAGTCAAAAGTAAGTGAATCTCAATTAATGTCACAAGGACACGACAAGATCTTTCTAGACCTAAATGCAATTTAGAGAAACTCCTGGATCACACACACTCGCCTAGCATCTCAACAATAACCCCATTTTGCCCGGGATCAGGCTCGTACAAAACGGGTTGGTGCTTAGATACTCCAGCCGTCTGTACTATCACATATTGATGTGATTACAAGCAAGATAACATCATGAGTGGTTTCCGAATCATCTGGGTCGAGTCATCGCATCATGTGTTATAATCAAGAAGTTCGTATGACTTGGACTTTTCCAAGAATATCGAACCCATTCATTAGAGAGCTGAGCTGAACTCAGGGCCTGGATGTCTAATGAATTAACAAATATTCTGAGCTGAAACTCAAGGTAATGTGCAAATGGATAGCTGAGCTGAAACTCAGGACCTGGATGTCCAATTGCGATCAAGAAAGTGAGCTAAGCATCACCCCGGATATTCGCACGGCCGCACGAACACTGTATCAGGGACTGATCCGTACGAAAATGAAAAAAATGATATTGCTAAGAAGTTAGCCGGGTGTGATCCAACGGTTTCTCTCCCAAACCCCATGCAACCTATTCTAAACATTTAGACTTCAGAGAAACTATCTCCCAAACGGGAGTCCTAGAAGTCAAGTCGCTTTCAAATATTAGTTTCGTCTTTTCCGAAACTAAAGTAGTCCGAGAAATATTGGAATCAAGGTAAAATTCCAAGATATCTAATTTGACATGATTCCAAAAATCCCTCCGATATTATAGGTCGGAGATGGATGGTTCAAATGGTCTAGAACTTGAGTCAAAAGTTTCCAAGAAGTCCGAATTGTCGGAAATAGACTAACTCTGGAAATTCTCAAAATTTCGGCAGAGTCTCCTTTGTATTTACTGACCCGGAAATTAATCCGATACAAGTAAACACAAAAGAAACAATATACGGGCACGCCGACCCCTTCGATGGAGCAACCCTCAACACCGACAACACGCAAAATAAACGGGTACGCCGACCCCTTCGGTGGAGCAAACCTCAACACCGGAACACACGCAATTTATGATAAGGTTATGCACATAAGGTAGCTATCTCACCTTAGCGAGCAAGTAAGCAATAGGAATAAGATTTTAGCATTTGCCCTTCTTCTAAAAACACTCTTCCAAGCTCAAGAAAACTTAATTTAGTAAGTAAAGAATATATTGTAGGCCTAATGTTGGTTGTTTTACAATACAAAGCACAAATCTTAACTAGTAATGACATAATGGACTTCTTGAGTGTTCAAGATAGTCTTTTCACTTGAAAAGTTAACTAGTATGTTAACCTATTGGTCCGGTATCTATTAAATATCAATTCCAACTATGTGTCTATGACAAAGTGGTCATTTTAAGCATAAATGAATTTCTGGACAGATTTGCATATTATGAAAAAAAAAAATGGTTGACAACAACTCCTATCACATAGTAATTTAACTCATACATTATTGTACCGAATCCTAACTTCTTGAAAGAGCAAAATGAGGTTTCTATGCACAATCACAAATGAACAAGTTATCTAATTCCAATTTTAACATGTCCAATGCTATTACATACTAAAAACTAACTTTTAGGGGCACAAAATAGTTATTTTTGACGTAAAAGTTCATAATTGAAGTTACCTTAATGAACCGGTATTAATAAATATATATTTAACTATGAAATAACACTAATTATGTCAAATATGTATAATTTCAATTCTGGACAGAATTGAATTAAGATAAAAATTAATGGATAAAACTCATAATTTCTCATTTTGGAGTTATTTAGAAGTACTCTCATGAAAACTACAATATTGGGCTATTTATTTCATGAACTTAGTATGTATGTATGTGCAATTATATGTGTATAACTTTGTATGGAAAATTCAACATTCACAATTTATCCTATGTTGAAGTGTCCAACATTTGTCCAAATCATACTTAAGGGTATACATTTATCCAAAAATACTTACTACCAAGTTATCCTTAAAATTAACCTCACTATTGTCATAGAATATTGGTTTAAATATATATATATATATATATATATATATATATATATATATATATATATATATATATTTATATATTTATTCAGATTATACTCTGAATATTCATGCCAATACAAGAACAACTAAAAATGTACACAAACAAAATAATGTGAGAGGTGGAAGGAGAGAGTGCTTGCCTTGCTTGAGTATGTCCTCCCTAGAAGAATTTCTTCAAAACCCAAATTAGAAACCTAGGACACAAATTGGAATTGGGTTAAAGATTTAGAACCCTAGAAATGAATTGAAATTAAAATGGAGAGGAATTGGAAGAAAGGAAGAGAAAGAAGAATAAGAAGATGAAGAAAAGGGGGGGGGGGGTCGGCCGGTGGCCGACCGGGCGGCGGCGTCGGCGGTGCCGGCGGCGCGACAGCCGCGCAGCAAATGCAGCAGCAGCAGCGCAGCAAGTAGCAGTAGCAGCAGTAACGGCTGCAAGAGCAGCAGGGACAGGAAAAAGAAGAAGAAGAAAGGAAAATAAGAATGGAAGGAGAAGAAGAAGGAGAGGGATTAGAGTGTACCTGGAAATGAAATGGGAAGAGAATGAATTTTTCATTCTCCATTCTCATTCATATAAAAAGGAATGAACAATTTTAGAAAAAGACCAAAATACCCCTAAAGCTTTGTCATGGGGAGAGAATGCCATGTGGCAATTCCTCCATGCATGATTGACACATAACATTTTATGTAAAATGCAAAAATAGATTTTGCATGAGGGGAGTATTGGAAAAAATCTGATTTATTCATTTACACTATATGTAAATATATAATTTATTTATTTATTTATTTATTTTTGAGAAATAATTATAGGAAAATAGTTTTTGAATGGTTGAAAATAATTAAAATACCAATAATAAAATAGAAATTTAAGGTTATGACACCCTACCCACCTTAATTAAATTTCGTCCCCGGAATTTAAAGATAAGAGAGGTAGAGAAGGATAGGTTGCTAAGTACCTTAATCATCAAAGAGGTAGGGGTACAGTCGCCGCATCTCATCTTCCCTTTCCCAAGTAGATTCTCCCGGTGAGTCCTTGTTCCAAGATACTCGAACTAAGGAGATGGTCTTGTTCTTAAGAATCTTCTGCCTCCGATCCAGGATCTCTACCGGCTTCTGTTCAATGCGGAGAGTTAGGCCAACTGTGATTTCCGAATGATCCAGTATGTGACTGGGATCTGGCATATACTTCCGCAGTTGAGATACATGGAAGACGTCGTGAACTCCTTCGAGAGATGGTGGCAAGGCCAATCGATAAGACACGTCGCCAACTCGATCCAGGACGTCGAATGGACCTATAAACCTTGGGCTCAACTTCCCTCTGGTTCCAAACCTGATAGTTCCTTTAGTTGGTGAGATCTTCAGAAATACATGATCACCAGGTTTGAAATTCAAGATTCTCCGATGCTTGTCGGCCCACATCTTGTGCCTGTCCTGCGCAGCTAGAAGATGACTTCTGATTGCCTTGACTATGTCTACTGTCTGAGTGACCAACTCTGGCCCTAGAAGTTGTCGTTCTCCGACGTCACCCCAACATATAGGTGATCTGCACTTCCTCCCATACAGTGCTTCAAATGGCGCCATCTTGATGCTGGCCTGATAACTGTTATTATAAGAGAATTCTACCAGATGCAAATGGTCATCCCATGATCCTTGGAAATCGAGAGAGCACGCTCTCAACATGTCTTCCAAAATTTGTATCATCCTTTCTGACTGTCCATCAGTCTGTGGGTGATATGCTGAACTAAACTTCAGGCGACTGCCATGACTGTCTTGCAAGCTTCTCCAAAACTTGGAGGTGAACCGAGTATCCCTGTCCGAGACGATACTTACCGGCACCCCATAGTGACTAACCACTTATTTCATGTACATATCCGCTAGATGCTCCGTAGATTGTCCAACTCGGAATGGTAGAAATCTCGCGGACTTTGTAAGTCTATCCACTATCACCCAGATGGCATTGTTACCCTTCTGTGTTCTTGGGAGTCCTGATACAAAATCTATTATAATATGCTCCCACTTCCATTCAGGTACTGGTAGTGGTTGCAGTAGTCCAGCAGTCCGTTGGTGCTCAGCTTTCACTTGTTGGCACACTAAACATTTCGAGACAAATTTAGCTATCTTCCGCTTCATTCCATGCCACCAAAATTTTTGTCTCAGATCCTGGTACATCTTCGTACTCCCAGGATGAATGGAGTACTGAGAACTATGTGCTTCAGTCATTAGCTCAGTCCGGAGTTCTCCAAATGGTACACACAAACGACTCCCGAACCTCAAGGATCCATCAGAGTGCTTCGTCAATCCAGTTTGTATCCCAGCTTCAGTTTGACTCCACAGCTTTTGCAGCTTCACATCCTTCTTCTGTGCTTCCTTAATTCTCTCTACTAAAGAAGATTGAACTTGTAAACTTCCCCAAAATCCATCTGCAACTGGGCATATCACTTCAATCCCCATTTTTCTGAGATCATCCAATATCTCCTTGGGCGTGTTCATAAAGAAAGCCTCAGGCCTCCTACTAAGAGCATCTGCCACTTTATTCGCCTTGCCTGGATGATACTCCAACTCCATATCAAAATCCTTAAGCAACTCGAGCCATCTACGTTGCCTCATATTTAACTCCTTTTGGGTGAACACATATTTCAAACTTTTATGATCCGTGTAAATCTTGATCTGTTCACCATACAAGTAATGCCTCCACAGTTTTAGTGCAAACACAACAGCTGCTAACTCCAGATCATGTGTTGGATAGTTCCTCTCATGAACCTTCAACTGCCGCGAAGCATAAGCGATAACCCTTCCGTGCTGCATCAGTACACAGCCCAAACCCTTGCCAGAAGCATCACTGTAAATCTCGTAACCTCCTGATCCTGAGGGTAGAGCTAGTACTGGTGCTGTGACAAGTCTTTCCTTTAATTCCTCAAATGTCGCTTGACATTTATCAGTCCAGACAAATTTTTCATTCTTCCGAGTCAATCTAGTAAGCGGCTCAACTATTCTGGAAAAATTCTCCACAAATCTTCTATAGTATCCAGCTAATCCAACGAAACTTCGAACTTCAGCTACATTCTTGGGAGTAGGCCATGATTTAACTGCTTCTATCTTCTTAGGATCTACTGTAATGCCTTCTCCACTAACTATGTGTCCCAAGAAAGGAATTTCCTTTAACCAAAATTCACATTTACTCAGCTTCCCATACAGCTTCTCCTGTCGTAGAGTCTCAAGTACTATCCTCAAATGTTCTTCGTGCTCCTCCTCATTCTTCGAGTAGATCAATATGTCATCAATGAATACGATCACAAATTTATCCAGATATTGATAGAATATTCTATTCATCAAATCCATGAATATGGCCGGAGCATTTGTTAATCCAAAAGGCATGACTTGGAACTCATAATGTCCATATCTAGTTCTAAAAGCAGTCTTTGATATGTCTTCTTTCTTAATCTTCACTTGGTGATAGCCTGATCTGAGATCTATTTTAGAAAATACAGTTGCTCCTCCAAGTTGGTCGAATAACTCATCGATCCTAGGGAGTGGATATTTGTTCTTAATTGTCAGTTCATTCAGTGCTCTATAATCTATCACCAATCTCAGGCTTCCATCCTTTTTCTTTACAAATAGAACAGGCGCTCCCTACGGAGAAACACTAGGCCTGATAAACTCCTTAGCTAGCAATTCCTTGATTTGTTTATTCAATTCTGTTAGTTCCTCCTTGTTCATTGGATATATCTTCTTAGCAATTGGGGCTGCTCCAGGAATTAGATCAATGCTAAATTCAACTGCCCTATCTGGTGGCAATCCGGGTAATTCATCAGGAAATACATCCTTAAACTCATCTACAACCCTTGGCCATTCCTCTATTACTTGGTTCATGAGACTCCTAAGTTCAAACCTCTCTAACTCTTCTTTGTCAAACTCCTTCTGGGCTCTAACAAATTCATGCAACTTCCTACTAGGTAAGGAAAACTGAACCTTTCCTTGACCACAATCAATGATTGCTGAGGTTGCTATTAACCAATCCATTCCAAATACTATATCATAGTTGTCCATGGGAAAGACCAATAACCTAGTTCGGGAGCTTGCTCCTCCCATCTTGATTGGACAATTTCTACAAATTCGACTCACTTCTACTACACCATTGCCCGTAAGGATTTTCAATTTTCTAGCTAGAGGTTGAGTCTCAATTTTATACTCAGTTATAAATGATGCAGATATGAAGGAATGAGTAGCTCCAGAATCAAACAATACTGATGCAGGGCTAGAAGAAGCGAGTATAGTACCTGTCACCACGTCTCCCGCACTTCCAGCTTCATTGCTATCCATCATAAAGGCTTGGCCGTGATTCTTCTTTCTGTTGTTGTGATTCTGATTAGCCCTTTGAGCTTGATGGAATTGATGCGCCTGTGGTGCCAATGCCGGTCTCTGCTGATGACCTTGTGCTTGTGGTGCTGCAGCAGCATTAAACCTGGGCTCATTGCTTTGAAAGAAAGGCCTTTATTGAAATCCCTGGTTTGCAGCTCTTGGTCCCTGTGTATTATTCTGCGCTACAAATCTTCTATTGTTCTGGGGACATTGGTTCAACCGGTGGTTGGAGGATCCACACTTCAAGCACTTCCTTTGAAGTCTTCTGCAGTTATTCTTTGTATGTCCGGACTTCTCGCAGTAAGAACAGCTTAGCGTGACTCTATTCTGCTCATGTTGAGCATGCTTCTGTTGTCCTTGTCCCGAGGTCCTTCCTTGAGGTGAGCTGGTCTCCAGACTCCGCTTTTGTCCTGCCGCCTTCGAGTTGTTCTTATCATTTTGCATCTTTTCTTGGTCTCTAGCAGCTTCGACCACTTCTGCGTAAGTCTGACATTTGTAGGGGGCAACCTTCATCTTCAGCTTATCGTCCAGCCCTTCCATGAATCGGACCACCTTTGCCTTCTCCGTAGTCACCAAGCTTGGAGCATACCGGCTTAGCCTTGTGAATTCCGCCGAGTATACATCGACAGATGTCTTATTCTGTTTCAAGTGTAGGAATCTCCTTTCCAGCTCCATCTTGGCACTTGGGGGAAAGAATCTCTCTTCAAATTCTTCCTTAAATTTCTTCCATGATACAATCTCATCTGACTCCTCCGGGTGTAAGGAGCTCCACCAGATGTCGGCAACGTCCTTCAGTTGAATCCTTACAAGAGACACTATGTCATTTGGCGGGATCTTCGAGCCCTTCAGCAACCCTTCTGTGGTCCTAATCCACTGTGCTGCTTCCATAGGAGTTTCAGTCCCCTTGAACTCTGGGGGCTTAATCGTCCTGAAATCTGAAAGGGTCCCAGCTTTAGGAGCAGCTGCGACATCCAGTCTTTCAAGTAGCTTTGCAGACACAGCTTGGGAAAGTTGGATCTGTTGGGTGTTGGCTGTCAAGATTTTCTGAAAATTCTCCATAGCATCTGTCGGACGCATCTCGGTGGTTTCCGTTTGCAGTGTGTCGGGATTTGGCGAAGAAGACATTTCCTAATTATTAAGGATGGGAAATTCTTAATGCAAAATTTAAAGGAGAATCTTAAAGAATTTAATTGCTAAAGGAGAAAAAGGTAATCACAATTAAGATAGTCAAGCCAAAAGAAGCATATTTTATTCATTGCACAAAACAGGATTACAATATGCTTCACAAAGAAGTCCTTACGACTTCTATACTCTAACCCTATACAAAACTATATACATCTGTTGTAATTTCCAAAAATAATACAACAGACAAAAAAATTTCCCCCTCTACACCTCCACAACATATCTTCCTACACATACATATACATATATCTGCTGATCCGTCAAAATGTAGTACAGCAGACAAAACTACTCCATCTCCCAGTGATCCTGACTAACCCCTAGTCAGCTTCAGGTAAGAGATCTCCAAAATCTTGTCGTAGGGGTTGGTTTCTTCCCACTCGCTGATGGTCCCATCATACCCATAAGTGAAGGGAGAGGGACCGTCCTTCGCAAGGAAGAACATCAAACGTAGTTCCTTCTCCCAATAAATTTCTGCCCCATCTTCAATGTCCCGGATCTTGGGACGCAGGCGATGAAAGTAAACTCCGAATACTGGGAGTTCCGCATCGTCTACCACTAGCCAGGCCTTCCGGGCGAATTGCTCGTAACCGTAAAAGGTTCTGTCACTCCCGTCCCAAAAGATGCTCGGCATAAATCGGGCCATGACCTATACCCAAAAATCCTCGAATTAGAAATCTATGACAAGAAATAATGCATCATCAATGTTTAAATAAAGTTCAATCAAGATTCATATCCCAA
This sequence comes from Iris pallida, assembly GCA_029216955.1. Classification (NCBI taxonomy): domain Eukaryota; kingdom Viridiplantae; phylum Streptophyta; class Magnoliopsida; order Asparagales; family Iridaceae; genus Iris; species Iris pallida. Next base: position 2,748,776 of record JANAVB010040419.1, on the reverse strand, counting down.
ATCCTTGCATAATCCTCGATTCTTTAATTTAGGAATTCAATCTTCAACTTAAACATTTCTGTCCTGGGGTATTTCAAGTGAGTCCTTAGAATATCTATTATCTACCTATACATTCTCCTTAACCTATACACTATCCTTAAAGACTAGACCTGCATGGGCCACCAACCAAAAGAGACGTGTCACGCCCCGGTTCCCAGAATGACACGAGGCACGTGATACTTCTCCCCAGGCTACGCAACTGTACAATGAGTACCGAAATGTACCCTGCGATTGTCGCCTGTAAGGTCCGGGATAGACATAGATAAAAGGAATTATCACAGAATTCCACAATCACATAACATTCATTTATCTAGAAATATTACACATTTGGTCTAGAAGTCATCAAAACACAAATTTTACATTTTTAATTCACTGTCTTCAAACACATGATTGATTCATAGTCTTCAACACATAATTTACATAATTGAAAATATTATCAAAAGGAAACTACATTCCATCCGTTCCACTTCATTCGTAGAGATCAGTCTCCGTGTACGCTTGATCCACATCATGATCTTCTTCAGTCCCTAGTGAACAAAACTAGGTCGTCAATACGACGAGCAAGCCATCAGTCAAAGGAGAAGTATGAATACGTAATAATAAGACAAGTGAACAAGATTTAGTATCTAGAGCGATTAAATTCATACCTTGATATTAGTCAAAAGTAAGTGAATCTCAATTAATGTCACAAGGACACGACAAGATCTTTCTAGACCTAAATGCAATTTAGAGAAACTCCTGGATCACACACACTCGCCTAGCATCTCAACAATAACCCCATTTTGCCCGGGATCAGGCTCGTACAAAACGGGTTGGTGCTTAGATACTCCAGCCGTCTGTACTATCACATATTGATGTGATTACAAGCAAGATAACATCATGAGTGGTTTCCGAATCATCTGGGTCGAGTCATCGCATCATGTGTTATAATCAAGAAGTTCGTATGACTTGGACTTTTCCAAGAATATCGAACCCATTCATTAGAGAGCTGAGCTGAACTCAGGGCCTGGATATCTAATGAATTAACAAATATTCTGAGCTGAAACTCAGGGTAATGTGCAAATGGATAGCTGAGCTGAAACTCAGGGCCTGGATGTCCAATTGCGATCAAGAAAGTGAGCTAAGCCTCACCCCGGATATTCGCACGGCCGCACGAACACCGTATCAGGGACTGATCAGTACGAAAATGAAAAAAATGATATTGCTAAGAAGTCAGCCGGGTGTGATCCAACGGTTTCTCTCCCAAACCCCATGCAACCTATTCTAAACATTTAGACTTCAGAGAAACTATCTCCCAAACGGGAGTCCTAGAAGTCAAGTCGCTTTCAAATATTAGTTTCGTCTTTTCCGAAACTAAAGTAGTCCGAGAAATATTGGAATCAAGGTAAAATTCCAAGATATCTAATTTGATATGATTCCAAAAATCCCTCCGATATTATAGGTCGGAGATGGATGGTTCAAATGGTCTAGAACTTGAGTCAAAAGTTCCAAGAAGTCCGAATTGTCGGAAATAGACTAACTCTGGAAATTCTCAAAATTTCGGCAGAGTCTCCTTTGTATTTACTGACCCGGAAATTAATCCGATACAAGTAAACACAAAAGAAACAATATACGGGCACGCCGACCCCTTCGGTGGAGCAACCCTCAACACCGGCAACACGCAAAATAAATGGGTACGCCGACCCCTTCGGTGGAGCAAACCTCAATACCGGAACACACGCAATTTATGATAAGGTTATGCACATAAGGTAGCTATCTCACCTTGGCGAGCAAGCAAGCAATAGGAATAAGATTTTAGCATTTGCCCTTCTTCTAAAAACACTCTTCCAAGTTCAAGAAAACTTAATTTAGTAAGTAAAGAATATATTATAGGCCTAATGTTGGTTGTTTTACAATACAAAGCACAAATCTTAACTAGTAATGACATAATAGACTTCTTGAGTGTTCAAGATAGTCTTTTCACTTGAAAAGTTAACTAGTATGTTAACCTATTGGTCCGGTATCTATTAAATATCAATTCCAACTATGTGTCTATGACAAAGTGGTCATTTTAAGCATAAATGAATTTCTGGACAGATTTGCATATTATGAAAAAAAAAATGGTTGACAACAACTCCTATCACATAGTAATTTAACTCATACATTATTGTACCGAATCCTAACTTCTTGAAAGAGCAAAATGAGGTTTCTATGCACAATCACAAATGAACAAGTTATCTAATTCCAATTTTAACATGTCCAATGCTATTACATACTAAAAACTAACTTTTAGGGGCACAAAATAGTTATTTTTGACGTAAAAGTTCATAATTGAAGTTACCTTAATGAACCGGTATTAATAAATACATATTTAACTATGAAATCACACTAATTATGTCAAATATGTATAATTTCAATTCTGGACAGAATTGAATTAAGATAAAAATTAATGGATAAAATTCATAATTTCTCATTTTGGAGTTATTTAGAAGTACTCTCATGAAAACTACAATATTGGGCTATTTATTTCATGAACTTAGTATGTATGTATGTGCAATTATATGTGTATAACTTTGTACGGAAAATTCAACATTCACAATTTATCCTATGTTGAAGTGTCCAACATTTGTCCAAATCATACTTAAGGGTATACATTTATCCAAAAATACTTACTACCAAGTTATCCTTAAAATTAACCTCACTATTGTCATAGAATATTGGTTTATATATATATATATATATATATATATATATATATATATATATTCAGATTATACTCTGAATATTCATGCCAATACAAGAACAACTAAAAATGTACACAAACAAAATAATATGAGAGGTGGAAGGAGAGAGGGCTTGCCTTGCTTGAGTGTGTCCTCCCTAGAAGAATTTCTTCAAAACCCAAATTAGAAACCTAGGGCACAAATTGGAATTGGGTTAAAGATTTAGAACCCTAGAAATGAATTGAAATTAAAATGGAGAGGAATTGGAAGAAAGGAAGAGAAAGAAGAATAAGAAGATGAAGAAAAGGGGGGGGGGGGGGGGGGTCGGCCGGTGGCCGACCGGGCGGCGGCGTCGGCGGCGCGGCAGCCGCGCGGCAGCAGCAGCGCAGCAAATGCAGCAGCAGCAGCGCAGCAAGTAGCAGTAGCAGCAGTAACGGCTGCAAGAGCAGCAGGGACAGGAAAAAGAAGAAGAAAGGAAAATAAGAATGGAAGAAGAAGGAGAAGAAGAAGGAGAGGGATTAGAGTGTACCTGGAAATGAAATGGGAAGAGAATGAATTTTTCATTCTCCATTCTCATTCCTATAAAAAGGAATGAACAATTTTAGAAAAAGACCAAAATACCCCTAAAGCTTTGTCATGGGGAGAGAATGCCATGTGGCAATTCCTCTATTGCATGGTTGACACATAACATTTTATGTAAAATGCAAAAATAGATTTTGCATGAGGGGAGTATTGGAAAAAATCTGATTTATTCATTTACACTATATGTAAATATATAATTTATTTATTTATTTTTTTTTTTGAGAAATAATTATAGGAAAATAGTTTTTGAATGGTTGAAAATAATAAAAATACCAATAATAAAATAGAAATTTAAGGTTATGACATGATTCCAGGGCTCAAGTCTACAAAGTTAGAGAAGTGCACACACTGCTTAGCTGGGAAGCAAAATAGGGTGTCTTTCCAAAGTCACCCAAGTTCAAGGAAGCCGGCGTTGCTCGAGTTGATTCACTTGGATGTCTGCGGTCCTATGAAGGTAAAATCTATTGGTGGTGCTTCTTACTTTGTAACTTTTATTGATGACTGTTCCAAGAAGGTTTGGGTCTATGCCTTAAAGACCAAGGATCAGGTGCTGCCTACTTTCAAAGAGTTTCAGGCCTCTGTTGAAAGAGAGATGGGCAAGAAGTTATTGTGCGTTCGGTCCGACAACGGCGGCGAATACATTGGTCCCTTTGATGCTTATTGCAGAGAGCAGGGGATACGACACCAGAAGTCTCTGCCCAAGACACCTCAGCTCAAATGGTGTAGCGGAGCCCATGACAAGACACTGATAGAGAGGGTGCGGTGTTTGTTGTCAGAAGCAAACTTGTCGGGCAGTTATTGGGGTGAGGCTCTTCTCACAGATGCTTATGTTATTAATTTATCTCCTAGTGCTCCTTTGCAGGGTGATGTGCCTGACAAAGTTTGGTACGACAAAGAGCCGTCATACAATCACCTGCGAGTGTTTGGCTGTAAGGCCTTCGTGCATGTACCGAAGGACGAGAGGTCCAAACTTGAGCCAAAGACGAGTGTGGATTATGATGAGATCTTTTTGCCAGTCGTCAAGCAGTCGTCTATTCGGGTAGTGCTAGCATTTACAGCCAGTTTCGACTTGGAGGTCGAGCAGATGGACGTGAAGACGCCATTCCTCCATGGTGATCTTGAGGAGGAGTTACACATGGAGCAGCCAGAGAGATTCTGTTAGAAGGACAAGTTACATTTGGTCTGCCGGTTGAGGAAGAGCTTGTATGGTCTGAAGTAGGCTCCGAGGCAGTGGTACAGGAAGTTCGAATCGTTTATGGGGGAGCATGGTTATGCACGGACGCGTCGGATCACTGTGTATTTGTGAGGTATTTTGCCGATGATGATTTCATTGTTTTATTGCTCTATGTTGATGACATGCTATTAGTGGGTCGGAATGCCACTAGGATAGCGGAGTTGAAGCGCCAACTGGGGGTGGCCTTCTCTACGAAGGATTTGGGTGCAACAAAGACTATTCTTGGGATGGAGATCAGCGGGCGACAAGGGGAAGCAAGATGAGAACACTACAGCGGCTGTCTCGATATATGGAGGCGATGTGATCGTCGTAGGTGATGAGGTTATCACAAACCTTGCCTGCGATAACAATTCTTGGCTGGTGGACTCAGGGGCTTCAGTGCATGTATCTCACAACAGGGCACTATTTGCCACTTACACGACAGACGACTGTGGAGTGTTGAAGATGGGCAATGGAGATGTGTCGAAGGCGGTTGCCGTTGGAGATATGCATTTGAGGACGAAAACGGGTGCAGTTCATGTTCTGAAAGATGTTCGTCATGTCTCTGATATCCGTTTCAACCTGGTGTCGGTTGGAAGGTTGGATGACGAGGGATTCTTCAGTCTCTTCGGGAATAGTCGGTGGAAGCTTTCCAGAGGTTTGATGGTGATTGCCAGAGGAAGCAAGAAGTCCGGTCTCTACTATATGGAGGGGAGCGCACAGGGGGCACAGGAGGTGAACGCAGTCAGTGACCGTCTACCGAGTTGTGGCACAGGCGGCCGAGTTGTGGCACAGGCGGCTCGGTCATATCAGCGAGAAGGGGATGAGCTACTTGGTGAACAGGAAGGTGATTCCAGGGCTCAAGTCTACAAAGTTAGAGAAGTGCACACACTGCTTAGCTGGGAAGCAAAATAAGGGTGTCTTTCCAAAGTCACCCAAGTTCAAGGAAGCCGGCGTTGCTCGAGTTGATTCACTTGGATGTCTGCGGTCCTATGAAGGTAAAATCTATTGGTGGTGCTTCTTACTTTGTAACTTTTATTGATGACTGTTCCAAGAAGGTTTGGGTCTATGCCTTAAAGACCAAGGATCAGGTGCTGCCTACTTTCAAAGAGTTTCAGGCCTCTGTTGAAAGAGAGATGGGCAAGAAGTTATTGTGCGTTCGGTCCGACAACGGCGGCAAATACATTAGTCCCTTTGATGCTTATTGCAGAGAGCAGGGGATACGACACCAGAAGTCTCTGCCTAAGACACCTCAGTTCAATGGTGTAGCGGAGCGCATGAACAGGACACTGATGGAGAGGGTGCGGTGTTTGTTGTCAGAAGCAAACTTGTCGGGCAGTTATTGGGGTGAGGCTCTTCTCACAGATGCTTATGTTATTAATTTATCTCCTAGTGCTCCTTTGCAGGGTGATGTGCCTGACAAAGTTTGGTACGACAAAGAGCCGTCATACAATCACCTGCGAGTGTTTGGCTGTAAGGCCTTCTTGCATGTACCGAAGGACGAGAGGTCCAAACTTCAGCCAAAGACGAGACGATGCGTCTTTGTCGGCTACGGTCGGGATGAGCTTGGCTATAGACTCTACGACCCAGTTAGAAGAAAGCTCTACAAAAGCAGGGACGTGATTTTCGTCGAGGATCAGACCATGACCAATACTCAGGATTCCGAGACGCCTTCTGAGGCTGAGGAATTGCCTGAGTTATAGTCATTTCTCTTCGAGCAGTTTCCAGAGGACATCGCAGAGGATCCAATTATGGGAGAGCCAGTACATGGAGTTGCTCCCAACCTTGATCATCAGCCTGCTGATGGTGGTCAGGGTGTCCCTCAGAAGGATGAGCATGCCGGGAAGGCGGTTCCTGAAGAGGAGGAGGCTGTTGGTATACAGCCAGCACTAGTGGCTCCACTGAGAAGGAGCGATAGAGAGCGTCGACCATCTACGAGATACTCATCGGGTGAGTATGTGCTATTGACTGACGGGGGAGAGCCCGAAAGTTTTGCAGAGGCTATGGAAGACGAACACAGGCAGGAGTGGATGGAGGCTATGCAGGAGGAGATGAGTTCTTTACACGCCAATTCCACTTATGAGCTGGTGCGGTTGCCAAATGACAAGAAGGCTTTGAAGAATCGATAGGTGTTTAGAGTGAAGCAGACGGATGATGCTACTCGCCCTAAATACAAAGCGAGGCTGGTAGTTAAAGGCTACGGTCAGCGGAAAGGTGTGGATTATGATGAGATCTTTTCGCCAATCGTCAAGCAGTCGTCTATCCGGTTAGTGCTAGCATTGACAGCCAGTTTCGACTTGGAGGTCGAGCAGATGGACGTGAAGACGGCATTCCTCCATGGTGATCTTGAGGAGGAGTTATACATGGAGCAGCCAGAGGGATTCTGTGAGAAGGGCAAGTCACATTTGGTCTGCCGGTTGAGGAAGAGCTTGTATGGTATAAAGTAGGCTCCGAGGCAGTGGTGCAGGAAGTTCGAATCATTTATGGGGGAGCATGGTTATGCACGGACGACGTCGGATCACTGTGTATTTGTGAGGTATTTTGCCGATGATGGTTTCATTGTTTTATTGCTCTATGTTGATGATATGCTATTAGTGGGTCGGAATGCCACTAGGATAGCGGAGTTGAATCGCCAACTGGGCGTGGCCTTCTCTATGAAGGATTTGGGTGCAACAATGACTATTCTTGGGATGGAGATCAGCCGAGAGAGAGAGAGAGTTCAAGCTGCTACACTTGTCCCAAAAGAAGTACATTCACCGGGTACTTCAGCGTTTCGGAATGGACGGGTCGAAGAAAGTGAGTTGCCCCCTTGCGGCTCACTTTAAATTCACTGAGAAGCAGTGTCCATCTACCGAGGATGAAAAAGAAGATATGGAGCGGGTTCCATATGCCTCAGCTGTGGAAAGTCTTATGTATGCTATGGTGTGTACGAGACCAGACATCGCTCATGCAGTTGACACAGTTAGCAGGTACCTTTCAAATCCTGGAAGGGTACATTGGAGTACGGTCAAGTGGATTCTATGATACCTTCAGGACACTACTGATTGGAGACTTTCTTTTGGTGGTGACGAGCCGAAGCTGGTTGGTTATACCGACGCTAATATGGCTGGAGATGTAGATACGAGACGATCGACTTCGGGCTATGTGATGATGTTTGCTGGAGGAGCGGTATCGTGGCAGTCGCGGTTGCAGAAGTATGTTGCTTTGTCGACGACAGAGGCAGAGTACATTGCGGCGACGGAGGCTTACAAGGAGTTGCTGTGGATGAAAAAGCTGTTGCAGGAAATGGGGCTGAAGCAAGAGCAGTATACTTTGTTTTGCGATAGCCAGAGTGCTATTCACCTTGTGAAGAATCAGACCTTTTATAGCCGGTCCAAGCACATCGAGACTCGGTATCATTGGATACGGGATGTGGTTGAGAAGAAGGACGCGATGCTTGAGAAGGTCCATACTGATGACAATGGAGCGGACATGCTCGCGAAGGTTCTACCAAGGAAAAAGTTTGAGTACTGCAGGCGGATCGTCGGGATGACGAGTTCCTCCACCTAGTTGTGAAGGGGGAGATTTGTTGGAGTGGGTGGGGTTCCCAACCTATGTGGAGAATACCCCGGAGAGCGACGAGCGCCATCCGTGTGTCGGAGAAGCTCGGGGAGTGCATGAATCCTATTTTTGAACATATATGGTAAGGAAATATATGATTGGATTTTCATATTTACTTTGATCATATATTTATGATTGGACCCTTCATATAGTAGCTTTCCATATAATTGGGTTTCCAATTATGGCAAGCCAATTATGATTGGATTTCCATTAAATATATGATTGATGCATATTGGAAGTTTCCATATATATTGGCCTTCCATGTATGGATTACCAAGGGCTTATAAAAGGGTGATGCATGTTAGTTGTAAACTTATCTAAAAAACAAGAGTGCTTTACAATCTTTGAGAGAGAGAGAGAGAGAGAGGATTAAGGACTATTGTGAAGGAGAGATTGCTTCGAATAATTTTTCGGCATCTCTTGTTCTTCGGAGTCCGCAATCAAAAAATTTCTTCTTTCAAGTGAGTTGTGGTGATCCGGATCGGGAGGAGCTTGTAGAGGGTGTATTCTCTTTATTCCATTAGTGGAGGTTCTTCAGGGTTGGACTCCTATCGTTCTGTGGTTTTTTCCGCAAGGATTTTTTACGTCAAAAATTTGTGTCTGCGATTGTGTTTGGCGTTTTTGGGTTTGTGTCCTTTTGCTTGGTTCTCTCGCAGGGCTTTCTGGTTTGGGGGAACAGTTTCCGCGCTTCGTTCCCAACAGTCCCAAGTTTATGTACCAGTTCCACTTCACATTGAATTAGTTATTTGAATTAAGTCCACAATTACTGTACAGTCCCCTACTCATCTAGTATCAGTCCCATATAACCCTAGTATCAGTCAAGGGGGTTTAGGAGATGAGGGAAATTTGTAGCTCAGTTCAGTTCCTGAAAACAGGTGTCAGCTACCTCTTAGGTTCAGTCCACAGTGAGCTTGTTCAGTTACTGTCCTGTAGGACAGCAGAGTCTAGAATACTCTGTACAGTCCTTTTTGTAACCCCCAGTTCAGTCTTGGTCACATGTATGGCTCACACTTTAGCCTAGTACCAGATATTGCCTTATCTGGACGTCACTTTCAGTCCCTGTCCTACTTCACCTTGTATTAGCCAATTGAGTACTGTCCTAAATCCGTCTAGTGCCCAATCCTATTTATCTCAGTCCACATTCCCATATATGAGTTCAGTCGTTGTATATGTCAGCCTATATATACATATCAGTCATATACATTTATATATATATAATGTTAATAGTTGGGAAGGAGTTTTGGGTAATGTATTCTATAGTTATAATATAGGGTATGTATTATATAGATTTGTTTGAATCTATGATTAAGATATAGTTTTGATACTCACGAAAATAGTCTAATTTAGCCAAAACCCTAGATTTAGACTAAGGGCTTGTTTGGTTGGATGTAGGTGCATGAAAGTGTGAAAGTGGGAGTTTCATGGGATTGTAACTCATTTGAGTTACAATACATTCCATCTTCCAAAAAGTGTTTGGTTGCCAAACTTTTTGTCCCCCCGCAAGTGGGCACTTACAATATAGTTTGTTTGGATGACCACTTGAAAGTGGCGTTGATGGACTTCGTGTGTTTGGTTAGGACATTGCAAGTGATATAATCACCCTCATGAAGAATGGTAAGGTTACCCACAAAAAAATTATGAAACATGTTCCCAGCAAATTGATATCGATTATATTTTTCCAGCCAATATGATACATGTTCCAAACAAATATGATACATGTTCGCAGCAAGATGACATGTTCCCAGCATATATGATACATGTTCCCAGAAATTAACACATGTTCACAACATATATGACATGTTCCCAGCAAGTATTCATGTTCCCAGCAAATATGATACATGTTCCCAGCAAATTGACATGTTCCCAGCAAATTGATATCGATTATATTTTTCCAGCCAATATGATACATGTTCCAAACAAATATGATACATGTTCGCAGCAAGATGACATGTTCCCAGCAAATATGATACATGTTTCCAGAAATGAACACATGTTCACAACATATATGACATGTTCCCAGCAAGTATTCATGTTCCCAGCAAATATGATACATGTTCCCAGCCAATATGATACATGTTCCCAGCAAATTGACATGTTCCCAGCAAATATTACATGTTCCCAGCACTGGGGAATGTTCCCAGCAATATGACATGTTCCCAGCAATATGATACAACGAAACAAAATCTTGTTCACAAGGACAATATGGGCTCAGAGAATGAAAACTGAAAATAAATAAAACTTGTTCAGGAGAACATTATGGGCTCAGAATGTTGCAAAATGTTCTTCGAAAAATATCATCATATGAAGAACATATCAAAAAAGAAAATTCCTCTGTACAAAATATAGGTCCGGCAAACCAGTCAAATAGGATACATGTTCTCTGCAAATATGATACATGTTCCCTGCAAATATGATACAAAAAACCAGCAAGATGACATGTTCCCAGCAAATATGACATGTTCCCAGCAAATATTACATGTTCCCAGCAATGAAAAATGTTCCCAGGCATATGACATGTTCCCAGCAATATGATACAACGAAACAAAATCTTGTTCACAAGGACAATATGGGCTCAGAGTATGAAAACTGAAAATAAGTAAAACTTGTTCAAGAGAACATTATGGGCTCAGAATGTTGCATTCTCATATTTGCTGGGAACATGTATCATATTCGCTGGGAACATGTACCATTATTTGTTTCACATTGAAACACAATTCATCATAGCCCATAATGCATTCTCATCATCGCCCATATATTCTAAGAAAATAAGACCAACATATGCTGCAGTAACCAGAAACTGCCCCAAAAGAATAGGACCTGTTTGGTTCGGCCCAACTGACCTGAAAATGGGGACTTTTGTGGGGTTTCACCGGATCTGAAGGCAGTTTCATTATTTGGTTCGGCTGAGTAAATGGACTTTAAGTCCATTGATTTGTTTCAGAAAGAAACACAAGTCAGCATAGGCCAGTAGGAGGTACTGAAACTCATCACAGCGCATATAAGATTTCTAGAAAGCAAAACTCATCATAGCCCAAGAAAACAGCAGCAGAAAACAGCAGCAAATATCATCACAGCCCAAGAAAACAGCAGCAGAAAACAGCAGCATGTTACAAAGATAGAAAAGCAGGGAATTAACAAAAGCTTTGTCACATCAAAAGATCAGGGAATTGAAGTCACACATTTCCAGCAGCCTATGGGCATTATAGGCCTTGTGGAAACAGCAGCATGTGCTGTTCCAGAGTAGTCAATATTACAGGCCATGCAAAAAAATGTCACTTCCACATACAAAATGAGACAAATGCTGTCGATTGCTACAAGACTACTTGTCTTGCATGAAATTATCTAGCCATGCCCGTTGGAAACTCTCGGGCAACCCTATAAACTTGTTGGCCTCAAAGTTGTCAGTGCAAAGAAAGTTGTATGCATTCATAAGTACGTCCGGCTCATATCCTTCTAAGGCAAATAATTTACTACCCATTTTCTCAATTGGGGTCTTGAATCCGGTACGAAGTACCTCGGCCATGGAAGTAACACTCCCCACCAATTGAGTCATTCCCTCATTTCCCATGCTAGCCTCTCTACGACGTTTCCCCCCCGTGGATTTCGTAGATTGGGAAGTCGCAGCATTGTGGTGTGAGCCGCTACCGGGAGGAGTATCTACTTCGACGTATTCTCTTGGGCCCCATTTCACATTGTTATCCTTCGTACGGTCTCCTCTTGCATGGTCATCTCCACATACAATTTGTAGCAAATCAAAGTTCCTAATAGGAACGTTCACCCATTGTGCAAGTTTGGATTTAGCCTACGCAAATAATAATATTCAGTTTTGTTAAAATCTGAAAAAAATAGCATTTCCAAATATATTCAGATCTACAGGAAAACTCAAATGGGTAACATTTACCTTCTTAAGGTCATCATGTGTATCCTCGTCCATAGTCACCATCCTTTGATCTTCATCCCATCCCGCCCCCGAAAAATCTTTGGCCTTCATAATATCAAGCCACTTGGCCTTCCAACCGCGCAAATGATTGGTAACATTGCTAACGCTATAGGATGTACCGAACTTAGCATTCACCATATTGGCCACAAGTATGTAGGAACTATTTTTGAAAGCTTTGTCACATTTTTTTCCCTCTTCGGCCTCCCTAGCAAGAATCTTTAGAAGCTCATCAGTATGTTCATCCTCCCAACGCTTGTTGGACGTTCCCCCCCCCCCTTCCTTTTGGACATTCTTACCCGAACTATTCGACGGCTTCTTGGGTTTGTTCTTTTGAGGAGATTCGGCTTGGTCCTCATTAAGTCCTAGTGGAATAGATCCCTGACTAACCACAAAGGAATATGAATCCATAAAAGGATCAATATTCCCACTCCAATTTATGTCGGGCATTGATTGTGACACCCTTGAGGTTACAAGTGGACGAATGGGACTTGGTTGTGTCACCCTTTCTTGTACCCCTCCAGCTTCGTGGCCTTCACTTCCTGTACTAGTACCCAACGACCTCCTCTTTGTTTGAGGAGGTACAAAAGGGCTGCCTGCATGGGATTGGAAGTGTCGGTAGTTGGGAAAGTTGTCTCCCATCTCACCTGTTGACATGTAGAATTAAATATTTTGCAGAAGCGTACATAATGTATATTTCTGTTAATAAAAGGACAGATTACAATCTGATCAGATTTTTCCCAGCACTAATATCATATAATATATGCCCAAAATATCAAAAAACTGCTACTAACATCATTTCAAACTAACAAAAAACTGCTACAACCTTCGCCACACATATTATTCCCTACCATGTCCAGTACAGTAGTCATGCCACATATGTTGTGCAATCTGATCACGCATGTCCTCCCACGCCTTCTTCACGTTACGTTGGGCTTGCGTACTATTCTGCGAGAATTGTTCATACTCGAACAATTGTCTTCCACAACTTCCACCTCACCTAAGGACGGTTCATCAACAACTAACTCGTCCTTAGGGTCAACTCCAAGTATGTAGTTGTGCAGCACACAACAAGCAAGTACAATATCAACTTGCGTGTCAAAGTCATGGAACTTCTTCTCCCCTAGGATGCAAAACCTGTTCTTTAGGGTGGCAAATGCACATTCTATTTTGCTACGCAACTTAGAATGCCTATGGTTGAAGAGTTCCTTCGCATTTGTAGGGTGATGATCCTTCTTAGGATTGAAGTAGTACCTAACTCCACGATAAGGGGCAATAAACCCCGGCATTGTGGTGTAGCCAGCATCAGCCAAATAATACTTTCCTATACGTAAAGAAGGGACATGCAATCAATTGTAAGAGTAGGACATTCTTAACCGTTACAAAGTAAGATTATATACCTGTTATGACCTTTAGTCCATGTGGAGACGGCCTAGAAAGGGCATCCTTTAAAATTGTCATGTCATTAGCACAACCTTCCCATCCGACCAGGATATAAGTAAATTTCTTGTCGGGGGTACAAGCCGCTAACACATTTTGTGTTACTTGTTTTCTACCCCTAAACCTCGCTACTATAGCGGCTGGGAGGGTGGCTTGGATGTGGGTGCCATCTATCATCCCTATACAATCCTACAGTTCAGTGAAACGCATTTGTAACGTATAATATTATTAGGTTAGTTGTATGCAATTTTAATTTATAGAAAACAACAGTTGTACCTCAAAATACGGATACCATTCTGCTGAATTTAGTATCTCCGTCGGAGTGTCAGATCCTGCTTGCTTCACAATTCGTTCTTGAACTGAACATATTGCACCTAGGACTTTATTAAAATACCTAGAAACCATCTCTCCGGATCGAATGAATTCAATGCCGCAAACTCTATTTTTTGCCTTATGTCCCAATATGTAAAGGAAGATGGCTAGTTGTTCCTCCACACAAACAGATCGCGTATCATTGAGCGACCCATTGGAACGGAAAATATTTGCGAGACTGTAGAAAGCAGCACTACTCATCCTTAGGTAATGGACACAGTTATTGGGTCCTGCCGTTAATATTCGATACATGTGAGCTTGCCTCCACTGTTCTCTAATTAGTGAGGGTTCCCTTGCAATGCCTTGTCGGTCATTTCCCTCATTTTCCATTAAATTCATAATTATAGTTACAACAGTAAGTATACTAGCGACTGCGGCATTTAGTAACGGATCGTTGGGATTCGACAAATCCATCTACATGAAAACCACAATGTAATCATGTATCATGTTATGAAACATACCATCCATTACATATAATATATCAAACAGACAGATCAGCTTGGTTGTGTAAAATACCATTATTAAAAAAAATGTCGTATGTAAAATCGACCCATCATAAATAGACAGATCAGCATGTGTAAAATTTCATATGTAATTATTTACCATTTTAACAAAATCTACACAATATTTTTTACCATTCCAACCAAATCGACCCATCATAAACATCTGGAACAAAATTTCGTATGTAAAATAATTGGAAAAATGACAGATCAAATAATAATCCCCAAAATAATTGGAAAAATATTCTCAAATAATGGGAAATTTGACAGATCTATAACAAAATGAGATATTTATACAGGAAAAATAAAAACGACACATATTGGGGAGGAAAATCACTAGATTCGGGGGAAAAATGACAGATCCATAGGCAAATATAGAAGAAATGGAAGATCTTTGCGAAAAATTCTAGATCGGGAAAAATTGGGATAAAATGAGCAGAAAATTACTAGATCCAGAAAAAAAATTACTAGATTAGGGAGGAAAATCACTAGAGAGGGAGGAAAACCACTAGATACGGCAGAGGACGGCGGAAGAGCGGACCCAACTTTTCCCAGCAAGCACTTCGGTTTCTCAAGAGTCTCTCTCCTCCACTTTCATGGACTTCAAGCAAAAATGGGGCGGAACTCAAATTTGAGTTTTCGGAGGAGACAGGGACTGCTCCGCAGTCCAATCATTGAACTTTAAGTCCATTTACTCAGCCGAACCAAACAATGAAACTCCCTTCAGATCCGGTGAAACCCCACAAAAGTCCCCACTTTCAGCTCAGTTGGACCCAACCAAACAGGCCCTAAGTAAACCAAGTTTGACCTAGAATGGACCAATTGACTAGAGTTGACCTAGTTTGACTTCACTAACCTAGAAGAGGCCTAGCAGCATATAAATAATGCATTGAAATCAATTTTCTTACTCTAGAACACCTTGTAACCCTGTAAATTTTATAATAGGCCTTTGTGACGCCAGTTCAGATACCGATACGCAGTTGTTGGCCAGGATATCAGACGAGTACATTCTCTGATTGTTGTCATCATGGTAGTATCTATATTACCTGTTCTATAGTACTTTACTTGATGTTGACACATTGTTTACATGGATTGGTACTATATGGATCTTGTCATAAGATGTTATCCCCTTATCGGGTACATCGGATATTTTATGTTCATGTACTTATCATATACATCGTGTATTTCATGTTCATGTACTTTATCATGTACATCGTGTACTACTTGTATTCGTATTATTCATGTACTCTTATATGCTCCCATGTACTCTCATGTGCTCACATGTGCTTCATGTGCAAACTAACAATCGTGTACGTAACGTATCGTGATCGGATCCTTGTATATTGATTGGGGTGGGAGAGTATAAGTGGGAGAGTATAAGTAGTTATGTGATTAATCCCTCTAGCGTACTCATGTATATGTGGAGTATATCTTGACATATAATGGAGTTATCGTAGAATACTCATGTACAACCTAAACCAATCACATAACTGTCTTGTGCTCTAAATCACATATATTATTATAGTTTATATATGTTCTCTATTCTATTCATGCACTCAGTTTCCTTATCTGTATTTCATATATTCCTGTATTTTCATTACAGTATGTCATGTATAATATTCTATTCCTAGTTCTATATTTTCTACCATGCAAAAAACTGCTTTCAGAGTTATGTACTTCGCTCCAATCATGACTGGATATGTTGACAAATTTTACAGAGAACATGAAGAATTTCTGCACTACTTACTATGGCGCAGACTTAGATGACACTTGTGACCTGGATCACCAGGAGGATCCAGCTAGCCTAGAGGAGACACCACTAGTGCCTAGATTAGACTGCTAGGATATTGTCTGGATTTGTTTCCAGTTATCTTTTCTGAGTTGTATATATATATATATATATATATATATATATATATATATATATATATATATATATTACTTCTACTTTTGGGTTGTGATGATAACTCTTAGACTTATTTATTTGTGGGTTGTATTGCACTTTGACATCTATTAATTTTCATATCGTGCTGTTATTCCTCCTTGGCTTTTGTGATTGAGTTGTATCTTTCTGAGATTGTCATCCGAATAGAGAGTATATATATATTGGATAGGTACAATATATTGTGTTATAGCAGCTGTTGAGACCTAGGACAGCGTTCTACCGTCGATACTACGGCGTAGGTTGGACTTACCCATGGTCTCGTACCTTACACTGGGTACGGGTCGTGACAGTAGTAGTCCCCTTGTCCCCCATCTTCACATGTCCAAACTTGCTGTCACGATATGACGTGAAGATCCTCCTCTGCGGAGTGGCGTGATACGCCCCCTTGTCTATGACCCAGTCGCCGTCATGGCACATGCCACAAGGTTCCTCTGCGTCGGTCACTGCGATGATGATATCTCCCATTGCTATGAGATCTTTCTGATCGTCCTTGTTTTTGGCCTTCTCAGCTTTGAGTTTCATGCAGTTTCTTTTGATATGACCCCTTTCGCCACAGTGATAGTAGCCCTCCTTGCGGTCCACAATCGCAAGATCCGAGCACTCCTCCGTGTCCTCGCCTATGACTTGAATCTTTCCTTCCTGTGGGAAGCCACCAGAGAGGGCTCCTGTGACGATTCAACTTGCTTGTGACGGATTCCCTCATTCAACAAGCTACTTTTGATTGCCTCCATCGTGACAACTCCATCCGATGCGGAGTTGCTTATCAACACCACCAACATCTCCCAGCTTTCCGGTAGAAAACTCAAAAACAGTAGGGCCTGAAACTCATTATCAATCACCATCTTCATGGCAGACAGTTCATTAATGATATTCCAAACTTCGTTCAGATGTTGTGCCCCCGAGGTACCCTCCGTGTACTTCGAGTTGACGAGTTAGCGAATAAGAAATGCCTTGTTGCCAGCCGTCTTCCTTTCGTACAACGAATGCAGCTTCTTCCATAATGCTTTTGCCGAACTCTTCATGGACACGTGGTAAAACACCAAATCGTCCAACCATTAGCGGATGAATCCAACGGCCTTCCGATCCAGTCATTTTCAGTCTTCAACAACTTTGTCCGATGGCTTTGCGTTGTCGCCCTACAATGGACCATGCAAGTCCTTGCAACAGAGTAGATCCTCCATCTTTGGCTTCCAAATCGTCTAGTTTCTTCCTGTGAGGGTGATCATACGAGCGTTCATCTGCTTCATAGACATGGTTGCTAGAACCCTAAAAGCTCTGATACCAGATGTTGGTATCAGACCAGAATGAACAAATCTCGCCCTGACACCAGATGTTGGGAATCAGATACGCCCTTCTGCGCTTCGATATCGAGTCTGAGATGTTGCTGCAGCGGAAAGTTAGGCTAACCCACCTGAAATAACCAACCTCCGTCTAGTGGACACCAAGTACAGATAAAGACAAGTATATGGCGGTGACTATGTCACCTGGACAAATCTCAATCTCTATAACTCAGATAAAGTTACAAGATTGACAAAAACAATGTTGAACCATTTGTCCTAATAGGTTCAACCCCCTCAAAACACTCAAGAAGAAAAGAAAGATATTATAATTGAAATCGCTCACCAACCTGTAGCAATCTCCCTAATCGAAGTTGACGACTCCTTGATTAGATCTCTTCTTCCTTCCATATTATATGGCGAAGTCCTAAGAGCAAAGTGCGAACTTTCTCTTAGATCTTCTGTGGACGAGCACCTCGAATCTCAATTTTGTGCTATGTTTTGTGCCTCCACCCTCACCCCATATATATAGGATGAAAAAAAAAAAAATCATATTTTAGGTCATAATAGAATTTTCTAAGTAGGAATAAAATTGGAATCCTATTATACCTAATATTCTATCAATATCTTATTTCATATCATAATAGAATTTCCTAAATATGCACCCTAAAATAAGAATCCTATTATATCTAAAATAGCACAACACCAAATCCAGACTGGACTCCAACAGTACGGACACTTCAAAATTTCACGTCTTGTCTGTGTCAAACGTGTATTGGGTACGACATAGGGCTGCAAACGAGCCAAGCCGAGCCAAGCTTTTGTAAGCTTGAGCTTGGCTTGACTAGAATTAATCAAGCTCAAGCTCGAGCTCGAGCTTGTTTATATTAAGCTTGAGCTTGGCTTGGTTTGAGCTCGAGCTTGGCTTGATAAACAAGCTCGATTCGAGCTTGATAAACTCAAAATCAAGCTCGTTAAGCTTGATTTCAAGCTTGTTCAACTTTATTTCAAGCTCATTAAGCTTGATCTCAAGCTTAATTAGCTCGATTTCAAGCTTAATTAGCTCGATTTCATGCTAGTTAAGCTTGAATTCGAGTACCATATTAACAATTTATTTATAAAAAAATTAATTAAAAAAGTTCCTTAATATCAATTATTAAGGACATATAAATATATAATGCATACAACCATATTATTTTACAAACATACATAAAATTAGAATTCAACAAACAAACGAACTCCTAAACGAGCTTCTAAACGAGCCAGCTCGCAAGCTCATAAACGAGCCAGCTTGCGAGCTCAAATGAGTCGAGTACTTCTAAGCTTGAGCTCGAAAATGAAGCTTGAGCTCGGCTCGTTTATTAAACGAGTTCGAAAATGAAGCTTGAGCTCAGCTTGTTTACTAAACGAACTGAGCACAAACGAGCTTTTATCGAGCCGAGCTTCGAGCAGCTCGCAAACGGCTTGACTCATTTGCAGCCCTAGGCATGGACACTCCAAAATACATTAGGACATACCAAAATAGGAGCCAACTCCGTATCCACATGTCTGAAGTGTGTCGTTTTGCATTTGTGTCAACATAGATTTCATTCATACACTTGTTAGCTGCATACCCGGACTTGATATAATGCCCATGAGGTGGCTGTCTCAGGCACAAAATTTTATAGGGCACCAAATTTTTATATATACTATTTAATTATTTAAGTCCAATTATGAACAAAGGTCCAACAGACTCATTCTAATTCTTTTAGTCTGTGTAAAAAAAATAAGACTATTTGATTAGTCGAAATAAAGAAACAAATTGGTGCAGTCGTTAAAATTAAATCCTCTCCTTCGTCCCTCTAACAGTCTGACGCTCACAATCTCCTTCTACCCTTTCGTCGTTGTCAATCTCCTTTACACACTCTCTCTCTCTCTCTCTCTCTATCTCTCTCATCTTGGAGGTAATTGAACAATAGAACAAGTTACAATTTTTTCTTTTTATTATTATTATCATATGAACTGCCCCAAATATTGTTATTTATTTATTTATTTATTTGTCTGGAACATCAAAATTATTTTTTGGTTTGAAGTATCTTCATTTTTAATTAGTATTTCATTATGAGAGAGATTATTTTGAATATGATATTTTGTTGTTTTATTTCTTGAATTTTTTGTTGATAATACTATTGTATTATCGTCCATAAAAAGAATTATATGAGCATTAAGCTGAAGGCACCACTTTTAGAGTTTGCCACATCTCAAAATTTAAAGTCCGGAACTGGTTAGCTGCAGCTTGGCCAATTATACTTCTTCTTTTTTTTCTGAGCCAGTTTCTTGTGAGTAGTTCAGATTGTCTTGTCATCCTAGCAGCAAATGCGACTCTTAATAGTGGATGAGTGGCGCAACAAAAGAATTGATTCTAGAGCATTTGTATGTATTTAGTAACATTGCTTCAGTACTCGTGCAGGTTAAACAAAGAGTTCTTTGATCATATAAAGCTCGAACTTGGACAACTGCGATTTGCCGTGTCTAGAACCAAGGTTTGTCAGCCAAATGCATAACTTTTGATTATATACTAGTATTAATATCCCAATGCTGTGCAGGAGATGGAAGATAGAGTGATCGAACTAGAAGCGATTCAGAAGGTTTTGCTGGAAGGAACAGGTTTTCTTCTATCACAACTTCATTACCTAAAGGTTGTGGCTCCAATCATAACTCGCTGAAATCAATTCACATCTCTCTTTCTGGCAGAAGCATATGATAAAATGCAAGCTGACCTTGTATCGGCAAAGGAAAGGCTCATTAAAATACTGCAGTCAGAAGATAAGAAATCAACTGTATGATCACCATTATTTTTGCTTGCTTATTCTTACTACTTATAACAATCATTTGGGTTTATCCTAATTCTGAAGTGAATGGCACCATGATTTATGTAAAGAGTATTTTTGTAACCAGCTACTTGAGATGGTTGAGCGGAACGAGTTAAATAGATCAGTACTGGCTCTTCTGGACGAAAACATAGCAAGTGCACTGGAAAATGATCATGCAAGTGCTTTTGTGATATGGTTACTCCTTTCTACTGAAATTTATGCACTAGATTATTTTTTCTTTGGATCTAAGTTGATGATGAAAAATGTTACACAAACTGTTGGCTCATTATATCACTTGGTATGCAGAAAGAAGCAGCGGCTTTCATGGAGAATGTCCGTGCTACCATGCTCAAGTATATAACAGTTTGAGAAAGAAGAGCGATCTTTGGAAGTTGTTCATACAGACAGTTGGCTGAATTATTTTTTTCCACATCTGCACCCAGGAAAAAGTTCACAAACGCACCACTTTCTCATTTAAACTGGTCATTCCAAGAATCTTGTTAGAACAATGTAACTTTCCGTTGGTCGTATATTTTTTCCCCTCGAGTGACACCTGCCATGATTACTTGTAAGAATTGTATCAGCATGTGAATCTTTCTGGTTGAGTGTATTTTCCTCAATTAAGACTAGAATTACTTGAGCCAGTGTAACTAGAATTCTCTCTTTTGGTGAGTGTATCATCATTCATGCTGTGTCCCGCACAATATTTTGTGTCACGCATAATATTTTGTGGTCCATCGACATCTCCACATCTTTCCTTTCTAGAGACTTCCTTCTTAATTATTATTTGGCATTAAGAATAATGTATAGGAATATTATATATAGATATATAATAATTTCTAGAATATTTTTATTATAGAAGTTTCTTGTAAGCCTTAGAAACGCATTATAAATAAGGGGCAGATTTATTTGCTCATCACCACCGAAATTTGTAAAATTTCTTTAATATAATAAAAGTCTTTAAAGTTCCACTCTTGTTTCACTACTCGCTCTCTTTTTAGCATTCTAAGTTAAGTTCGTTCGGGAGAAGGGTTGCATGGTCTTCGAGGTGTAAGCTTGTGCATTGTACGGATCGAAGTGTAAGAAAAATTCAAGTTTGTGACAAAGTTGTATTAGAGCCAAGTTGGTTGGTGTCATTCGGGACATGTGCCGGTTTTTATCAAAAGAAGGGAGGAACCCCTCTCTCTTTGCTTTTATCATTTTATATTTTCGGTACCCAAAATCTCCAGCTATTTGCTAGTTCTCATTCATACGTCATGTGTTGTGGCTCTGATTCTAATAATGAAGTTGCCTTTATGACAAAGGCCGTGAGAATGAGTCGTCTTTGAACAACTCTTGGACAAATGAATAGATAAACAATGAAGAGGCACATCCAAACCCGTTCCTCCCCACAAAAAGGGAAAAGAGAGGAGTAATGTAGAGATTGTTGTTATCCCAAAGTTGCCTAACAAGCCACATATTCGTAAGAAAGGAAATAAAATCAAAGGTGAGTCTTTTGAGGCAAGACACATTGTCACTGAGACGGCTGTGCAGGGCTCCCATCAGGAGAGTATATAAGAGCAGTATTTTGACTTCGGTATGACAGTTCAAACCACTTATTCGAAGGTCGTGAGCAATGAAATTTAAGGTTGGAGGAGGATGTATAGAATTCCCAACTATTTTGAAGGGGTGGTTCCTTAAAGAGATCCCAACTATTTTGAAGGGGTGGTTCCTTAAGAGAACGATTAGGTAGTTTCTGCTGGGGAGCCTGTACAGAGAACACTTCGAAGTTGGTCTTCTTCTTATTATTCTTCTTCTTCTTATGCGGGCTCAGTTAAATTGTATGTCTCTCCGCACACGATGTTTAGCCGGTCGTCGTATCATTGCGGACTCTTCGTGCGGATCTTGTCCGCACTGTCTTCGTTTTTCTCTTTATCCTATATAAAGGTCATTTTGGGAAAAAAAATCATGGGGTTTAAATTTTTGAAAGATTGTAGAGGATGGAAGAAGTTTGGGTAGAATTTACATTGGGGGAGATGAGGCGCTAAGGAGTTGGCGCACTCAGGCAAGGAAGAGATGCGTCAACTAAGTTGGTGCATCTCTTCTTTGTTGATTGTGCCAACTATGTTGGCGTTGCAGATATTTTAGAAAACAAACAACCATTGAGATTCAAACGTTGGGATTTATCTAACGACTATATTGGGGGGCTATATATGGAAGTGAAGAGAGGTAGCTTTTGTTGGAGCTTTTCCTTTGTAACATGTGAAGAGAGCTTGCTCTCAACACATGCCTAGTAAAGTTTAGTCCCACATTGGAAAAGCATCATGAGGTATCTTAATATATATACTTGGTATGTGTTGTTGAGATATGCATATGGGGTGGTAACCCTAAGGAGGGAACCATGTGGGTGATTTTACTAGGAGGTAAGGTTAAGACTCCATGGTAAATCATTAGCTTTTTGCTCTTGGAATTTATTCCTTTGGAACTAAGTCCCGTAGCACATGGGGTGGTGACCCTAAGGAAGCAACCATGTGGGTAATTTTACTTGGAGGTAAGGTTAAGACTCCATGGTAAAGCATTAGCTTTTTGCTCTTAAAATTTATTCCTTTGGAGCTAAGCCCCGTAGGGGCTTAGCGACTCGAACTCGGGCTCATGTGACATTTTATTGGCGTACTTTGCACTTAGCACATTAGCATCGTCGCTAGGCGCATAGTGCGCTCGTTGCGCGAGTTGGCGCTGCCAGATGGTGCAGCCGTTGGTGCGGCGGTTGGCGCAGGTGCGCAGTTTGCGCTGTACGCGTTTGGCTCGTATGGCACAAGTTGCACAGGTGACGCGCGTTGTGCGCTAGTTGGCTCAGATCGTGTTTGTGCACAATTTGAGCGGTTACAACACGTTCGAAGCAGTTTTTTCCACGTCCCGAATGCTCTACTAACTGGACAGTTACAGCGCGAGCCTATATAAGGTTCCCTTCTCTCTCTTTCAGAACACAAGTGTTTTTAAAACATATTTCTTACGAATTCCACAGAGTTTTAGAGAGAAGAGAAGCAGAGCACCAGCGCCACTTAGCGCAGGAGTCCGTGCGCACCGACGAGTCAGAAGAACGGAGTGTTCTAAAGTTCTCCGTCGAACTTGCTGGTTCCTGGAAGCTGTTCGTGTTGGGCGAATCAAGCTTTGAGCGCCGGTGATCATTCATCCCAGCAGGCTGTTCTTCTATCAACTTCATCGCTTATCATCCACTTCAACTCATTCTGAATGAGAACAGTTCTGATCTAATCACAAACTGTTAATGGACCATCGCTGCTGCTGCTAGCAATTCGATTTGTACATTCTTTTTAGAAGAATTACATTCGTTTGCTGTTGTTACGAAATATTTTTAGATTTTCGTAACCCAGAATCCTCCATGGATCTCTGTTGTGCACCTTCTTTGAAGTGTTGCGTCGAAACATTATTTTTATAATCGTTCCATTTCTCAGTTTTTTATCGAAAATTATACCCCGGGACTAACAATCTCAAAGCTTGATTCCAAGATGGAAAACTTTCGTGCTTCGCTAATTAATCCTAACTTCATAAAGTTAGAGCAATTTGATGGTGAACACTATCAAATCTGGAAAAGAAATGTTAGCCTCAATATTCAATTTTCTGACGTTGACCATGTGCTTTTTGAGGAGGAACCTACTATTCCAGAAACTGGATCTGTAGCTGTAATTTTTGCTGCTACTAAGAACCAGCCAAGTGGAGAAGGGACAATAGCATTTGTAGGCTTATGATCCTAAATGCTATGGAAGACTCCCTTGCAGAATCATATTCAAAGAAGACTATTGCCAGAGAAATTTGGGAGTCTCTGGAGAAACTATACGAAGATGATAAGAACCGAAGCAAGATATTTTTAGTTGAAAAATATCACAAGTGGTTCTTTGAAGATGAGAAGCCAATGCTACCACAGGTGAAGGAGTTCCTGAAGCTACGATGAAAGTTGGATGATGAGGCGATGCCCCGCCCCGGCAAAGTTGTTGTTGGAGGGATCGTCTTTAAGCTCCCCGCTGGGTGGAGAAAGTTTTATGCAAATATGCATAGGAAGAAGTTGGAGATCAGTCTGGAAGATCTCCTGTAGGAAGTCTATATTGAGGACCAAATGAGGGCTCAACTGAAGGTGGACGCGCTGTCCAAACAATTGGCTAACGCCAATTTGGTTCACACCAAGGAACACAAAGAAAAGCATGCGGCTTCCCACAACAAGAAGAAGGACCCTGACAATCTGAAAGTTAAGGGGACTTCCTTCAAGTATCAGAAATCAAAGTCTCAGATACCTTGTTTCAAGTGTGGCAAGAAGGGCCACTTCAAGAGTGAATGTAAAGTGAAGACCAAGCAATCAGAGCAAGATAAGCCTAGCAAGGTTTCTATGATCATTGACATTATTGCAATGATTGTGCAGGTCACTGCTGTAGGGGCTGACTCTGACTGGTGGGTAGACACTGTGCCACCTGCCATGTTTGCTCAACCAAGGAGTGGTTCAACACCTACATGCCAACTTCTGAAGTTGTTATGGTGGCGAACCAGGCACAAACTGATCGGGATCAGGACGGTGGTTTTGAAGCTGACTTCGGGAAAGTCTCTAACGCTTCAGGATATGAAGCATGTACCTGCTAGAGCAAAGAACCTGATATTGGGAGGCCTACTCTGTAATGCAGGCCTAAGGATGGACATCAATGTTGGCCAGATGGTGATATCCATAAAGGGAACATACTTCGGAAAAGCTTTTTATACCGAAAGAATGTTTAAAATTCAGCTTGTAAATCAGTCTAATATTGTTAATGCAATCACTCATTCTGCTTATAGTCTTGAGTTGTGGCATAATAGGCTAGAACATGTTCATTGTATAAGAATAAACATAATGTCTAGTCTAGGACTTATCTCCAAATGTGGGAGTAAGGTAGAAAAAAGTGAAGTTTGTGCTCAAATGAAGATCATAAGGAAATCCTTTCCTTGGGTTAATCGAAGCACAGATCTTCTGGAGTTGATACACTTCGATATCTGTGACTTCAAACAATTCTCTACAAAGGTCGGAATAAAGTATTTCATAACCTTCATCGATGACTTCTCAAACTATGCTTTCGTCTACCTTCTAAAGGCTAAAGACGAAGCATTCGAGAAGTTCAAAGAGTTCAGGACTGAGGCTGAGTAGCAGACTGGCCAACAACTCAAGAGAATAAGAAGTGATCGAGGTGGAGAGTACCAATCTCATGAACGCATCATTCTGCAAAGAACATAGAATTGTCAACGAGACCACTGCTCCATACTCTCCTCAATCAAACAGAGTAGCAGAGAGGAAGAATAGAATGTTGACAGAAATGATTAACTCAATGTTATTGACTGCGGGTCTTCCAAAGTACTACCGGAGAGAAACTGCATTGACAACCACTTTTATTCTAATAGAGTGCCTCATGCAACTTCATACATTACTCCTCATGAACTCTGGTTCAAGGTCAGACCTAACTTGAATGTCATTCGAGTGTGGGGGTGTCTGGTATATATAAAGCTTTCAGATCTGAAGATTCAGAATCTTGGGACAAGGAATACAAAGACAATCTTTTTGGGTTATGTCGAGAAGAGTGATGCTCGGAAATTTCTTGATATTGAGTCAAATTATACCATTGAATCTCGCGATGTAGAATATTTTGAAGACAAATTTGCAAGGCACAAGAACATTATTCTTGTGGACATTCCGAAGAACATTGAAGGTGCACAAGAAACCAAAATTTTTAATGAGGATGTAGTCCAAGAAGATATTGTTGTTGAAACAATGGTTGAACCAAAACTCACTGAGCCATCAGCTAAGCGTGTGAGAAGGCCGAAGGACTTCGGAAACGACTTTGTCACCTATCATGTGGAAGCAGATCCGCTTACTTATGATGAGGCAATGAAGACCAGAGATACAATTTTCTGAAGGGAGGCAATAGACAATGAAATTGATTCCATCACCTTAAATAACACTTGGGTGTTGGTTGATCTTCCTGAAGGAGTAAAACCCATCGGATGCAAACGAATCTTTAAGAAGAAGATGTAAGCAGATGGAACTATTGACAAGTTCAAGGCTAGGTTGGTAGCCAAGAAGTTTTCTCAGAAGCATGGGATCGACTACTTTGACACATATGCTCGGGTAGCCCGGATGACCACTATCAGAGTGTTGATTGCCCTCGCAACAATACATAAGATGGTGATACATCAGATGTATGTGAAAACAGCTTTCCTAAATGGCAAGCTGATCGAAGAGATTTATATGCAACAGCTAGAGGGATTTGTCGTCAAGGTTCTTGAAGACAAAGTCTGCAAGTTGGTAAAATCCTTGTACGGTCTTAAACAATCTTCCAAGATGTTGCATAAGAAATTTGACAAGATTATAAGGTCAAATAGCTACAAGGTCAGCGAGACGGACAAGTATGTTTACACAAAGTTCACTGATGGAAGAGGTGTAATTGTTTGTCTGTACATGGATGACATGCTAATCCTAGGTACGGATATGCAGGCACGGATGCACCTTGGGGCCAGGGGGGCACGTGCCCCCCTGGAATTCTTTAAAAAAAAAATTACTAGTATGCCCAATTTCTAGGTTTCTAGCAGCGTGCACCATCTAATTCTTAACTCTCATCTCTTCTCTAGCAGCCGCCCTCTTCGCCAGTGGTCAGGTATCAATCCTCGATTCTGGTTCTTTTTTCATTATTTTGACTTCTCTATATCGAAAACTTTGTTTCTGTTTGATCTTTTCAAATCACAATATTTTGATTGCTAATTATAATGAAATCAGGCCCATTTTACATTGAATGTGTAGCCTTGGATTTGGAAATTTGTGTTAGACTTTTACTGAAATCAGGCCCATTTTTCATTTTTGCTATAATTTTGCCCCCCCTGAGTTTATTTTCTGGATCCGTCACTGCGGATATGGGCTGTGTCACAGAGACAAATAAATTTATCTCGAGCAAGTTCAGTATGAAGGACTTGGGGAAAGCTGATGTGATCTTAGGGATCAAGATCATCCGGACAGACACTGGACAAGCGCTGTCACAGTCTCATTATATTGAGAAGATGATCACACGTTACGGGTATCAGGATCTTCTAGGGATCGATATGCCTTACATGTGTGATCTGAAGCTGAAGCCTAATTCGAGGGAAAGTGTTAGGCAGCTGGAGTACGCAAGCGTTATTAGGAGTTTGATGTATGCTACTACTACCACAAGGCCTAACATAGCTTTCGCCGTGGGAATGCTGAGTCATTTCACGAGCAACCCAGATATTGAGTACTAGAAAGCTGTGAAACGGGTTATGAGATATCTCAAGAAAACTCAGACATATGTACTGTACTACATCGGAGATCCTCGGTA
The DNA here is from genome assembly GCA_029216955.1 of Iris pallida. Classification (NCBI taxonomy): domain Eukaryota; kingdom Viridiplantae; phylum Streptophyta; class Magnoliopsida; order Asparagales; family Iridaceae; genus Iris; species Iris pallida. The sequence goes on along the minus strand of JANAVB010040419.1, from coordinate 2,720,962 downwards.
GTAGAAGGCTACAGTGATGCCAGCTGGTGCTCAGAGTTGGAGAGCGAGAGGTCCATAGGTGGATTTATTTTCACAATGGATGGAACTGCTATATCATAGAAGTTGAAGAAGCAGACTATGCTCTCGCGGTCATCCATAGAATCTGAGTTCTTTGCACTTGATACCGCAGCGGAGGAAGCAAAATGGCTTCGGGAACTCATGTATGCTTTCAGTGGTTGGGGCATAAATACCGGTAATATCGATATACTGCAAAAACTAGACGACTACGACGGTGGCATCAAATGACCTCTTCAAGAGAAGAAGATGACTGTACGGTTAAAGCACAGGGCAGTACACGATCTCATCAAGAGAGGTGTTATTGCAGTGATTGATGTTAGGAGTCAGAAGAACCTGGCAGATCCATTCACCAAGGGCCTCAAGCTCCAACTTGTCGATGATATAGCAAGAAAAATGGACTTGAAGACATTCTGATATTATGTTATTGTAATCCTACCATAAAGTTTTATTCTATTAGTTCAAAGAGAAATGTAGGCATCTAGCTTTTGGTTCAAGGGAGGACATTAACTGGAAAAATATTAGAAACAATGGGTACATGTCCTCTGTGGAATGAAGAGGTTACGGAACTACAACCACTATTGTCTACTATTATTTTCTACGGAAAACGGATCCTGTGAGAGGTTGGTTTATACACCTTAATGAGTTCTCAAGCAGAGTGAATGCTTGGTGTCTTTATAGGAAGTACGGTAGTGCAGCACTACAAGGAGTAAAACTCCATACTATTATGGGGTGACTCCACCATGAGGTTCCCAAAAGGGGTAATGCATCGGCTTTGCGAGCAAAGTCACAACAGAGTAGCACCATAAATAGGCAGGTAGCCTAATGCTGTATGATGAAATTAAAGAGGGATATTCAGTACTACAAAAGGAAGGTGTTCCTCATGTTACAGTGGTACGACACCACAATGAGGTACCCGAATATGGGTAAAGCCTCGGCCTTACAAGCCATGTTATTGTGGCGTAACACCGCAAGGGAGCCTAAGGCTACATGCTGGGTAGTATGGCACTACAAAGAGGCTGTGACCTCATTCTACAGTAGTATGACACTACGATGAGATTTTCGGTATGGGTAATGCCTCAGCTTTAGGCTATGTCATAGCAGCGTATCACCGCAAGGAAAGCACAAGGCTTCATGCCATGTCTCTTTAATAAAGAACTCACCTATAGTTTATGGACAGAGATAGCAGGCCGTCTCTTGAGGATAAACTTGTAGATGTCTAAAATTATCTACTGAAACCAGGCTGGCACAGGGCCTTCAATGTGCAGCTAGAAGTACATATAACTACATTATGTGAATGAAATTTTTTTGGCTATGATACAGAATTCAACGCTTAGTCCATTCTTGTATTATAGTCTGTTGTTTGACCAATACGAGAATATTCAAGTCGTAAGCGACATCTCTCATAATGCATAATGGCCAGTTACTGTAGGGAACACTCAACTCCATATATCGAGATATGTGGGGGATTATTGGAGCTTTCCTTTGTAACATGTGAAGAGAGCTTGCTCTCAACACATGTCTAGTAAAGTTTAGTCCCACATTTAAAAAGCATAATGAGGTATCTCAATATATATACTTGGTATGTATTGTTGAGATATGCACATGGGTTGGTGACCCTAAGGAGGAAACAATGTGGGTGATTTTACTAGGAGGTAAGGTTAAGACTCCATGGTAAAGCATTAGCTTTTTGCTCTTGGAATTTATTCCTTTGGAGCTAAGCCACGTAGGGGCTTAGCGACTCGGACTCGGACTAGAACTCGGGCTCATGGGCTCATGAGGCGTAATGTGGCATTTTGTTGGCGTACTTTGCACTTAGCACGTCAGCATCGTCACTAGGTGCATAGTGTGCTCGTTGCACGAGCCTCTTGCACAGTCATTCGCGTGCCAGTTCGTGCTGCCCGATCGTGCAGCCAGATGGCGCACTAGTTGGCGCTGCCAGATGGTGCAGCAGTTGGTACGGGGTGCACGCGATGTGCATGTGGTGTAGGTGGCACATATGGCACAAGTAGTACGGTGGTCGTATGGCACAAGTTGCGCAGGTGGCGCACGCTATGCGCCAATTGGCTCAGATTGTATCTGTGCACGATTTGAGCGGTTACAATACGTTCGGAGCAGTTTTTTCCATGTTCCGAACGTTCTGCTAACTGGGCAGTTATAACGCGGGTCTATATAAGGTTCTCTTCTCTCTCTCTCTTTCTCTCAGAATACAAGTGTTTTTAGAATGCATTCCTTATGAATTCCACATAGTTTGAGAGAGAAATGAAGCAGACTACCAGCGCCACTTAGCATAGGAGTCCGTGCGCCATCCGACGAGTCAGCAGAGCAGAGTGTTCCAAAGTTCTCCGTCGAACTTGCTGGTTCCTGGAAGCTGTTCGTGTGGGATGAATCAAGCTTTGAGCGTCGACGATCATTCACCCCAGCAGGCTGTTCTTCCATCCACTTCATCGTCTGTCATCCACTTCAACTCATTCTGAATGAGAATAGTTCTGATCTAATCAGAAACTGTTAGTGGACCATCACTGCTGCTGCTAGTAATTCGATTTGTACCTTCTTTTTAGAAGAATTATATTTGTTTGCTGCTGTTACAAAATTATTTTAAATTTTCGTAATCCAGAATCATCCAAGGATCTCTGTTGTGCACCTTCTTTGAAGTGTTGCGTCTAAACGTTGTTTTTACAATCATTTTATTTCTCAGTTTTCCATCAAAAATTATACCCCGGGACTGACAGCTTTCATCGCTATCACTCTCTCTTCTCTATTCTTCTCTTCTTTGTCTACACAATCTCTCTTCTCCCTTACTATTCTTCACTCCTACAAAAGCTCCCCCTCTATACAGAAGCTCTCATTCTCCAGAAGTTTTTATTAAAGTTCATTTAGAAGCTCTTTTTTCAGAAGCTATACACAATCTCTATTTGCTATGGGTCAATCTAATAATATTATGCTTGTACGGTGGTACACTAAATGGGCTATCTTACGAAAATTCAACTACTTTTAACTTATTGAAATATTACGCTAGATAATTTACGCAATCTTATTATCGGAACACTTTTCTATCCGTTATAAGTTTATATTAAGGCGCATTTTTCTTCTATTTGTTTATTATTAGATGTTGAATTGAAGCATGAAATTTTGTTCTTAAAGTTAATTTATAATTACCATATAAACTATTTATTTACTCCCACATCACTAAAAGTTGATAATGTAACTAGTCAATGTGCTTCTCATTACCCAACTGTTAGTGTGGGTGTATTCCTGAAATTTATTTTTTTATTTTGGAGAATATCTTTTATTTTTTATTAGGTATAGAGTAGTTAGATCAATGTTTTGATTTTGAGATCATAAGGGTTCGTGCCTAAGCCTATAGGTGAAATATGTTAACATTATGTTAGATATGGTCACTAGGGTCCATAGATAGCCCCAAATATTTTATTTTATTATTTTGAATTTTTTAGAATTTTTAGATAATTGAAACATTTAGAAATTATTTTTTCATATGCTTAGGATTTACTGTGGGGTCACACGTAGAGATTTTCAGACGAAACACTTTTATTTAGACTCTAAACACTTAGAAATAGTTTATAGGATTTTGTAGTATTTTTTTGGATTTATTTTGAGTTAAAATAATTTTTTAATTAGTTTTTGCAATTAAATAAATATTTACACAGTCAACAACACAGTCAACTATCCCAGTCAGCCCTATGGCTCACTTGTCAGTCTCTCAACCTCTCGGGGGCAGGCCCGCGAGTCAGTCATCAGAGCAGATGACTCAGCTTCCATATTTGGAACTGAGCCGAGCACTGCACCACCTCTCTCCTCTATATATATTACGATTCCAAAAAACCCTATTTTTATTCCAGCCTCCTTTGTGGTTTGATCTTGGAAAACCTTCAACTTCGAGAGTCGATTGCGATCAACCCCGACGTGCTTTTCGAGTGTCATTTTTTTTGTTAGAATGGTATCGAGGTTAGATTTCTGAATATGTAATTTATTTTTTGTAATTCTTTACGTGAATTTCTAGAAATTTGTTTGAGTGCTAGTTGTCTGAAATTCAACGCGTCGTACTATTTTTGAGATTCCGGGAGATCCCGAACCATTTTACGAAACGTTTGATATTTTAGAAAGATGACTCATACATCTATAGCATATAATTTTTCCATAAATTAATTTATTAATTTATGACTTTGTTTAATTAGTAGAACTCAGATTTCGTCGGTGATTCACCGATTTAGTCACGGTTACCCATAATGACGATAACTTTGTTGGTGCTTTCTTTACATGGAGAGAGCTTGCTCTCAACATGCCTTGTAAAATTTTAGTCCCACATCAAAAATGCACCATGAGTTATCTCAACATATATAATTGGTTGTGTTGTTGAGAGATGCACATGGGGTGGTGACCCTAAGGAGGGAACCATGTGGGTGATTTTACTAGGAGGTAAGAATAAGGCTCCAAGGATTAAGCATTAATGCTTTTGTCATTCTCTTGGATTAATTCCATTTGGAGCTAAGCCCCAAAGGGGCTTAGCGACTCGGACTCGGACTCGGACTCATGGGTTCATGAGGCGTAATGTGGCGTTTTGTTGGTGCACTTTGCACTACGATTAATTCAGATCCACTTTTTGTGGGATTTGAATTAATTTTGTTGCTATCTTTGTGGGATTTGAATTAATCTCGTTGCTATCTTTTTGGGATTTGATTCAATCTTTCCATAACTGAAGAGGCGGCTAGGGTTTCCACCCTCTCACTATATATACTCTCTTCTGGCCTCCTTTGTGGGTACTACGAAAATTATAAGTCAGAAAGGAGAAATTGAGAGGTGCTGCTACCGCCATTGCAAGTCCATCCGAGGAGTCAGAACAGAGATGACTTCGAGCATTCCACAAGTTCTTCAACTTGCTGGTTCCTGGAAGCAATTCGTGTGGGGCGAATCTTGCTTTGAACAACGGTGTTTTGACACCCCAGCAATTTTTCTTCTTCTCATTTTTCTCTAGATCATTGTAACTCGTTCTGTCCCAATTGTAACACGTTTGCAAGGAAGAACGAGAGATCTTCTCTTCTCTATTTCCTTCCTCCATATTGTAATCTGGTTATTTAGTTTTTTTGTATCATCGTAGATCTCGATTGCATCAGTTTTTCCATCTTTGATCAAGCCTCGGGACTAACAATCTCAAAGCAAGATCCTTGTAGATGGAAAACATTAATGCTTCGCTCGTCCAATCGGACTACTGTAAGTTGGAAAAGTTCGATGGAGAGCATTATCAAGTCTGGAAGAGAAAGGTTTATCTAACTCTTCAACTAAAAGACGTTGATCATGTTCTGTTGGAGGAAGAACCTTCTGTTCCAGACACTGGATCTACTGCCGCAATCAATACGACTACCAAAGTCCAGGCCAAATGGAGAAGGGAAAATAGCATCAGCAGGCTTCTCATCCTGAATGCTATGGAGGATTCCCTGGCAGAATCCTACTCGAAGAAGGAATTTGCCAGAGACATATGGGAGTCTTTGAAAAAACTGTATGAAGAAGACAGGAACAGGAGCAAGATGTTTGTGGTTGAAAAATATCACAAATTGCTCTTTGAGGACGAGAGGTCCATGTTGCCACAGGTGAAGGAATTTCTGAAGCTGCATCAGAAACTGGAAGACGAAGAGATGTCCCTTCCCGACAAGTTTGTTGTTGGAGGGATCGTCTCAAAACTTTCTGTTGGATGGAGTACCTTCTATACAAGGATGCTCAGAAAGAAGCTAGATATTAGCTTGGGAGATCTACTTCAAGAGATCCATGTTGAGGACGAAATGCATTCCCAACAGAAGGTGGACACTCTGTCCAAACAGTTGGCTAAAGCCAATCTAGTGCAAACGAGAGATCCCAAGGGAAAGCAGGCGGCTTCTCATCCCAAGAAGAAGGACTTCACTAATCTAAAAGTGAAGGGTCATTCATTCAAGCAACAGAAGACTAAGTCCCACGTGACTTGTTATAATTGTGGCAAGAAAGGCCACTACAAGAGTGAATGCAGATCCAAGCCTAAACTCAGAGAAAGGTGAGCCTAATAAGGTTTTATTGGTTTCTAACATTGTTGCTACGATAGTACAGGTCACAACTGTGGGGGTTGACTCTGACTGGTGGATAGACATTGGTGCGACTTTCTATGTCTGTTCTGACAAGGAATGGTTCGTCAAGTACCAGCCGATATCTGAGAAAGTTGTCATGGCGAACCAGGCCCAAGCTGAAGTTCTGGGGATCGGGACTGTAGAGCTCAAACTCACTTCTGGGAACACTCTGACGCTTCAAGGTGTGAAGCATATTCTGGTGATTGCCAAGAACCTGATCTCTGGGAGCCTGCTCTGCAATGCAGGCTTGAGGATGGACATCAATGCTGGTCAGATGGTGATGTCCAAGAAGGGAACATACTTCGGGAAGGCTTATCAAATCGAAGGAATGTTTAAAATTCATCTTGCCAACTAGTTTAATAACATTAATACAGTTGCATTTTCTGATTATTCTCTTGAGTTGTGGCATAATAGACTAGGACATGTTCATTGTAAAAGAATTAACAAAATATCCAGTCTAGGACTTCTCCAATTGTGGGGGTAAGGTAGAGAAGTGTGAAGTATGTGCTCAGACAAAGATCACAAGGAAATCCTTTCATCGGGTCAATCGAAGCACAGATCTTCTGGAGTTGGTGCACTCTGATATCTGTGACTTCAAGCAATTCTATACAAAAGTCGGGATAAAGTATTTCATAACCTTCATCGATGACTTCTCAAAATACGCGTTCGTCTACTTGCTCAAGTCTAAAGACGAAGCGTTCGAGAAGTTCAAGGAGTTCAGGGCCGAGGCTGAACGATAAACTGGACAACAACTCAAGAGGCTAAGAAGTGATCGAGGCGGAGAGTATCGGTCTCATGAATTCATATTTTTCTGCAAAGAACATGGAATCATAAACGAGACTACTACTCCGTATTCTCCTTAATCTAACGGAGTAGCGGAGAGGAAGAACAGAACGTTGACATAAATGATGAACTCAATGTTGCTAACCGCGGGTCTTCCTAAATGCTACTGGGGAGAAGCTGCATTGACGGCCACTTTTATCCTAAATAGAGTGTCGTATGCAACTTCGGACGTAACTCCTCATGAACTCTGGTTCAAAGTCAGACCAAACTTGAATGTCATTCGAGTGTGGGGGTGTCTGGAGTATGTGAAGCTCCCACTGAAGATTGAGAAGCTGGAGACAAGGACTACGAAGGCGATCTTCTTGGGGTATGCCGAGAAGAGTGATGCTAGGAGATTTCTTGATATTGAGTCAAATTATATCATCAAATCTTACGATGCTGAATACTTTGAAGACAAATTTGCAAAAGCAAAAACATTGTGCTTTCGGACATTCCAGAAAATGATGTAGGTACAAATGAGACTGAAATCTCATATGGGCCAGTAGTCCATGAAGAAGTTGTTGTTGATGAAACAACTCTTGTACCAGAACTCGCAGAGCCGTCAGCTAAGCGAGCGAGAAGACCAAAAGACTTCGGAGATGATTTTGTCACCTATCATGTGGAAGCAGATCTGCTTACCTATGATAAGACGATGAAGACCAGAGATGCTATCTTCTGGAAGGAGGCAGTGAATGACGAGTTTGACTCTATCACCTCCAATAACACATGGGTGTTGGTAGATCTACCTGAAGGAGAAAAGCCCATCGGATGTAAATGGATCTTCAAGAAGAAGATGAAGGCAGATGGAACTATTGACAAATTAAAGGCCAAGCTGGTAGCCAAGGGATTTTCTCAGAAACATGGGATAGACTACTTTGACACGTATGCTCCAGTAGCTCGGATGACCACCATCAGGATGTTAATCGCTCTAGCAGCTATACATAAGTTGGTGATACATCAGATGGATGTAAAGACAACATTTCTCAATGGGGAGCTGATCGAAGAGATTTACATACAACAGCCAGATGGATTTGTCGTCAAAGGTCTTGAAGACAAAGTCTGCAAGTTGGTAAAATTATTATATGGTTTGAAGCAAGCTCCCAAGATGTGGCATAAGAAGTTTGACAAAGTTATTAGGCCAAACGGCTACAAAGTCAGCGAGACGGATAAATGCGTTTACACAAAGTTCGCTGATGAAAGAGGAGTTATCGTTTGTCTGTACGTGGACGACATGCTAATCCTAGGGACGGATATAGGTTGTGTCACGGAGACAAAGAAGTTCCTCTCAACCAAGTTCAGTATAAAGGACTTAGGGGATGCAGATGTCATCTTGGGCATAAAGATCATCCGGACAGACATTGGAGTAGCGCTGTCACAATCTCACTACATTGAGAAGATGCTCACACGCTATGGGTATAAGGATCTTCCAGGGATCGATACGCCATACAGGTGTGATCAAAAGCTGAAGCCAAACTCGAGGGAAAGCGTCAGGCAGCTGGAGTACTCTAGCATTATCGAAAGTTTGATGTATGCAACCACTGCCACAAGGCCTGACATAGCTTTCACCGTGGAAATGCTGAGTCGGTTCACTAGCAACCCAGGGATTGAGCACTGGAAAGCTGTGAAGCAGGTGATGAGATATCTCAAGAAGACTCAGACATATACACTGCACTACAACGGGTATCCGACAGTAGTGGAAGGCTTCAGTGATGCTAGCTGGTGTTCAGAGGTGAAAAGCGAGAGATCTACAGGTGGATATGTCTTTTCATTGGGTGGAGCTGCTATATCGTGGAAGTCGAAGAAGCAGACTATACTCTCTCGTTTCTCCATGGAATCTAAATTTTGTGTACTTGAAACTGCAGCAGATGAAGCAGAATGGCTTCGGGAGCTCATGTATGATCTTCCAGTGGTTGGGGCTCAGATACCGGCAATACCAATATACTGTGACAACCAGGCGACTGCGGCGGTGGCATCAAATGACCTCTTCAACGGAAAGAAGAGGACTGTGCGATTGAAGCAGAGGACAGTACACGATCTTATCAAAAGAGATGTAATTGCAGTGATTGATGTTCGGAGTCAGGAGAACCTGGCAGATCCATTCACAAAGGACCTCAAGTGCCAGTTGGTCGATGACAAAGCTTGTAAAATAGGCTTGAAGTCATTCTGATAGTGTGTCTTTGTAATCCTACCATAAAGTTTTATGCTATTAGTTCAAAGAGAAATCTACTAGGCATCTAACTTTTGGTTCAAAGGAGGATCACTGACTGGAAAACTATCAGGTAACAGTGGGTACTTGTTCTCTGGAACATGGAAGGAATACGAACCCATAACCACTGTTGTCTACTATGTATTTTCTGCAGAAAAAATAGATCATGTGGAAGGTTGGCTTAAACGCCTTAATGAGTTCTCAGGCAGAGTGAATGCCTGGTGTGCTTTACAGGAAGCACGGTAGGGCAGCACTACAAGAAGTAAAACTCTATGCTACAGTGGGATGACTCCACCATGAGGTTCCCAGGTCTGGGGTAATGCCTCGGCTTTGCAAGCCAAGTCATAGCGGCGTAGCACCGCAAATAGGCAGGTAGCCTAATGCTTTATGACATAATTAAAGAGTTGTAGACAGCACTAGAAAGGGGAGGATGGCCCCATGTTACAGTGGCATGACACCACGATGAGGTACCCAGGTAGGTGTAAAGCCTCGACCTTGTAAGCCATATCGTTGCGGCGTAACACCGCAAGGAAGTCTTAGGCTTCATGCTGAGTAGATTGGCACTACAAAGAGGCTGAGACCTCATGCTACAGTAGTATGACACTACGATGAGGTTCCCAGGTAGGGGTAATGCCTCGGCTTCAGGCCATATAGCGGCGTAGCACCGCAAGGAAGCGCAAGGCTTCATGCCATGACTCTTTAATAAAGAACTCACCTATAGTGTATGGAAAGAGATATCAGGCCATCTCTTGAGGGTAAACTTGTAGACGCCCAAAATTATACACTGAAATCAGGCTGGCACAGGGCCTTTAATGTGCAGCTAGAAGCACACGTAACTACACTTTGTGAGTGGGCAGAATTACAATTGTGGTGCAGAATTCAAGGCGTAGTCCATTCTTGTATCACATTGTTATTTAACCCATGCGGAAAGATTCAAGTCGTCAGCGACATCTATCCTAATGCAAAATGGACAGTTAATGTGGGGAACGCTCAACCCTGGACACATATATATGTTGTGATATGTGGAGGATTGTTGGTGCTTTCTTTACATGGAGAGAGCTTGCTCTCAACATGCCTTGTAAAATTTTAGTCCCACATCGAAAATGCACCATGAGTTATCTCAACATATATACTTAGTTGTGTTATTGAGAGATGCACATGGGGTGGTGACCCTAAGAAGGGAACCATGTGGGTGATTTTACTAGAAGGTAAGAATAAATCTCCAAGGATTAAGCATTAATGCTTTTGTCATTCTTTTGGATTAATTCCATTTGGAGCTAAGCCCCAAAGGGGCTTAGCGACTCGGACTCGGACTCATGGGCTCATGAGGCGTAATATGGCGTTTTGTTGGCACACTTTGCACTTAGCACGTCAGCAGTCATGCGGCTCATATGCGGCCATGCGGTCTTATGCGACATGCGGCTCATGTGCGGCCTCATGCGGTCCATGCGGCCACGCGACCATACGGCTCATGCGGCCATGCGGTCCATGCGGCCATGCGGCCCATGCGGCCCATGCGGCTCATGCGGTCCATTCGACCATGAGGCCATACGGCTCATATAGCCAGGCTGCTACTGCTGCTGTAAGCCCACTTCCCAATTTTTTTAATTTTTAATTTTATTTGTTTATGATTAATTTTATGGCCATTGTGAGTCATGCCAAAGCTTGTAGGTGGGCTATGACCATATTAAGGTCATATGACCTCTAGATAGCTTATATATGTATTATTTAGCTATATTATATTTTTCTACAATTTTTGGATATTTGTAGGTATTTAATATTTAAGGTTTTATTTTTTTAGGACTTTCAAAATTTACCGTAAGGTCGTACGGGGGTATTTCTGGGCTAAATATTTTATTTGGGCTCTAAATGACTAAAAATATTTTCTCGATTATTTTATAATTTTTCTGGATTTTTTTAGAATTTTTGGGAATTTTTATATAATTAAAACCTATAGAAATAATATTTTATAGGCTTTGGAAATTTACTGTACGGTCACATGATAATATTTTGTGTTAAAAATATTTTATTTAGATTCTAGACACTTCGAAATATTTTCTAGAATTTTTTAGAATTTTTCTAAATTTTTCTGCAATTTATTTTGATTTATTTGGACTTAAAATAATTTTTAAATGATTTTCTGAATTAAATAATTAATAACCCAGAAATTCACCCATGGGGGGCCCCACCTGTCGGCGCTGCTACTGTAGCCGCCTCTCTCTCTCCTATATATATGCATGTATATTCACAAACCCTAATTAAATTCCAGCCACCTTTTGTGGGAGAACTCATCTAGGGTTTCCGACTTCCCGAAGCGATTCCCGCCAACAACGACGGGCTTTTTGCGTGCCGTTTCTTTTGTTGGAAGCGTATTGAGGTATAGTTTCTGAATATATAATTTATTTTCGTATATTTTATACCTAAATTTCTGGAAAATTCGTAGAGTGTCGGTTGTCCGAAACTTGACACGTTTCGGTGTTTTCGTGATTTCGGGAGAACCAGAAATCGAAATCATGAACCGTTTGAAGTTTCGGAAAGCTAACACAGAGCTCTACGATATTTTTTCCAAAAATTATATCATTCATCTAATATTTTATTTATTCTGTTGAACTCAGAACTGATCGGTTGATCTCCATTTTGGTCACGATTAGCCATAATGGCGATATCTTTTGACCAAAGCATGATTTTGTGGCACGGTTGATTCCAGCACACTCGTGGCACTGAAATATACTAAGATGCACTTTCAAAATCTAGAGTTCATAGCGTTTGACTAAAAAGTCAACGGTACGTCTCGATTTGCGTGCCATGGTTTTCAAAATTGGAAACATGATTTTTGATGGCCAAACTTGCATGTTTAGATTATATTCAGATTATTATTAGGTTAAATTAGGTTTTTAAGTGAATTATTATAGAATTAATTATTATTAGATTAGTAACTCAACTAGCCACTATTTAGAACTAGAATATTAGAATTGATTTGTGGTTTTCGTGCACGGTTCGTGGTGCGATGTGTGTTATAGGTTGACAGCTTATAGATCGGCATCCTCTCATCCTCATCTTGTGACCACGGTTTGTGTAAGGATTCAGACAAGTACAGTATTGCGATTATGTTTTAGTTCATTATAATGTTTACTCTATATATTTCTCGTTTGATATCCCGTTGAGTCATTGCTTGATATTCCATTGAGACACCATTGTGACACGGTAGTTATCGTATTCTTCTTAGTGTATCAATGATCATTTTTGATTGTTAGAGAGTCGGAAGGGAAAATACTTGATAAATACGTGAACAAACCCAATTACCGTTACCGAATGATAGCTAAGTCATACACACGCACGTATGAGTTAGCCGTACCAATTACTGAATGATAGCCATCGTATGATGTGCCGTATTAGCCCAGCCGTTCACGTATTAAAGGTATTTCACACACACATAGTTGTTTCCATTGTTCTACTATTTAGTTCCTGTCCTGCTAGATCATATCTTACCAGTTTATATCTTGCTAGTTCATATCCTGCTAGTTCATCTCTTGCTAGTTCTCTATATGCTCTTTGTCATCATTATTTCTCGTTTGTTCTAACTTATTTTGGACTAACAACATTAACTGTAATATGGTTGTACTCTGCTCCTTTCCTGACTGGATCGTTGTTATAGGTGAGGTTGACGTGCCTACTCTTGCACATGGACCATACGGGGGGGGGGGGAGATAGAGACTCGAAGGCTGAACCATAGAGGACTAGTTAGTTGTGTGGTAGTTTTCTGCAAATATAAAAGCTTATATTCTTCTTCAAATGTAAAACTTCTATATTTTGTAAAGTTAATTTAGTTGTTGTGAATGAGCAGTTAGTATTTATGAGCACTTTATTTATTGTGGGCTAGACAACATACTACCGCCGATACAGCGATGTAGGCTGGGCTTGGACACGCACTCGTATCCCGAAAAACGAGTGCGGGTCGTGACAAGTTTTTATGGTGGCCCATGCAGGTCAGTTTTCGCAAAAGATTGCGAACTTGTGGTAGTACTGTAACACCCAATTTTCTGAAATTAGGGTATTTTTGAAAATTTATTATTTTTTATTATTTATTAATGGTATTTTAGACATGATATGATTTTTGGTGATTTTTAGTTATTTAAAACTATTTTCTAAGTCACGACTTATGACTTTGTGACTTTACTAGTATAACCCTAGTGTAAACCCTAGAGATTTCATAACCTAGAGACTAACCATGATCATGTGAGCCTAGCCATAGGTTTAGAACATCAAATTAGGGCCTTTTAGCCTAAAAGGTATTTTGGTAATTTTCTAGGATTTATTTGGAATTATTTGTATTTATGTGTTTTTATTATTGTCTAATTATTGATTAGTGTCATGTTAGTCCCTAACCTAGTTTAGCCTAATCTAGGGATTAGCAACTAACCTAGAAGACTAATGTTAGATATTAGCTTTATATATAAATATCTAGTTAGATAAATATCTAGATATTTCACTTTTTAGATATTTTAGAACCTAAATATCTAACCCATTAGTCAAAGACTTAGGGGCTAAGTTTGCAAGGTGGTAGGACACTCTCCCTACCCCCATGGCAGCCAAACACTACCCCCCCTTCCTATATAACCCCATCACACTCATTCATGATCATTTTACATGAATTAAAAACCTAGAAATTCCCATTCCCTCACAAAACCATAACTTGATCATTTTTGATCCAAATTGGGTCTAGTCTTTTGCATTGGACTCCCCTACACTAGAGGATACTAGTTAGGGCTTGCTAGTAAGGATTTATGAGCTTTGGGCATCACCAAGTTGAAGGACACACACCCCCTCTTTATTGATTTTTCCTTGGAATTGCACAAATAGGTAAATGCCCTCAAACCTAGTTAATATTCTAAGTTTTCTTCATAAATACATGCATATAGGACTACCATAACTGTGGGTCAAGTTTGGTGAAAATTAGAGTTGGTTTGGTGTACGTATCGGACACGTATCCTAGGCTATAAACCCTTGTTTGATGAAATGCCACAAAGGATTGGTTTTTGTATTTTTCCAAAACAAATTACATTTTTGTGTAGCCCTAGACTTGTAGGTTACAACCCAAGTGGACTGAGCACATTTTTGTGCTATGTCCGTATCCAAAATGGATACGAACCCACTGCACGAGCACACGCGTGCATGCCCTGCTACCACACCCTTCGTGCTCACTGCACAGAGCACGTGGATACGCCAAAATTGGTGGACACGAGGGGGCAATGTCTGCGAACATGCTCCCAAAATCTCACAACTTTTCGTGTCGTGTCGAGTGAGAAATCTCACTCGTACTGGACACGCACTGCTGTGCACGCACGCATTTCAGTCAAAAATTCGACATAGACACGACCTTCGTGTCGCGTGGACACGAGTCGAAGACACCTCGTGGTGACACGAACGTGTAGCCCTTCAAGTGGCGAACACGAGGACACGACCACGAGATGTGTCGTGTCCTGTGTCATGAGCACGAGACGTGCAACCGCGTGCACGACGCGGTCTGAACGTGTGTATCAGTCATGTTTTTCACGACTGATACGGGTTTCGTATCGTGTCCAAGAGTGTCGTGGACGCGTGTCAGTGTGTGGATCGTGTAGCTCTATGTGTGGGCTACACGTGTGCATGACCACGAGACGTGTCGTGTCTCGTGGTGTATCCACGAGCGTGAGGAACGCGTGCACGACGCTGTGTACGCGTGTGCGTATCAGGATTTACCCGATTGGGTTTTTGAGTGATTGGACACATTATTTCGTGTCGTGGTGTCGTGTCAGGCCCCCTAGACACTAGAGGACACTTGGGGCATCACTTACCAACCTTTAGGTTCGAGCCTTAGCTCGGTTTTATGTGCAGTATTTGGGTTTGCCTGTTTTCGAATACACAGTGCTATTATTTCCAGATTTTGGGATTTTTCCCAGTTTTTCAAAATGAATTTCAAATCGATTTTTATTATGATTTATGCATGTATATGTGTATTTCAGTACATGTATAGATAGTATATGTGTATGTGAGTGTGTAGGTGAGATTTTAGGATGTATACATGTATATACATGTGTATACATATATTGATATATATATGTAGTAGATAGACTTTTGTATATCTATATATATAGATATGTATATATATATATATATGACCTTCTAGATATAGGTTTATATAGAAAAAAAAAAGAAAAAAAAAAGAAAAAAGAAAAGAAAAAAAGGATATAGGTTTATATAGAAACCTATGACACATAGCCTATAGGCCTAAGTAGTTTATTATATATATATGTATGTAAGTCATATATATATTGTATAAGGTAGATACCTATATGGTATTAGCCTATGGAACCTAGTTACTAGCCTATGGCCTATGGCCAATGAGTTAGGATAGACCATTAGGCCTACTAGACCTAGGTTGACCAAAATGTTGACCATGGTTGACTAAAGTCAACTATTGGTCAAACCATGACCTAATTGACCTAAAAATGACTAGTTTAACTAGTCTGACCATGTTTGACCCAATTACCTTATTGAGTAGTCTTTGTTTGACCTAATTACCTTACTGACTAGTCTTTGTTTGACCAATACCTTAGTTGGTCTAAGTTTGACCTAGACTTGACCCAGATTGATCATGTTGACTAGTATTTGACTAGTTTGATTAGAATGTTGACCAAGAGTTGACTTTAACCTAGATTTGACTAACCTTGACTTGTTTGACCTTGTTTGACTCTAATTGACCTAGTATGACTTCCTGTGACCTAGTATGACTTCCTGTGACCTAGTTTGACTGTTGAGTTGACCAAGAGTTGACTTTTGACCAGATTGACCTAGAATTATATAGTATGCATTGTATACTTTATTTTTACCATTGTGGATATATTATGACTTGAATTGCTCTGATTAGGAGCCAGACACCTCTCCTCAGGCAGTATATCCTCTTCAGACATTCAGTTATCAGGCGAGTACATTCTCTGACCGTTTCATACTTGTTCAGGCTTTACTTCTCGCTCTAGATTACTGTACTTGATGCTGTCACGTTGGTAACACGGATTGGTACTATATGGATCTTTACATGAGATGTTATCCCCCTCGGAAGTATCGGGTACTTCATGTTACGTGTATTTCACTTTCATCATGTACTCCTGTGCTTCCATCATGCATGTATACTCATGTGATCATGTACTCTCATGTTCACTGAGCCCTCATGTATAACTTTACGTATACTCATTTATGAGCCTCATGTGAAGTAATCATGTATAATAACGTAACTTGTCCAGATCCTTGTGTATTGATTGGAGAAACGGGGGAGTAGAAGTAGACATGTGAATAATTCTAAAGTAGTGTAATCATGTACAAACTCAGTAGTGTAATCATGTATAAATTCTAGCCATTCACATGCTTATCTTGTACTCTATATTACTAGCCACTTACAGTTCTCTATATACAGTAGATATTTCCTTTACAAGCTATCTCTTTTATAGCGTATATTTCTTTTCAGCATTTCCTGTATCTTACTCTATTGCCTGTATCGTATTTCCTAACCTGATATGAATTGCGTGAGATGTATTGTGCTCGTTCCTGTCCTGACTGGACCTGTTGAAAATATTATAGAGGATGAGGATGAGGCCCTGGTGTCTTCCTATTATAGAGCAGGACTAGATGATACTTATGTTGTGGACCCTCAGCAGGATCCACCTGCAACCGAGGATGTTGCCCCAGTAGTCTAGGCTAGCTTAGCTAGACAGTCTTTTTCATATTATCTTTTTGTCTCACATTCTGAGTTGTATTTTGAGATGTTGAGATATATATAGACTCTTAGACTTATTGTATTATGAGTTGACATTCTGGATGTTATGTATCCTAGACACTTAGACTTATTTCATCTATTCTACTGTTCTCTTTGAGTTACTATCTATCTATCTATCTTTCATTCTTCTACCTAGATGTGATTGAGATTGTATTCTGTTTGTCACCTCCATTCGGAGAGTATAAACTGTACAGGTACTTTTATATTGTTAGATGATTGACCTAGGACAGCGTTCTACCGCCGATACTGCGGCGTAGGCTGGACGTACCCACTTCTCGTGCCCCTATACAGGGTGCAGGTCGTGACACGTTTTTAGTGGTGGCCCATGCAGGTCGAGTTTATGTAGTGATATTCGAACTAGAGTATTACTACAGCCTGCGATAGGATTTGAGGAATAGGCTTAGTGAGAGAGGATACTCAATCATTGTTAGGATATCTTGAGAGATTCCTGGGATGACCCTTGAGAATCTCATTTTGGATTACGATTTAAACTCCTTTTCCCTTGATTGAATTTGATTTTGGAGGATTCACTGTAGAACTTTGAATCCTGGTGTTAGTAGATGATTTTGAAATTTTTGTAGTTGTTGATTTTAATTTCTTTGTGTTAGATTAATATATTTTATTTTAAGGTACTCAATCACATTTATGAGAAGACTCTCATCTGTTTCTTGCCATCTAATTCTCTTGCTAATTGCTTTTCCTTGAAATGAACTGTCCCCTCTATTTTCTGTATCTTGCTTAAACTCTTTCTACCAAACTATGTGACTGTATTCCAAACCTGACTTACTCGACATTTCCTCAAATCAAGACCTTATTGAGACCTTCTAACCTTGACCTTTGATTTATCGAACCCTAACTATATTCATCTAGTAGCCTATCTATCCCTAGGACTGTGTTCCTAAATTATTTACTAGATTCCTAATTAATTTTATTCCATGGGTTAATTTGATCTTCTTTAATTTTTGCATCAATTATCACGTCTTGAACTCCCACTTTCTATTCTAGATCATTGGACGTCCTTTACCGTGACTTAGATATTCAGAGTATAATACTAGCTGTTACCTCCCAACAAATTTCACATGTAAGACCAAGACTAGCCTACCTTCATCTAGGTATTCCATGTCCCACTAAAACCCGTCTCTTTGTACTCTATTTTTTTGATATGATTTTCTGGTCAAATGGCTAAACTATAACCTCTACCATGATACTAAATTAATTCTTATTTCAATTAGAGATCCACCTTGGCTCAATTCTTTCGACCTGGCATGTGATGGTGTTCTGCTTGAATCCTTGAATACTTAACCTTGTACCTTACCTTGAATGCTTGACCCGATTGGTTAAGGATCTTGGACTATGTATCTTCTTTCATCATTTCCACCCTTACTTATATCTTATGCTATAAATTATCCTTAGTTTTACAAGCTTATCCTTTTCGAGCTTGATCATGATATATTTTATTGGATGTACATCCACTAACATATTATCTAATCAGAACCGGCGCATGATGGTCTGATCAACCTATTGCATTTTGGTTCACTTTTTCATATATTAATCTACGTGGATGGAGACATAGTTAAACTTGCTCTAGAATCTTATCCGCAATAGCCTTGACAATTCTCCTTGGAATTATTTTATCGCCTATGAACCTCGTATTCGTATCTAGTTGAATTAAATTTAATCATGACCTGGATCTTCATCATTGGATGCTCGTGCTCATACTTGATTTCATTGATTTTCCACCTTGCCCAAATCTCGATTTATCCTGAAATTGATCAACTTAGATCGTGTCAAGACTAAAATCTATTTGTGATTGTTTGTGCCTAAATTTTCAATTTTTTTTTACCACTTTATGGAATAGTAACTTTTAATGATTTCTCACTTGTTAATGACAAATTTTTATATAGGATGGTAGACGGCCCTATAGCCTTGATGATTGTTGTTCCCTTACCTTCCCAATTAGGACACCCTAGATTGCTTGTACGTTTTGATACCATAGGACAGTCTTGATCTAGAATGACTAGTGCACCTAGATGAGACCACAGACTGTCCCATTTAACCTATCCCCTTGGTACCACTATTGCATCATAATTTCTGGTTCAATTTAGGTAACATAGACTTTTCCCACTCTAAATTATGATCATCATAGGCACATTATCGTGACTTTTAAGTTAGGAGCACAAGACTAGTTGTTTTCTCAAAACTGACTTCGCATACATGACACTCTACATCCATGACCTTAGTGTCCCACTCAGGCATACCATCGTGTGCTTCATTTGCTTAGTACGATTTTCCTGACCCGAGACTCCACCCTGATTTACCCCATAGAGTTACTTTTGATTTCGATTTGGATTAAGGGCACCTTATGACCTAAAACTGCCAGCCAATTTTTGGACATGACCCAGTATAGGTCTACTACCCATATTTTGCTTGTTAACCTTGTATGTTGCTAGGTAGTAGCTTCGACCCTGATTGTTGAAGGTTTGACCTAGGAGGAGTACGACCATCTAAATTTCGAGGACGAAATTATTTTAAGGAGGGTAGACTTGTAACACCCAGTTTTCTAAAATTAGGGTATTTTTGAAAATTTATTATTTATTATTATTTATTAATGGTATTTTAGACATGATATGATTTTTGGTGATTTTTAGTTATTTAAAACTATTTTCTAAGTCACGACTTATGACTTTGTGACTTTACTAGTATAACCCTAGTGTAAACCCTAGAGATTTCATAACCTAGAGACTAACCATGATCATGTGAGCCTAGCCATAGGTTTAGAACATCAAATTAGGGCTTTTTAGCCTAAAGGGTATTTTGATAATTTTCTAGGATTTATTTGGAATTATTTGTATTTATGTGTTTTTATTATTGTCTAATTATTGATTAGTGTCATGTTAGTCCCTAACCTAGTTTAGCCTAATCTAGGGGTTAGCAACTAACCTAGAAGACTAATGTTAGATATTAGCTTTATGTATAAATATCTAGTTAGATAAATATCTAGATATTTCACTTTTTAGATATTTTAGAACCTAAATATCTAACCCCTTAGTCAAAGACTTAGGGGCTAAGTTTGCAAGGTGGTAGGACACTCTCCCCTACCCCCATGGCAGCCAAACACTACCCCCCCTTCCTATATAACCCCATCACACTCATTCATGATCATTTTACATGAATTAAAAACCTAGAAATTCCCATTCCCTCACAAAACCATAACTTGATCATTTTTGATCCAAATTGGGTCTAGTCTTTTGCATTGGACTCCCCTACACTAGAGGATACTAGTTAGGGTTTGCTAGCAAGGATTTATGAGCTTTGGGCATCACCAAGTTGAAGGACACACACCCCCTCTTTATTAATTTTTCTTTGGAATTGCACAAATAGGTAAATGCCCTCAAACCTAGTTAATATTCTGAGTTTTCTTCATAAATACATGCATATAGGACTACCATAACTGTGGGTCAAGTTTGGTGAAAATTAGAGTTGGTTTGGTATCCGTATCGGACACGTATCCTAGGCTATAAACCCTTGTTTGATGAAATGCCACAAAGGATTGGTTTTTGTGTTTTTCCAAAACAAATTACATTTTTGTGTAGCCCTAGACTTGTAGGTTACAACCCAAGTAGAATGAGCACGTTTTCGTGCTGTGTCCGTGTCCAAAATGGACACGAACCTACTGCACGAGCACACGCGTGCATGCCCTGCTACCACACCCTTCGTGCTCACTGCACAGAGCACGTGGATACGCCAAAATTGGTGGACACGAGGGGGCAATGTCTGCGAACATGCCACCAAAATCTCACAACTTCTCGTGTCGTGTCGAGTAAGAAATCTCACTCGCACTGGACACGTACTGCTGTGCACGCGCGCGTTTCAGTCAAAAATTTGACTTAGACACGGCCTTCGTGTCGCGTGGACACGAGTCGAAGACACCTTGTGGTGACACGAGCGTGTAGCCCTTCAAGTGGCGAACACGAGGACACGACCACGAGATGTGTCGTGTCCTGTGTCACAAGCACGAGACGTGCAACCGCGTGCACGACGCGGTCTGAACGTGTGTATCAGTCGTGTTTTTCACGACTGATACAGGTTTCGTATCGTGTCCAGGAGTGTCGTGGACGCGTGTCATTGTGTGGATCGTGTAGCCCTATGTGTGGGCTACACGTGTGCATGACCACGAGACGTGTCGTGTCTCGTGGTGTGTCCACGAGCGTGAGGAACGCGTGCACGACGCTGTGTACGCGTGTGCATATCAGGATTTACCCGATTGGGTTTTTGAGTGATTGGACACATTATTTTGTGTCGTGATGTCGTGTCAGGCCCCCTAGACACTAGAGGACACTTAGGGCATCACTTACCAACCTTTAGGTTCGAGCCTTAGCTCGGTTTTGTGTGCGTATTTGGGTTTACCTGTTTTCGAATACACAGTGCTATTATTTCCAGATTTTGGGATTTTTCCCAGTTTTTCAAAATGAATTTCAAATCGATTTTTATTATGATTTATGCATGTATATGTGTATTTCAGTATATGTATAGATAGTATATGTGTATGTGAGTGTGTAGGTGAGATTTTAGGATGTATACATGTATATACATGTGTATATACATGTATGTATATATGTAGGTTTGTGGGTGTTTTGTGTGTGTGTGTGGGGAGCCAATTTCCTGTTCCAGGAAAATTGGAACACCCCTCCCCCCTTTCCTGTGTCATCTAAGTCCCTCTCTCTCACTGTTTTCTTCTTCACTCTCTCTCTAATTCTCTCTTTCACTTTCTCACATCTCTATCTCTCTATTTCCCTCTATATATATATATATATATGTTATATATATATATATATATATATATATATATATATATATCTTATATTATATAGAACTATATATATTGGTATATATATAGTTGAGGGTATACATTTATAGGCTTATATATATATATATATATATATATATATATATATATATATATATATATATATATATATATATATATATATGAAAATGTATATATATGTATATATGTTAGCTATTTATATATGTATATATATATATTATGTATATATGTGAGAATGATTGGTATTATATATATAGGGTATACATATATTGATATATATATGTAGTAGATAGACTTTTGTATATCTATATATATGGATATGTATATATATAAATGACCTTCTAGATATAGGTTTATATAGAAACCTATGACACATAGCCTATAGGCCTAAGTAGTATATTATATATATATGTATGTAAGTCATATATATATATATATTGTATAAGGTAGATACCTAT
Source organism: Iris pallida (assembly GCA_029216955.1). Taxonomy (NCBI): domain Eukaryota; kingdom Viridiplantae; phylum Streptophyta; class Magnoliopsida; order Asparagales; family Iridaceae; genus Iris; species Iris pallida. Next base: position 2,698,674 of record JANAVB010040419.1, on the reverse strand, counting down.
ATGGTATTAGCCTATGGAACCTAGTTACTAGCCTATGGCCTATGGCCAATGAGTTAGGATAGTCTATTAGGCCTTAGGTTGACCAAAATATTGACCATGGTTGACTAAAGTCAACTATTGGTCAAACCATGACCTATAAAAATGACTAGTTTAACTAGTCTGACCATGTTTGACCCAATTACCTTATTGACTAGTCTTTGTTTGACCTAATTACCTTACTGACTAGTCTTTGTTTGACCAATACCTTAGTTGGTCTGAGTTTGACCTAGACTTGACCCAGATTGATCATGTTGACTAGTATTTGACTAGTTTGATTAGAATGTTGACCAAGAGTTGACTTTAACCTAGATTTGACTAACCTTGACTTGTTTGACCTTGTTTGACTCTAATTGACCTAGTATGACTTCCTGTGACCTAGTATGACTTCCTGTAACCTAGTTTGACTGTTGAGTTGACCAAGAGTTGACTTTTGACCAGATTGACCTAGAATCATGTAGTACGTATTGTATACTTTATTTTTACCATTGTGGATACATTATGACTTGAATTGCTCTGATTAGGAGCCAGACACCTCTCCTCAGGAAGTATATCCTCTTCAGACATTCAGTTATCAGGCGAGTACATTCTCTGACCGTTTCATACTTGTTCAGGCTTTACTTCTCGCTCTAGATTACTTTACTTGTTGCTGTCATGTTGGTAACACGGATTGGTACTATATAGATCTTTACATGAGATGTTATCCTCCTCGGGAGCATCGGGTACTTCATGTTACGTGTGTTTCACTTTCATCATGTACTCCTGTGCTTCCATCATGCATGTATACTCATGTGATCATGTACTCTCATGTTCACTGAGCCCTCATGTATAACTTCACGTATACTCATTTATGAGCCTCATGTAAAGTAATCATGTATAATAACGTAACTTGTCTAGATCCTTGTGTATTGATTGGGGAAACGGGGGAGTAGAAGTAGACATGTGAATAATTCTAAAGTAGTATAATCATGTACAAACTCAGTAGTGTAATCATGTATAAATTCTAGCCATTCACATGCTTATCTTGTACTCTACATCACTAGCCACTTACAGTTCTCTATATACAGTAGATATTTCCTTACAAGCTATCTCTTTTACAGCATATATTTCCTTTCAGCATTTTCTGTATCTTACTCTATTGCCTGTATCGTATTTCCTAACCTGATATGAACTGCGTGAGATGTATTGTGCTCGTTTCTGTCCTGACTGGACCTGTTGAAAATATTACAGAGGATGAGGATGAGGCCCTGGTGTCTACCTATTATGGAGCAGGACTAGATGATACTTATGTTGTGGACCCTCAGCAGGATCCACCTGCAACCGAGGATGTTGCCCCAGTAGTCTAGGCTAGCTTAGCTAGACAGTCTTTTTCATATTATCTTTTTGTCTCACATTCTGAGTTGTATTTTGAGATATTGAGATATATATAGACTCTTAGACTTATTGTATTATGAGTTGACATTCTGGATGTTATGTATCCTAGACACTTAGACTTATTTCATCTATTCTACTGTTCTCTTTGAGTTACTGTCTATCTATCTATCTTTCATTCTTCTACCTAGATGTGATTGAGATTGTATTCTGTTTGTCACCTCCATTCGGAGAGTATAAACTGTACAGGTACTTTTATATTGTTAGATGATTGACCTAGGACAGCGTTCTACCGTCGACACTGCGGCGTAGGCTGGACGTACCCACTTCTCGTGCCCCTATGCAGGGTGCGGGTCATGACAGGTACTTAAGTTAGTCGTACTACTGCAAGCCTACGACTAGGATGCTCATTCATAATTAGGTTTGATTTAATTTTATGAGAATAAATAGGACTAGGAGTCCCTTATTCAATTTGACCCTTGGATAGTTAAGATTGTTAAATAGGCCATGTGATTTAGCTAATGATTTATTGAAGTCTTGGTATGGATAAATCAATTTTTTTTTCTAAGAGAATATGTTATTTTATTTTGACATGTTGGTAGGATCCAAGGTAGGTAGAATATACCTTTGGTAAGTTTGGCCTTCATAGAATTCAATTCCTAATTTTGATCATTTTTGTGCTATTTTATCTTCTGCCTTCTCTAAACCTTGATTTATTTTCAAAACTATTTTACAATAGTTTTATTTTTAATTCCTAATCTTGGTTCAATTATCTATATATTAATTCAAATTATCTTCGTTCATTTTGTGATAGTTTTGTTTTCAAAACTGATACTTTTACTCAAGGACAGATACATATATTTTCTTATCATGATCGACTTGATTGAATTTATTGAAGTTCTTTTAAAATTCTTATGGATATAGTTAAAATAATTTTTGGTGACATACAATGGTAAGGCAGATGTGCACTATCCCCATTTATTTGAATTATGGAGACTGCGGGTTCACTGCAATCAGCAGCGCACTGGCGTGGCATGACCCCTAAGTTGAAATAATTTTAAGTATGCATAGTTTGTCGAATATTACTAAAACTATATCATAGTTATATTATTGATCTTTTGATTTATTATGTCAATATTGGGTAGAGTTGATAAAGTGTTCGATAACATATTATACTTGAGTCATGAAACCAAGGGTTCACGGCAGCCAGATGTACACTGGCGAGGCATAGATTCTCGGTTAAATGACTTCGGATATACTTATGATTCTCGAATATCATAGCGACTATATCTTTTATTGGCATACGACTATTAAAATTTTTTTTCTTTAAAATTTATTTGATGTCTTATTTTTGTTACCACCTTCTCTACAACTAGTAGTTCTTTATTTTTTTCATATTTTTCTATTTTCAAATTGTCATATTTTAAACTTATTTTGATTTCCTTCCACTATATTTCTAAAACGTATTTATATTTTGATTCTATATGCCTGATTAATTTCGATCATTCATCAAATTATTTTTTTGATTATATTCTTTGTCGTACTTATTCATATCGATTGGTCATGTCATATTTTGATGATATTTTTGGTTGTGCCTATTTGTATCTTTTGAAATTTCGAGGACGAAATTTTTCTAAGGTGGGTAGATTTGTAAGCCCACTTCCCAATTTTTTTTAATTTTTTAATTTTATTTGTTTATGATTAATTTTATGGCCATTGTGAGTCATGCCAAAGCTTGTAGGTGGGCTATGACCATATTAAGGTCATATGACCTCTAAATAGCTTATATATGTATTATTTAGCTATTTTATATTTTTCTACAATTTTTGGATATTTGTAGGTATTTAATATTTAAGGTTTTATTATTTTTTAGGACTTTCAGGATTTATCGTAAGGTCGTACGTGGGTATTTCTGGGCCAAATATTTTATTTGGGCTTTAAATGACTAAAAATATTTTCTAAATTATTTTATAATTTTTCTGGATTTTTTAGAATTTTTGGGAATTTTTATATAATTAAAACCTATAGAAATAATATTTTATAGGCTTTAGAAATTTACTGTGCGGTCACATGATAATATTTTGTGTTAAAAATATTTTATTTAGATTCTAGACACTTAGAAATATTTTCTAGAATTTTTTAGAATTTTTCTGCAATTTATTTTGATTTATTTGGACTTAAAATGATTTTTAAATGATTTTCTGAATTAAATAATTAATAACCCAGAAATTGACCCATGGGGGGGCCACCTGACGGCGCTGCTACTGTAGCCGCCTCTCTCTCTCTCTCTCCTATATATATGCATGTATATTCACAAACCCTAATTAAATTTTAGCCGCCTTTTGTGGAAGAACTCATCTAGGGTTTCCGACTTCCCGAAGCGATTTCCGCCAACCCCGACGTGCTTTTTGCGTGCCGTTTTTTTGTTGGAAGCGTATTGAGGTATAGTTTCTGAATATATAATTTATTTTTGTATATTTTATACCTAAATTTCTGGAAAATTTGTAGAGTGTCGGTTGTCCGAAACTTGACACGTTTTGGTGTTTTCGAGATTCCGGGAGAACCAAAAATCGAAATCACGAACCGTTTGAAGTTTCGGAAAGCTAACACAGAGCTCTACGACATATATTTTTCCCAGAAATTATTTCATTCATTTAATATTTTATTTATTCTGTTGAACTCAGAACTGATCGGTTGATCCCCGTTTTGGTCATGATTAGCCATAATGGCGATATCTTTTGACCAAAGCGTGATTTTGTGCCACGGTTGATTCCAGCACACTCGTGGCACTGAAATATACCAAGATGCACTTTCAAAATCTAGAGTTCACAGCGTTTGGCTAAAAAGTCAACGGTACGTCTCGATTTGCGTGCCATGGTTTTCAAAATTGGAAACATGACTTTTGATGGCCAAACTTGCATGTTTAGATTATATTCAGATTATTATTAGGTTAAATTAGGTTTTTAAGTGAATTATTACAGATTTAATTATTATTAGATTAGTAACCCAACTAGCCACTATTTAGAACTAGAATATTAGAATTGATTTATGGTTTTCGTGCACGGTTCGTGGTACGATGTGTGTTATAGGTTGACAGCTTATAGATCGGCATCCTCTCATCCTCAGCTTGTGACCACGGTTTGTGCAAGGATTCAGGCAAGTACAGTATTGCGATTATGTTTTAGTTCATTATAATGTTTACTCTATATATTTCTCGTTTGATATCCCGTTGAGTCATTGCTTGATATTCCATTGAGACACCATTGTGACACGGTAGTTATCGTATTCTTCTTAGCGTATCATTGACCGTTTTTGATTGTTAGAGAGTCGGGAGGGGAAATACTCGATAAATACGTGAACAAACCCAATTACCGTTACCGAATGATAGCTAAGTCATACACACCCACGTATGAGTTAGCCGTACCAATTACTGAATGATAGCTATCGTATGATGTGCAGTATTAGCCCAGCCGTTCACGTATTAAAAGGTATTTCACACACACATAGTTGTTTCCATTGTTCCTCTATTTAGTTTCTGTCCTGCTAGATCATATCTTACCAGTTTATATCTTGCTAGTTCATATCCTGCTAGTTCATCTCTTGCTAGTTCTCTATATGCTCTTTGTCATCATTATTTTTCGTTTATTCTAACTTATTTTAGACTAACAACATTAATTACAATATGGTTGTACTCTGCTCCTTTCCTGACTGGATCATTGTTATAGGTGAGGTTGACGTGCCTACTCTTGCACATGGACCAAACGGGGGGGAGGGGAGATAGAGACTCGAAGGCTAAACCATAGAGGACTAGTTAGTTGTGTGGTAGTTTTCTACAAATGTAAGAGCTTATATTCTTCTTCAAATGTAAAACTTCTATATTTTGTAAAGTTGATTTAGTTGTTGTGAATGAGCAGTTAGTATTTATGAGCACTTTATTTATTGTGGGCTAGACAACGTACTACTGCCGATACCGCGGCGTAGGCTGGGCTTGGACACGCACCCGTATCCCGAAAAGCGGGTACGAGTCGTGACAGCTGCCGCATAGAGGGCGCCGCTGACTGTGCAGACTACAAGTCAGTTATGGAAAGACTGATTCAATACGATTAATTCAGACCCACTTTTTGTGGGATTTGAATTATTTTCGTTGCTATCTTTGTAGGATTTGAATTAATCTCGTTGCTATCTTTTTGGGATTTGATTCAATCTTTCCATAACTGAAGAGAAGGCTAGGGTTTCTACCCTCTCTCTATATATACTCTCTTCTGGTCTCCTTTGTGGGTACTACAAAAATTATAAGTCAGAAAGGAGAAAGAGAGAGTTATTGCTGCCGCCATTGCAAGTCCATCCGAGGAGTCAGAACAGAGGTAACTTCGAGCGTTCCACAAGTTATTTAACTTGCTGGTTCCTAGAAGCAATTCGTGTGAGGCGAATCTTGCTTTGAGCAACAGTATTTTGACACCCCAGCAATTTTTCTTCTTCTCATCTTTCTCTAGATCATTGTAACTCGTTCTGTCCCAATTGTAACACGTTTGCAAGGAAGAACGAGAGATCTTCTCTTCTCTATTTCCCTCCTCCATATTGTAATCTGGTTATTTGGTTTTTTTGTATCATCGTAGATCTCGATTGTATCAGTTTTTCCATCTTTGATCAAGCCCTGGGACTAACAAACTTTTGGCCAAATCGTGATTTTTTGGCAACGTCAACTGTAGTGCACTCCTAGCGATAAAATATATATGGTTTCATACATAAATCATTGGAGCATGTCGGTTGACTATTTAGTCAATGGTACGCCTCGATTTTTGTGCCACGGATTTCGAATTTGGAAGCTTGACTTTCTTTTAGCCAAATATGTATTTAGTTTTTATTTCAGATTATTATGAGATTAAATTAGGATTTTAGATGATTTATTTCTGAATTAAATTAGATTAAATTAGGAAACCTATTTAGTAAATTCCTATAATTCAAAAGTGGATTTTTAGATCTAACTTGTCATTATTCATGTGACGGGGTAGATCAGAATTATGACATCTTGAGTTTGTGACTTAATCATCTATCACAGCAGGCAAGTATCACTATGACCTATGTTGCCTTTATTTTGTACTGCATGTATCTTCATATCGTATTTTCACTGTTACTTCTTTATCATTCATGTTTGTCGTTGTTCTTGATTACTACTTGTGCACGAGAGTTAGAATCGTTAGGATATATGTACATGTTCATATCTTACTTCTTGTTTATCATGTTTACTGTTTATCGTATTGCTAATGTTTTATCGTAATGAATATGTATCTTGAGTTAGTCGGGCAGGGGAATACAACAAATAAGCATGTGATCAACGAATTAAATACAGACTTCCTGTACAATGATTGTATAATTATCAGTCATGCACCACACGTATGACTAATATAAATTCCAAACCGTCTACATGCATAAAATTAGTATGCTAAAACATACTGTACACGTGACTTAATCATCGTTTCCATATTGTTTATTATATGTCTTCCATCGAGTCTATTTCATACTATTATCATGTCATAGTAGTACTTTTCTTATCATATCATGTCATGCCTATAATTAATCTTCCTTTATCTTCCTTATTATTGTTTCTTCATGCATGTATACTATATTTTGTAATGTAGTGTTATGGTGATCTTGCTCCAATCCTGACTGGATAATTTATTTTTCAGCTTTAGACGACGTGACGTGATCTATCCCGACGTCTATGGTGAGTATGATGGCAATACTGATGTCACTAGCATACCCGATTCCAATATTAATGCAAATTAATTAGCTTATTTCATTTCTTATGCATTCGCATTAGTTAGTTGTTATAGCTATGGATTCTAGTTTAACTATATTATTTTTTCTACCCGGTTTGTTCCCGAGACTATCTGAGTTAAAGTGGATTATTTGACAACTTTCTTTAGTTTATTATTTAAGACTCTTAGTTATAATTTTTTTGTGAACATTGGTGACTTAACTGTGGATGTTATATGCGTATTATACTTGTTGTGGACCATTGTTATCATAGACAGCGTATTACCATCGATACTGTGGCGTAGGCTGGACTTAGCCACGAAGTCGTATCCCAAAAGTAGGAGTGAGTCATGACAATGGGTCCAAGTTCTTCCGAACAAGTTATTCCATTTATTAAGAAGAGCTTATAGTATATGAAGGCGATGATGATGATGATGTCATGTTCGACACGGTGCACTTTGTTGGTTTGTTGGCTCAAAAGTCCTAGTTGGACTTGAAATCATGCGAAAGAATCATTAAATAATCTATATGATCGGGACAAAAAGACGAATCATCAAATTATGAGTAGTTTTGATCTTCTTTCCTTTACATTCACACTCTAATAAAAAGGACTCTTCTTAGTCTTTATTTCTATATTCCGTAAGATTTTTCATATTAAAATAAAAGAACCAAAATAAAAGAGAATAATTTTATTGTTGACTTGCTATATAAAGATATAGAATATTGTATAGTTTGTTACATAGAAATAAAATTGTAGAAAAAGGGTTTAGGGTCGTTAAGTCACTAGTATGGAAATCCATAGATTTGGGAAGCGGTACGGATGTGGTTGGTACCCTGGAATAGTTCATATGGTTTGGGACCAATGGGTCATCAATCAGAATAACACTGAATAGAAATTGAGATTATCGCTATAATGAACAATCGTACAAGTAGAGAATTACATTACTTTATTTTAATTTATGTACCATGCATGTTGTATTTTAATAGCTAAGTTATATATGCATGCATGGTCATAGTAACTTGCACAAGGTTTGGCTTTTTTTGAATGGTATCCGAGACATAGGGACCGTATCGGCCTAGGAGAAAATTATGTGGAATGTGCTTCACGCAAGAGATATTGCGAGACCCGAATTGGAAGGCCACATCATAATACCATGTGTAGTCCTTTACGATGTCAAATTATCATACCCCAGAACCAGAATACTGGAGACGGAGGCGATACCAGGTCAGCTGCATATATCGGAGTACCTTAGTACCCCTCGATATAGTTACGATTGTATAAGAAATAGGGGTTAATCTATAATTCGTCGATCATTACTAGGTCAAACAATCATATGTGTCTCAGTCATTGGCAAATAAGTATAGTACAAAATGTATTTTATTCATACATATAATAGTAAAGCATAACAAACTATATATATATATATATATATATATATATATATATATATATATATATATATATATATATATATATATATTATATATATATATATATATATATATATATATATATATATATATATATATATATATATATATATATATATATATATATATATATATATATATATATATATATATAGATGATCATAAATATATATATATATATATATATATATATATATATATATATATATATATATATATATATATATATATATAGATGATCATAAACCTAGTAATGAAAAATAAAATACTATGAAGACTATAAAATCATATATGATCATCACTAAATCGTTCTAATATTTTCTCGGTGGCTAAACTCCTAAAAAAGATGGAAAAAATGTACATTGGGGATTAGATAGAAATCCACTCAAATGCTCGATTGGTGGTCCTCCTGGCACTGACTATCGAGCGGAAGGTACGTAGATTATCGGACTCTGCTATGAAATATGTCCATACAAACCATTATGGTCAACCTAGATAGCAAGTACCACAAGGAAAGTTCTGTGGTGTACTAAAACTAGAAGGCAAGCATATAAAGGAAAACATTACAAAAAAATAATAAGGAAGTAAACTGGGTAAGGAATAGAAATATAAAACTGTATATTGATACTGCAAGCTAGAACTATAAACATAAACTATCCATCAACCTTGGCCAATCATGAACTACAGCTTGATAACATTAAATTAGGGTTTTCACATTCCTGATTATTATCACATATAATTGAGGTACCGAAAGAAACATGTGATGTTGTACTATATCCATGCTATACATACGAAACAGAATCAATAATATATGGGTACTCATTGGTTAGCTAATAATAAGTACAATATTCAATCAGTCAATAGTGAACTGGAAGTGTGACCCTCCCGATGGAGAGCTTCAAATTTATAAGTGATTGGGGGTAACGAGATTGCACGCAACTTGGAAACCTTTACCTTCCAATGAATCTAAGTGATTATTACAATTATTAATTCTTGTATATGTATTATTTGAATTTTCGGCCATGGACATCTCTGGAATCTATTCTATATATGGTTCCCCTTGAGGAAATGCAAGACTTGAGAGTATTTTAATATTCATAATCATTAGCATAAGACTATGTTGCTAGAATCAATATATACTAGAGTACGATACGACGAGCACAAAAAGAATCAATACAGTATCATTATAGTACAATATAGTACAATGCGATACAGTACAGTACAATACGATATATGCTGGACATCGCAGACATTACAACAATGTACTTCCATAAGTGACCAAATATAACAGTACGTTGTCATAGTTAGGCTAACTCCATGAAATAGTAACATATTGCAGAGGATACATACGTATCTGGGCAGTTCGTACAAATACGAAAAGGTAAAGTGTGCTCCAGCATGTAAGAAGGCAAATAATATGTAATAGGGATACCGACATGTATGAGGCACGGGTAATCCATACAGTTATTTACTAAAAATGAACATGCTTGAGCAATAAGTATTCAAAAAATTCCATAGGAATCAATAAGAAATCTGTATCTAATTTTTTTCTTCCATATTTCCTACGAAATCAGAAACATTCTGATACAAAGGTGACGTTCAATTTCCTTAAAAAGTCACCCATACCCTCTCATATAGGCCATGATAATGTGTGTCAATTTTTAGGGCCATCGATATTTGGATCGGCATGAAAATTAATCGACAAAAAAAAATCAACCTTACTACACTAACAATATATTGGTAGTATATTGTCTTGGGATAGAAAGCATTATATATAAAACATGTATAGATAATATACTAGGCAGTATACTGTCTAGTATAATATTCGGTAACAGAGAGCATTATATATAACTTTACTATACAGGCAAGTATAGTGGGCAGTATATTGTCTGCACAGTAAGGTGCAATATTGGGCTGAACATGTGTCGTAAACTGAAAATTTATACATCGGTTGACAGATACACAACAAAATCAAAACCGAAAAACTTCGTAATAATGTATATGGGCTGTGAAGAAAGATACATGACTTCTTGTTGTAATAAAATGGGTTGTCGATAAAAGTTAAAATTTTGATAAAATGATTGATAGCCGATCGATTCAAGTTTTGTCAAACACATAACAGGCTTGGTATGAAGAGTACTACTGATTGCGCATACCAAATCAAAATCAAAGAGAAATTCCATGAGTTCACATGAAAACTAAATCGAAACCAAACTGAAACCAATATTCAATTAATGTCGAGAGCAAGTGTACTTGCCTACAGGTGGTCGATACGATTGATACAATGCCTAGGATGCGTGCTCGTGTTAAGTCCTCCAACAGGCTAGCTCAAAAGCTTAATTCTTGCTCCCTCAACTATCGTGAGCTTGCAGTAAGTGGAGAAGAGTATGTGAGAGAAATGAGAATGAGAGAGCTCTTCCTTGGTTTCCAAAAGAAAAACTAGGAAAGAGAGAGAAATAATAAGGAAATGAAGGACATGTTCACTTATATAAAGGCCCTGGGATCCATCCTAACTGTTGGATTAAAATCCAACAGCCCAAAGTGATATGCAAAGCTACTATTCCCATTCACAGCAGGAAAACAGTATACTGGCAGTAATTGGATAATATATTTTCCTACTGTCAGATAGGAAAATTCTAAGTTTAAGGGTTTACAGTTTTACGTGTGGGCCCTAATCGAGGTACATGGTCGTGCCATGGGTCTATACAAATATCATGAAATCTGCGATTTGACACGGGTTCTTAATAAAGTTAGGAATATATTAAGTTGCATAAGTCATTCATAGATTTTTCTAAAAACTAGAGTATAACATAAGACTTTTTGTACGATCTTGATGCATGTGAAACGAGGAAATCTCGAAAACTCATAGAAACATCAATAATCAAACCCATTAATGCCATTATGGCATGATAACAATAATCAAGAATTTGCCTCAAAAAAATCCATTATTCTTGATTATGATACCAAAATCACGAGAACCCAAGAAAATATGATTTATGATGAATACTCGTGTAAATATGAATATCGATAAGGTAAGACAAGCCTCACACAAATTCATAAATGACCACCATATAGTTGGGCTGACAACTCTCTTGTAGGCCTAATAATTTATGCAGGTTTGGACTCGTAACATTTATATACTATGAAGGCTAATTTTTGTTATGCATGGATGGACTTATGATATATATATATATATATATATATATATATATATATATATAAATATATATATATATATATATATATATATATATATATATATATATATATATATATCATAATATATATTTATATATATATATATATATATATATATATATATATATATATATATATTGATATATATATATATATATATATATATATATATATATATATATATATATATATATATATATATATATATATATATAACACAAATTCATAAATGACCACCATATAGTTAGGCTGACAACTCTCTTGTAGGCCTAATAATTTATGCAGGTTTGGACTCGTAACGTTTATATACTATGAAGGCTAATTTTTGTTATGCATGGATGGACTTATAATATATATATATATATATATATTTTTTTTTTTTATGATATATATATATATATATATATATATTATATATATATTTCATAAAATATAGTAAATCCATGTTGCACGTAAAATATATTTTTATGATATAGTTAAAAATAGTTCAAATATTTAGATATAGTTAAATTTATTTTACAGGGAGTGAGACATTTATGCTTTTATATATGTTTATGAATTGTTTACCGAACCTAGAGAAGGTAAAAAAATATCACATAATAATTTTACATGTTCTCACAAGATTACTATGTTGGTTATGTGATTTTGGTTGAGACCGTTCATTAGAGCATTACCCAATGTGCTGATCCCTTCCACTACAGGTACGGAGAGTCGCTTGGACGTTTTGAGACATTTAGAGCTCGGTTGGCAATTTGAAGTTGTTCTTCTAGAAGATTGTTTTATTTGTTTATAAATTATATAATATATGAATTTGTTTTTATTATATTAGTTTTAAGCCATGTAGTATCGTTTATTGTAAGATCCGTTGTTGTAGTCGAGTTGTTCTTTTGGAATAAAAGTCATTGTATTCGCAGTAAATTATCAATAAAGAGAATCGTTTCATATATATCTTTTGCCTGTCAATTTTTCTGCTTATTATTATAGCAACAACTTATTTTCGAGATAATTTATTGTACATGTTTGTTCTTGACTTGTACGAGTATAATTTAAACTTGTACGTCATCATGTCTAACAGAGACTTTTGCTTCTACATAATTTTTTTTGGACCTTGTAGCATTCGCTACCAGAAAACCTAATCAAAACATTAAGTAAATTATGAAATGGAGAAAATGGCATTTGTTGTATTTTGGGGTTTTGGGGCCGACATTCGTAAGTGTTTGATTAGGCATTTATAAGCCAATAGTAAACAATTTAACTCTATAATTATATAATAACTCACATTAATGACCATAAATAATTTATAGATGACCTAGAACATGTAGGGTCATTCTAGAGCTATTAGAACTTGTCCCACAATAAAAGTGGTGAAATCGATAAACCGTAAAATTTTCTATGACTAGTTATGACCTTAGTTTGATACAAAACTCTAGGAGATGGTTCTAATAACACTAATTTAGACTATATAATTTATTTTATATATTTTTGGACATTTATAGCTATTTATTTCAGTAAGAAAAGTGATTAATATGATTACTAAGTAATTAAACTAATAAACACATATAGCATTGAGAAAAATCTTAGGATAAAATATGTTGCATTTTTGGCTCAAACTTATTTTAATACTTAATATAACTATGTCAAAATTTGAGAATTTTGGAGTTAATATAAATTTATTTTGAATTAATTAAGCAAAAACTAAAAAAACCAACCCCCAACCCTAAGTAGAGCGGGCCCATGCATCAGCCACATTGTTGGCGCCAGTGGGGTTCGCTTGACAGTGAATGGGGTGGATATCTGTGGTGTTAGTCCAATGATTATATCATGTTTTTGAATATGGCTAATCAATTGAGTTTAACTATTGATATCACTAATATTCATGTATTCACTATCATATTGCTACTTAAACTTAGCATTGTCCTACTGTTCACAAAATGCTATCTTATTTTCTATTATATACTGCTTTGTTCTCCTAACATGTACTTGCAAACCAGTAGTAAGCATGATCAAAACAAGGATATATGTAATAAAGAATTAATGATAGGCCAAAGACGACGTAATATAAGAAGAATTTTCTGAACCGCCTAATGACCTATTCAGGGCCCGGTCAGCGGACAGGGGTTGAGGGGAAGCACCACCCGTGGGGGTTTGAGGGCGAAGCTCCTGAAAGGTATTCAGATTTTCAGATCTGTTTATATTTAGATGACTGTCGTCAAGGAAAAATGCGTCTTTAACGTCAGGAAAAGACGTTATCAAAAGGGCTATTAGTTTTCATATTTATTTTATATTTTTTCTTTCAATGAGTCTAGAAAAAATGTGAGATTGATCTGATCAATACTGGCTTAGCCATTCTCAGTCCACAATATATAGCCTACCTATCCAAAAGTCCACATATTAAAAAGCTCAAAACCCATCAAATTGGCCAAAACAGATCTGGCAGAACTCTGCCCGAACTTGGTCAGAACTCGGCCCGAGTTCGGTCAGGGTGGTTTTAACCATTCCTTCTAAATCTGCCTAGAACGTTCGAATGCGAAATTCTAGCATCCAAACTCTGCCCGAGTTTGGTCCCCAAAAATACTATAAATAGAGTTAAGATTACCATTCATTTTACTCATCCTATTTTCGTCTCTTCTCTTCTATATCTAAAGTGTTCTGAGATTTTTACTTTCATATCTAAGCCTTTACGACTCTTGGCCAAGCCACAGTTTCTGTTTAATCTAGAGTTTGGTGTTGAAGAGTTGTATCGGAGGCTGTATTCAGAAAACATCTCACTTTTCTAATTGCCTTCTGGAGTCGGTCGTGCGCTCGTCACCAAGCACAGTATTGTGAAGTCGGTCGTGCACTTGTCGTCAAGCACGGTTTTGTAAGAGTTGTAAGTGCTCAGTTAAAGCTTATGCCATAGTGGATTAACAGCAAGCAAGTTTACTCATGACTGGACTAGTCCTCTCAGAGGGAAACCCGTATACATTACTGTGTCACTGAGTTTGAATTCTTGACTCTTAGTGTCACTCCCCGTTCCCCAGATACGTATTTTTAATACGTGTACTACTTGAATGTATTTATTTAGTATTTATCATGCATTTATTCTGTATTTAATTCTTTTAATTATATGCTAATTATTTTTCTGTATTTTATTTTTGCTTTTGCTTAGCTCTTGGTTTATTTTGGTTCATGTTAAACCAACTTGGTTTGTCTTGGTTCATCATGATAAGGGGTGGATGACCTAGATTGTACGGAGGAAGGAATGGATGGTGGAGATCAAACTTGACTTGATATTTATATACCTTTTCTTTTCTCTCTCCTCACAACTCTTATTTCATTTCCTCCACCAAAACCATAACCCAGTTTGGAGAGGCAAGTACATCTTGCACACCATGAGGGATTTCATGCATTCCCATTTATTTTTAGTCCATGTTGTTTATCTCCTCTTTCTCTACAAGTTTAGGTCTTGAAGTTTTTGATTTCCATGGATGGTTGTGTGTAGATCTAGGTTTTAAGTTTTGGATTTTATGGGTTTTGTGGTTTCGATCTATCAAACTTTATTGTTTTCAAAAACAGGTTGTTTCATATTGTAGAGAATTCAATTCTAGTCAGTTTTGACCTTTATTTAGCCCAATTCTGAATCCGATAGCCCAAGTTATGGCCATTGGAAGTTTTTGAAACTCCATGGCTGAAGCTTGCTGGTGCAGAAGCATCCATACTATGCGCCCACATAATTGTGTGGCCATGCACCCACATAATTGAGTGGCCATGCGCCCAAAGGCACTATGAGCCCAAAGGCATTCTATGCGCCCAAAGGCACCATGCGCCCAAAGGCATACTATGCGCCCAAAGGTACTATGCACCCAAAGGCACTATGAGCCCAAAGGCATTCTGTGCACCCAAAGGCATCCTATGCGCCCAAAGGCACTATGCGCCCAAAGGTACTATGAGCCCAAAGGCATTCTATGCGCCCAAAGGCATTCTATGGGACCAAAGGGACTGCTATGCGCCCAAAGGGACTGTTATGCTCCTAAAGGGAGTGCTATTTGCCCACAGTGAATCAGTGCATTGTCCGTGCATTTTGCTGAATTTGTACCATCTGTCTTATCCCGCACGATTCGTCGAATTCGAGTGTTTCGTCTTATCTCGTACGTTTCGCCAAATTTGAGCAACAGGACCATGTTGGTCCGCAACAAAGGCCAGTACGAACAACAGGACCATGTTGGACCGCAACAATAAGGGCAATATAAACAATAGGACCATGTTGGTTGGCAACAAAGTCCAGTACTACCTCAAGATCACATCCAAGAAGAGATGATAGTAGAACTAACAGCTGGACCGCAGTATTCAGAGGTTCCAACACCACCAACAGTTTTGCCTACACTTGTGGCAGTAGACACACCAGCCCTTCTGGAAATCATAAGAGGGATGATGGCTACTCAATAACATCAGATGTTGGCCCAACAACACATGCACACTCAGCTGCAAGAGCAGAATGTAATACTTAACCAAGGATTGCAGATGGCTTTGGAAAGAGGAGTGAGGACTAATTCAGGAGTGTTTTCCATAAATAAATTCCTTTATTTATTGTGTATCTGGGAAAATTACAACTGTAGGAATCTGATCTAGAAGACGATCACTTTATCCCTTGTACTATGCGAAGAAGAAAAGCTCTCAAAATTTTGACAGTAGATAACTATGTATCTGTACAATGAATGAGAAAAGAACTCTATTTATAGAGTCAAAAATAATAACTGAAAAGATAACTGTCTTCACAGCCTGTGCTTAGTTGAAAATCACGCAGGATTTAACATACGCAAGGTTGTGAGCAGTTACTGGACATGGCCTGTAACTGTTGGACACATGGCAATCATGCATGAGTCATGTGCAAGTTACAGGACACGCATGCGAGAGATCAGTGGCATGGCTGCCACGTACTCCAATTTGATGAAATCCACGCAGACTTGTTGAAGACGAAATCCATGCAGACTCGGGGTAAAAAGCTTCAAAATCCACACAAACTTGGGGCAGGAAACTTCAGGATCCATGCAGACTTGAGGAAAAAAGTTTCAAAATCCACGCAGACTTGAGGAAGAAAACTTCAGAATCCACGCAGATTTGAGGGAAAGCTCAAAATACACGCAGACTTGAGATAGGACTGCCAGCTGTCTTGATTCAGCGTGCCTCGACTGACACAAAATCTCTGACAGTGATTGCTTTTGTCAGTCACATTAAATGACAAGAAGCTCTTTTGGTACGCCAAATTGACGAAGGTTGAGTCTTGCTGAAGAAAATTTCAAAAATCACGCAATAGATGGCTGTGATCTCTCGAATTCTGTGCATACATGGCATACGAAGAGACATTCTTCGACTGTTGTGCTGTCAGTTATAATTACTCTCTGACAAATGATGAGCTGTCTCCTCAGCGTGATTTGTAAATATTGTCTGGATCAACTGAGCGTGACTTTTGACTTTGCCCTGATCAACTCAGCGTGACTGTCATTTTTAAAGGCCTACAAGACCCCCTTCAAAGTTTTCGAAAATTGAAAAAGACTTCAAATTTTTTTGAAATACTTTGAAAAATAAGATGATAAAATGAACTTAGTCACGCTAAGATGACTTCAAATTTTTCGGAAGTCGGAAAGACTTCGAAGTTCTTTGAAAACATCCAAATGAACTTATTAAATGTCATGATGACTCTTCATTTTTTGAGACTGATTACATCCAGTTTATGGTGGAATATGAACCGCCGACGAGCTCTGTTATATAAACAGGGAGAGGATTCATTTAATCTTCATCTTACGTCAACATGACACCAAAGGAGAAAGCTGAGGAAGAAGCACGCAAGTTGGGCTTTTGTTCCCATGGTGATCCCACTTTTGAGGGTAAAGAACCGGAGCCTCTGGTTTTCGAGTTCAAAGACGATCCCATGCAATTAGCCAAGAATTTCTTGAGCTATTTTGGCTTGGATGGCTCGTCTTCTTCTGATGGACGCAGCTTCGCAGAGCAGCGTGAAATGTTGAAGGCTCTGTTACACCGCATGGGGGTTAAGAGTGTAGAAGAATTGGGCACTAAGCTCAGCCGCTCTGTAAAATAGAGCGTGTCTTTTATGCTTTTGTCTTCTTTTAAAAATGTTGCACTTCTTCTTTTGTCTTTTATAAGGCCATCAGTGCCTGTCTTGAAGAATGTAGTACAACTTTTGTGTTTGAACAGCTTGCATTAATGAAGAATGTTAATTAGCATTCTTTGACTGTTTCTAATGTTGTGCTGTCTTCCAAAACACACGTGTCATTCATTCTATGGTTTACGAGCGCTATTCACGCGGATCTTTTCCAAGAATAAGCTTGTACTTTGTCCTTTAAATAGATAGCTGAGTTTCAAAGATACTCATCTCCCATTCTTCTTCTTCTTCTCCGAGAATGAAATTTTTGGGAGATTTCATTCTCAAACAGGAAAGCAATGCTTTCTAATGTTCGATTTCTGCGCACTGTATCAAACATGGGTTTGCCAATCCTTTGCACCAAACTTGATGGCAAGTCCGCATACCATTTTTGTTGCTGTTGAAGATAGGCTTTTATGCTTCTGACTGAAAAATGCACGCTTGACTAGCCAATGCGTGCCAAATGACATTTCTGTTGATTAATTCTCTTTTTCCTTGCTGTTCTCTGCAGAAGCTCGGTTGAAAATTTTCTTCAGAACTGGCATTGGTGATGTAGATGCTGTGGAGAATATCCTGCTGACACCTACATCAGGGAGCTCATACGCTTTTGACGTGTACATCAGACAACTCAGAACTCTTCGTGGGATAGAAGGGTCTTCCTCAGATGGTAGGAAGAGCCTTTATACACGAGAGTTGGATGGTGGAGTCAACTCTACCCCAAGAAATCGGGTAGTAGAGTTCCTTTCAAGGCAGAACTAGGAATTATATCCCAAGGTTTGGATACATTCCTGTCTTCCTTGAGAGGTTACCCCCAATCCACCAGTTGTATTGGCAGCACCACGACTTCGGGCTGCCATACTCTGTGGTTCTCCTCGCGTCTGAGAGAGAAGACCAAAGTTTGATTCTTGCTGATCTGGTCGTGACTGGGACCCAGACAGTCAGGAACTGCCACCAACAACGAACCTGACGGAGAAGGTCCGACGGAGAAGATCCAAAGAAGAAGATAGATCTCTATTAGGTTATTGTTGTGGTGTAGAATGAAAATCCAAGATTTGTAGTAGATTTCCATTATGATTTGTAAGAAAGTGTAAGAAAATGTAATAGACTTTTTGTGGTGAAATGAGAATGGAAATGATAATTCTTCTATGCTCAAAGATTTGTATTTGTGGATGAATTGTGGACATGATAGATAATGAAATCTTCTTTTCTGTTTTAGAGTATATGATATTATCAGAGGTATTATGGACGTGATAATATGTAGGAACTCAAAAGAAAATAGATTGATTTCTATGCAGAGGTCAAAAATGACAAATGAGCAAGTAGATTCGGAATTGATTCAGAGGTTATGAAAACGTGATCAATAACGAATCCCCACTTTAATAAATTGATAGAAGATTATGAACGGATGAACCGTTTAGGAAATAATGAACGGATGAACTGTCGAATGAATGTAATAAATGAACGGATGAACCGTCAAGTATTAATGAATGTATGAATCGTCGGATGAATGTGACGCTTCATTATTTAAGGAACTTCTGCCTATAAATATAGCAAAAATCTGACAAGAACGAACGCTTCTTCTTTCAAACATAAAAATGTCGTCTGAAGAAGCATCCAATAAGGCTGAAATCGCCATGAAGGTTCAGAAAGGCACTGAAGAACACCCTGTAGATCCAATTCAATCCAAGAAGGCGGAAGCAGGCGAAGGTTCATCTGTACCCAAGCCACCAAGGGATATTCTGGACTTCCTGCTCGAACCAGGAAAGACTGAAGAAGAAGAAGCCATGAGAATGGCTGCTTGTAAGTTTCTCGTGGGTTCCAGCAAAGAGGTTCTCAGTTCTTTTGCTGATCGCATCTTCGAGAAGGACGGTAGTGGCCCACGTCCAAATGTAGAAAAGGATGATAATGATCTTCTTTAATATCATGTATCATCATTCTTGATAAAAATAAAATAAAAATTTTATTTCTAAACATGAAACAGTCTGATGATTACAAGCATTTACATTTATACATAATACTTTTTAAGGAATTTGCCATTAATAGGCATCAAAACTTTTCGACCATCCAATTCTGAGAGTTGATAAGCTCCATTTGAGAAAACTTTGCTCACAATATAGGGTCCTTCCCATTTTGCGTCAAATTTGCCCTTGCTCATATGAGTCATAGTCATAGGACGTCTGACTGTTAGAACAAGTTCTCCTTTTTGATACGATCAAACTCTGACTTTCTTATTAAAAGCTCTTGAAATTCTAGCTTGATAGAATTCAATATTCTGTTGAGCAGATAATCGCTTTTCATCCAGAGCTTCTAATTCTTGAAGTCGAAGACGATCATTATTTTCTGCAGTGAGTTCATTAGCGATTGCTATCCTTAAAGAAGAAATTTGAATCTCTAATGGAAGAACAGCTTCGCAACCATACACCAGAGAAAAGGGTGTACATTTAGTAGCATTACGAACTGTAGTGCGATAAGCCCACAAACATTCACCGAGCTTCTCACTCCAATTACGTTTGTTAGTAGAGACAAACTTCTTTAGGAGTTTGATGATGGTCTTGTTGAAAGCTTCTGCTAATCTGTTAGCTGTCGGATTATACGTGGTAGAAGCCACATTGTTGATCCGGTGATCGTCACAGAATCGAATAAATTTCTGACTGACGAACCGTGGTCCGTTATCATGAATAATGCGTCGAGGAACACCAAATCTGTAGATGACGTGGTGCTTAATAAAGCTGATGACATTGGACGTCTTAACTTCAGACAAAGGAATGGCTTTGGCCCATTTGGAGAAGTAATCGGTTATTACGAGAATAAACCGATGACCCTTGGATGACGGCGGATTGATCGGGCCGATAATGTCCATGTCCTAAGCTTCGAAGGGCCATGATGCTGCCGTCGGATGTAGAAATTCCGAAGGTTGATGAATAAAATCCGCATGGATTTGACAAGCTTTACACTTCTTTGTATATTCGATGGCATCTGATACCATAGTGGGCCAATAATAACCCATACGTCGAATACGGTCTTGAAGTTTTGGTCCAGGCTGATGTGCTCCACAAATTCCATCATATGCTTCGCGAATAATTTGTTGAGCCTCGTCACCGGCAACACATCGAAGAAGTAAACCATCATAGGCTCGACGATATAAGGACTTTGTTGTATGATTATAATAGAATCGGAGTGATCGTCGTCTGATAGATGCTGCCTCACTCGGATCATCCGGAAGAATATCATACAATACGAAATCTAAGAAAGGAAGTCTCCAATCTTTATCCGTATTTTGATTCTCGGCCGAATTACTGAAGATGAATTCTATGCTGGAATCAGATGAAGACGACATCGATTTACGACTGAATCCAAATCCTCTTGTTGTGTTGACGTCATGAGATGTTGATTCTTCAATGTCAACTGGAAGTCCTAGGGTCAGGTTATTTTTAAGATAAAATAATTCTCGATTACGAACAATAATCATTTGTTGTCGTCTGATCGGAATAGCCAACACTGCTGCAAGATTAGCTAGAGCATCAGCTTCTGTGTTACATGCTCGCCTAACATGTTCAATGAAGAATTCTTCAAACGAAGAAGCCATAGTTATAGCTGATCTATGATAAGGAACCAGATCTTGATGGCGGACTTCATAAGTACCCCTTATCTGATTGACAATGAGTTTAGAGTCTCCGCACGCCTCCAAATGTTGAATATTCAGATGTTTAGCGAGTTGAAGACCAATGAGTAATGCATTGTACTCAGCTACATTGTTCGAACACGGCTGATCGAGAGAATAAGCTCTTTGGATAGCAAGACCTTCTGGCGATACAAGAACGATTCCAACTCCAGCGACAATATCACCATTAGGACCTATCCTTGAAGCTCCGTCAAAGAATAGACGCCAAGTAGGATCTTCTTCAGCAATTTGGTTTGAATCTAGGACTTCATCTGGAATTTCGTCATAGAGTTTTGAATCTTCTGGAATTGAATGAGCAGCCAGAAAATCAGCTAAAGCTTGTCCTTTGACTGACTTCTGAGGAATATAATGCATGTCATACTGAGCAAGTAGGATTCCCCAGTTAGCTAATCGAGAATTCAAAACACTGGGTTTCTTCATCATGATTCGTATAGGATTGATCCTGGAGATGACGTGAATAGTTTAGCCAATGATATAATGTCGTGTCTTTTGAACAACGAACATCAAGGCTAGACATTCTTTTTCGACCGGTGAATATCGAGGTTCAGCTCCGGTCATAGTACGACTGAGATAGTAGATGGCTTGTTCATGACCATTTTGATTCTTTTGAGCGAGTAATGCACCCAATGAATGACTCATTGCTCGAGTATATAGGAGAAATGGAATTCCTGAAACGGGAGGTACCAATACTGGAGGGCTCATCAGATATTGTTTTATATCATCGAATGCTTTCTGACATTCATCATTCCAGACAAAAGAAACACCTTTCTTCATAAGTTTGTTGAATGGTCTGCAGCATCCTGATAAATTAGAGATGAATCTCCTGATATAAGCGATCCTTCCTTGAAATCCTCGTAGCTCTTTTAAGGTGCGTGGAGGACACATCTCTTGGATGGCTTTGATCTTCTCGGGATCTACGTGTATACCTTTAGAGGTAATGACGAAGCCGAGAAATTTACCACTAGAGACGCCTAAGAAGGACTTAGTAGGGTTCATCTTTAATTGATACTTACGCATTAGATCAAATATAGTCTTCAAATCTTGGATATGATCCTCCTTTTGTCGAGTTTTGACTGCAATATCATCAACATAGCATTCGACTATTTTTCGCAAATGTTCACGGAATATAGTGCTCATAGCTCGTTGATAAGTTGCTCCTGCATTCTTGAGACCGAATGACATAACTGTATAACAGTATGTACCGATCGGCGTTCTGAAAGAAGTGTGCTTCTCGTCGTCTAGAAATATTTTAATCTAATTGTACCCAGAATACCCGTCCATGAATGACATCCATTCAAATCCACAGGTATTATCAATCATGACATCAGTGATTGGTAGAGGGAATTCGTCTTTAGGGCATGCCGCATTGAGATCGCGGAAGTCTATGCATACTCTGATCTTGCCAGTCTTTTTAAGGACAGGAACTATGTTAGCCACCCAATCAGGATGTTGTTCCTCTCTAATAAATTCGGAGGTTATGAGTTTATTGACTTCAGCTTCAATTGCATCCATAATGTCTGGACGAAATCGTCGCTGTTGTTGTTTGACCGGTTTAGCATTCGGCAAGATATTGAGCTTGTGAGTTGCAATTTGTGAATCGAGTCCTGACATATCTTCATAACTCCAAGCGAAGACATCAATGTAGTCACGAATGAGTTTGATCATGTCTTGCTTATCAGTTTCAGAAAGACTTTCACTGATGAATATTGGTTTGGAAGATCCCTCTTCACCAATATCTATTTGAACAAGTTTGTCTTCAGTCGGAGGTTCTTTTTTCTCGAAACGGAACTCCCATTGATTATCTAATCTTGGGCCCATTGTTCTGATTC
This sequence comes from Iris pallida, assembly GCA_029216955.1. NCBI lineage: Eukaryota > Viridiplantae > Streptophyta > Magnoliopsida > Asparagales > Iridaceae > Iris > Iris pallida. Next base: position 2,675,231 of record JANAVB010040419.1, on the reverse strand, counting down.
AGGTGAGATTTCAAACTCTTCTTTGTCTTCATCGCTTTCTTCAGAATGGTTAATGGAAACCATGTTGGAAGACAGAAGGTTGCAGTAGAAGTCACCGATACTCGTATCGGAATCCCAAGAAGTGGTACTAGAAGAATCAGATCTCTTATCTTCGTCAGACTCGGGATCTTCATGGATAATATTGATAAAAGGAGTAAGAGCTGTATAGCCCAATCCGCATTTCGTTCTTCCATATTTCAGAGGAGGAATACGAACAGGCATTTTTCTTCCTTTTCCACTATTGAGGCCAGTCCTGAAGTCATAGCCCATATTTTTGATGATGTCTTTAGATTGCTGACTATAACGACGTAGTTGTAATCTTCCAGTATCATCATTTTTGTATTCATCTTCTAAATCAGAAGGACTTTGGGGCCCTTTGTAGAAGAATATTGGAATGTCTCCCGGCTTTCTGCTGGAAACTAGAAAGTATGAAGATTATACAGGTTCTAGGGATACATCTGTATGAACAGTCTGTACAACCCCTATGGTTATTATGTTCAAGTCATCTAACAAATGTAAATAACTATGAACATAATTACACACATCAACATACTGCAAAGATGGAGACTTTTCATTAAATGTAAAAGCAGCAGTATTTACATTGGAAGAAGGCTGAGCCTTAGAGATTTTAGCCAAGTCAATGACTAATGGGGGAGAAGTAGAACGAGAAGAAGCGTTGTTTCGATTAAGATCGATAACAAATGGCTCAGAAGAGGTGAGATCCCTTGAAGCTTGAGATGGAAGAATAATCCGTCCTCCAACTGGAATTAGCAGAGTATCCTGTTTCACATATGGAGATGCAGGAATTGCAGTACGCCCACTGACAGGAATAATCATTGTATCTTGAGCAAACGACTGAGGTAACGGAGAAATTCGTCCAGTCACCGGAATGATGAAAGAACCTTCTTCAGAGAGTTTGGGAGATTGTTGCTGAGTAGTTCGACCTTTAACAGGAATTATTAAGGTCTCACTTTGTGCATCCTCTTTCTCTATAGCTTGTATGACCCTTGTATACTCTTCTTTGTACATTCGAGAATCATTGAAATAGGCTTCAACCCCATGGAAGGGATTTATGTCAGCAACTTCTTTTTGTACTCTTCCATTGCTATCAATGTATTTAAAACACTGATGAAGAGTAGAAGGCACCACATTATTTTCATGAAGAAAGGGCCTCCCCAGAAGAAGATTATAGGATCCGACGATCTCGATCACATAGAAAGTGACTTTGGATCTGAAATCACCTATTTGAAGCTTCAGATGAATCTTTCCCAAAGGTTCGCTTCGGCTTTGATTGAATCCCAGGATAGTAGTAACCGTCTTGGAGAGTTTGTGAAGAGGGATTTTTAGTTCATCCAATAAACTCTTTGGTATGATGCTTATAGCAGACCCTGGATCAATGAGGATACGATCTATCTTCATTGTATCGATATAACCGGTGTAGTAGAGAGGCCGATCATGTCGATTATCCTCCAGTAGCATATCGTCTTGTGTAAAAGTGATATTTGGGATAATCTCCAGTACACTGTTGCAATATAAGCAAGTGGCAGGTTCCACATCTGGCTTCTTCAATTGTACAAGACAAGAGTCAGCCTGTAGAAGTGCTTCACTTAACGTCTCTCGAGTCTCTTTGGAAAGACGTAGAAGTTCAAAGAGGGACATTCTAGCTGGAGTATTAGCAAGCTGAGCTAAAATATCGAAATTATAAGGCTTCTGAAGTCCAAGAGGAAAGGACTTCTTGATTGGCTTATCGAACCGAGCCTGTTGTTTGCCTTTCTCCAGAGCTGTAGGCTTGGGAGGAACAGGTTCAACCAGTGTAGTTGAAGGAACAGGTACAGTGGATGATTCTTCTTCAGGAGGAACATTAGGAGCATCTTTATCATCTGGAGGGATATTAGGAGTATCCTCAGGATTCTTGGAATAATCCTTTAGATAAGGTTTCCCCGTTCGAGTGGCACTAACAAGTGCTTCTTCTTTCTCTTTTGGCTCTGTGTCAGAGGTAGACCTAAGAGATGTCATATGACATGACTTAATCTTACCAGCCTTCTTGGACTTTCGAGAAGTAGTCTTTTGAGGAGATTCAAAATCTGCCACTAGATCAGGATGAATCCACATGATTTCCCTTGTTTCCAAAGTGACTGGCACTAATCCTTCAGATTGCGGAGGAGGAATATTCACTATTTCAAGAATTGCCTTAGGAATAGGGACAATCCCACTTTCAAGGAGTTGAGGAAGGAAATCTTCGAATTGCATAGAGACGACGTTGGAGGTGACGGTCTTCTCTTTTGGAGTAAGAGAGATAGCTCCAGATTTAATCATTTCTTGGATCTTTCCTTTCAGTACATAACATGTACGAATTGTATGACCCAGCATTCTGTGATATGGGCAGTATTTGGGATGATCTGTTTTACCAGCTTCATCAGGTTTTTTGATCTCAGGTAATTGTATCTTATTACCTTTCAGCAGACATTCAAAGATACCAAGGACATCGTCGTCATCGAAAGAGTATTCTTCTTTAGGGCGAGGTGTTCTTGGTTGTTGAGTTGTAGAAGTTTGAACAGTTGATGCATCTTTGCTCTGAAGATTAACTTCAAGAGTTTCTTTTCCCTTACGAGCATTGTTTTTATTGTTAGTACCTTGACCTGTTTCTTTAGGAGTCATCTGCACTCCTAAACCTTTGAAGGTTTCAGCACTAATTTCTGCGGCCTTGGCACTAACTATGAAGAAGGCCAGTCTTGGAATTGGGTGGATCCTGTCCACATGCTGATGATTGGCAACAAGTTTGATTTGTATGTGTCGATGGTGACAGCATCAGGGGTTCCAAGAGGCATCTTCAGAGCTTATCTTCGAAACCGTTCAATGTACTCTTCTGTAGTTTTATTATTTTTCTGCTTGATTCTAATAAGAGCAGACATAGTCATGTCATTGAGCCCTTCATAGAACCGTTCAAGAAACATCTGTTTGAAACTGGCAAATGAGGTAATGCTCCCATATGGGAGACTTCTATACCATTCATAAGCTGTTCCCTTGAGACATCCAACAAACACCCGAGTAAGGAGGGCGTCGCTTGGTTGCAGTTGATCAGTCATCACTTCAAAGTGATTAATAAACTGACTTGGAGAAGTGGTTCCGTCATAGAATGAGATAGTGGAAGGCTTGTATTTAGGAGGATACGATACTTGCTTCCATTCTATCGGATAAGGTTGTTTGATGCCTAACCTTTGTAAACCATCCTTCTGTTTGAATGCCTCGAATTGAGTTTTGAGATTCCTCAATTCTTCATTAACAACTCCGGAAGATTGTGGAGTTGTAACTTGTAGAGAATAGTTGGGAGGAGGAATAGCATTGTAAGCACTACCCCCAGCTCCAGAGAGACTAGGATTTGGTTGAGCTTGTCCAGGAGTATTGGATTGTACTGCTGGAGGAACTTGTACTGGACTCATATCAGTGTCAGTTGGTATGGCATCTGGTACAGTCTATCGATTTTGCATCTGTGTTGCCATGAGTTCATACATCGACTTCATAGTATCAGCCATAGACTTCATTTGTTGTTCCAAAGAAGCAATTCTTCGATCTTGAGGAGTCAAGGAAGAAGAAGGTTCATCAGTATTCCCATCAACCATATAAGTTGTGACTGTACGAGGGATTATTGATGAACTGGTAGATGTTGTTTGTTCTGAATCATTGCTTTGTGCATCAAAGTCAATTATAGGAGAACTATCCCCAGTAGGAAGAGGTGGGAAGTTAGATTCTCCAAGGAATTCAGAATCATCTTCAGAGATCAAATTTCTTTGACTAGAAGCTAAGGCTCTTGCTCTGGTATTTCTATATTCTCCATCTAGACTATCAACTCTACCCCCAGCATCTCGAGAGGTCATATTGACAGAAGCAAACAAAGGCTCATCTTCATCAGGCATAGGTTCACACTGAATTCGATTGAAGACAGATTATCGTTTAGTTTGACATCTGCATTGCATTGTGACTCTTGGCTGGAAGTCACATCCATGATCAATATGGTTATGAGCCATTGATTGACATCTGCATTGAATTATGACTCTTGGATAGAAGTCACATTCAGCATGGTCCTTTGTCACTGAATTACTCCTTCTCTTCTGTTGAAGATGTTCTCGTAAATCTATTTGTGAAGATTGAGAAGTATATTTCCTGTTCTTGGGTCATGATGGCTCTTGATTATATAGAGAATGATTAATATGAGCCACATAGTTTCTTGCATACTCTGCATCTGGATCTCTTATCCTTGTTTCCAACTGGTATGGTTTCTTAACACTAGAAGTGTTTAGTTTTGTTCTTAGATCAGTTGGAGGTAACACATTAGTTTTGGATTTCAGCAGCTGATAGCTCAGACGCCGGCATGTCTTCATCGCCTCTGGCCAAAGAAATGTTTTCTTCAGCTTGAATTTCAGGAACTTCTGACTGTTTGGTAGCTTCTTCCGGAGCTGTTGCTTCTTCAGAGTAATCAATCTGGTCATCCAGTGCTTGAATGACGCCTTCTGTCCCATGCTCAAATAGGATTATCCTCGTCTCCGAGGGTTCAATAGCTACTCCACTTGTGGTCGGAGCAGTTGTTTCCTGAACTTGAACAGACTCTACTTCAGTCTGTTCAGTTGAAGCTGTTGCAAGGTGAATATCATCAGATTCGGTCTTCTCAGTAGAAGCTGCTTCATTGATTTATGGCAAAACTCCTCCACTCATGATCGTTTCTAGGAGTTTGTTGCCCTTAATTTTGCTGACAGACTTCTTGACATATTTGCCTCTTGACCTCCTTATCAAAGGAGCGTCGTCTTCATCAGTCTCTTCGTCTTTATCAGCGGCATCGTCCTCATCAACCGAGATACCGTCTAAAGATGATGTAGCAGTCACTGAGACTCCTTTCTTCTTTTTCCTAGATGTTGGAGACTTAGTACTCCTCTTGGAGATAGTCTCAGATTCATCGCTTCTCTTCCTCTTAGAAAGAGATACGAATATAGGGGGGAGAACTTCATCAGGAAAATTTCCCTCCTGAAATAATTCATACAAAGGTTCAACCTCAGTTGTTTCATCTTCGGGTTCCGGAGGGAGATGTTGAATAACAATCCTCTTCTTTGACCTCTTTGATTCATCCTCTGCAACAAAGGTCTTCAGATTAAAACTCGGCCTAAAAGTGCTCGACGACACATAAAAGCGAGCATATGTATAAAGCATCTTTAGCCCCGAGCTAGATAAAGGATTAGGCATAGAGAATACAACTTTTGTATCCCTAGCCGCAAAATATCTCCAAGCTCGAGCTCCGTCGACAAGCCCTCCACGAGCAGATAAGCAAGAGGTGGCGTTTCCAACGTGAAGTTGATCATAACCGAATTGCCTGGCAAATCGGCTTGGTAAATATGGCTCTAGATACGCCATTTCTTTATGACGATACACTAGATGGGAAGGCCATATCCTCTGCAACCACTGAAAGGCTACATCGTCTAACCTGTTCCCCATATCTCCGTCCATCATATTTAAGGGCATGCTCTCATAGCCCTGTGGTGGAGGGACACATTGGATAGACCAATGTGATGCCCGATTCAAGACATTTCTGCATTCTGGGAGGGTGTGAACCTTCCAGAACGTTTCTCCAGAGTACCTCTCCAGAAAAAGACTGCTGCTTCCTCCTGCCCCTGGAGGTATCAGACCATCATGATGAAGGAGAAGCCAACCATAAAGATACGTAAAGGGCATCTCTATCCTTGGGAATTCTTCAGTCATCATCCTCTGAGCAGACAGCATGTTAGTGACAAAATTCCGGAGACCTGCATTCAGCCTACAGGTCATTACCGATAATAAGTCTAGCTTGTAACCATACACAAGGCACACCGCTGCAAAGATAACGCCTCTGTGTATCCTGTCTAAGGAACTGGAGCCAGGAACGATGAATCTCCTCAACCACAGAGATAGGAATCCGGCCAGATGACCGTTCCTTGACAGACTCTTTCCACTCTGTCTAACATAAGAGCTGAAAGTGGTTCCAGCTTTGAACTCGTTCCAGTCTTCAGTAATAGTAAAATTCTTACAATCATATTTCCCCAGCAGAGTCGCCAATTTGTTTTCCATAAATAAATTCCTTTATTTATTGTGTATCTGGGAAAATTACAACTGTAGGAATCTGATCTAGAAGACGATCACTTTATCCCTTGGACTATGCGAAGAAGAAAAGCTCTCAAAATTTTGACAGTAGATAACTATGTATCTGTACAATGAATGAGAAAAAGAACTCTATTTATAGAGTCAAAAATAATAACTGAAAAGATAACTGTCTTCACAGCCTGTGCTTAGTTGAAAATCATGCAGGATTTAACATACGCAAGGTTGTGAGCAGTTACTGGACATGGCCTGTAACTGTTGGACACATGGCAATCATGCATGAGTCATGTGCATGTTACAGGACACGCAGGCGAGAGATCAGTGGCATGGCTGCCACGTACTCCAATTTGATGAAATCTACGCAGACTTGTTGAAGACGAAATCCACGCAGACTCGGGGTAAAAAGCTTCAAAATCCACGCAAACTTGGGGCAGGAAACTTCAGGATCCACGCAGACTTGAGGAAAAAAGCTTCAAAATCTATGCAGAGTTGAGGAAGAAAACTTCAGAATCCACGCAGATTTGAGGAAAAGCTCAAAATACACGCAGACTTGAGATAGGACTGCCAGCTGTCTTGATTCAGCGTGCCTCGACTGACACAAAATCTCTGACAGTGATTGCTTTTGTCAGTCATATTAAATGACAAGAAGCTCTTTTGGTACGCCAAATTGACGAAGGTTGAGTCTTGCTGAAGAAGATTTCAAAAATTACGTAATAGACGGCTGTGATCTCTCGAATTCTGTGCATACATGGCATACGAAGAGACATTCTTCGACTGTTGTGCTGTCAGTTATAATTACTCTCTGACAAATGATGAGCTGTCTCCTCAGCGTGATTTGTAAATATTGTCTGGATCAACTGAGCGTGACTTTTGACTTTGCCCTGATCAACTCAGCGTGACTGTCATTTTAAAGGCCTACAAGGAGCGTCAACCAGATTCTGCAAGTACAACCCCCATTGTTTCGAAGGCACAAAAGATGCTATTTCAGCGGATGTATGACTTAAGGACATCGAGGCTATTCTGACAGCGGCTAAGGTTTCGGCAGAAGAATGAGTGGATCAAGTGAAGCTGTTACTTCAGGACCTCACACATGATTGGTGGGAATCAGAAGATGGGCATCAGACGTCCTATTGCTTGGGATAATTTTATTGCGAGATTCAAGACGAAGTACTATAGAGTTGTGGCGTAGTTCGAGCTACAATAGAAGTTTATCAACCTCAAACAGGCTGGAAAAATAGTAGATGCTTATGCAGCAGAGTTATACAGACTGAGTAGGTTCGCCCCGTAGATGGTAGCAATGGAGAGCCAGAGGGCTATGAGGTTTCAACAAGGGTTTCATCTTGAACTCTTGCATTTCATAGAGGGGCAAAACTACCAGACTTTCGATGATGAATTGACGGTAACCCGGAGGCATAAGATCACCATCTAGAGGATCACATCAAGGAATGGAGGTCAAAAGAGGTCTCACAATCAGATTAAAGGAGGAGGGGGAGCAGCACCCCAAATAATAGCATAATTTCCTGGCATTCGTATTCACGATATGGCAATACGAGGGCCAGCACCACCAACAAGACAACAACAACAACAACAATAGAGAAAGAACCAGCAACCCCCAGCGGGCTGCACCTATTATGGAAAGGCATGGCACACTAGAGGTGTGTGTCGGGCATTGAACGAACATTGTTTGATATGTGGAAGTCCAGATCATCGGGTTTCCACCTGTCCTATGAATTCGAGGTCAGGAGGACCAGTACAACAATTTTCTGTGCTGCCAGCACCAGGGGCAGGTCAGTATCAAGGACCAGCGGTAGCAGTAAGACCGTTGGCACAACGTCCGCTGATGTTGCAAGCTCAGATGTTTCGGCAGTAGGGACCGCCGATGCAGCAGCAACAACAAAGACCACCCCAGCATCACCAAGGTAGGGGCCAGCAGCAACACCAGGCTAGGCCGTAGCATAGAAACCAACAAGGAGGCCGAGGGCATGCATTCAATCTGTCCTTGGTAGAGGCATTGGCATCGGAAGATATTGTAGCAGATAACATTCTCGTCGCCTCATATCCCGCAGTAGCATTGTTTGATTCGGGAGCATCACACTCATTTATATCTGTACGATTTACGACATGACTAGGAATAAAATTCAAGGCATTGCCAGAGAGGCTGAATATACTCACTGGTAGTGGGTTCGTTGGAGTTAGTAGAGTTATTGTAGCGTGTCGAGTTGTAGTGTGCGAGCGTTTCTTATCTGCCAAGTTGATGGAATTTTCTGTTGGTAATTTCGATGTTATCTTGGGCATGGACTGGCTGAAAGAAAGTCATGCAATAGATTGTCGTAGAGGGAGTGTATCTTTTAATATTCCAAGCATGAAGCGGTTTACCTTAGTCAGATCAGATACAGACGAACATAAACAAAGAGTAGTAACGGTAATGGGTAATGGAAGAAGTTCAAGTCCCAAAGGTAGTTGAAGAGTTTTTTGACGTATTTCCTAAATAACTTCTAGGTCTACCACCTATTAGAGATATTGAGTTCAGTATAGAATTGGCACCGGGAACTAAACCGATATCGGATCGAGTTTACAGAATATCAGATTCAGAGCAGGCCAAGGTGTATCAGCACATAGAAGAACTGAAGGAGAAAAAGTTCATTCGAGACAGCGAATCACCATAGGCAGCACCAGTGGTACTTGCAGGGAAGAAATATGGGTCATCAAGATTATGCATTGACTACAGAAAGCTCAACGCGGCAATAGTAAAGAACAAGCACCCACTACCAAGGATCGACGATTTGTTTTATCAGTTGAGCAGAGCAAGAGTTTTCTCCAAGATAGATCTTCGGTCAGGATATCATCAAGTTAGAGTTCGAGAAGAGGATATTCCCAAGACGATATTCAGGTCAAAGTACGGGCATTACGAATTCTTAGTTATGCTGTTTGGTTTGACCAATGCTCCAGCAATATTTATGGATATGATGAACCACATCTTTATGTCATACTTAGATCAATTTGTCGTTGTGTTCCTCGACGACATTCTCGTAAACTCAGCTAGTGAAGAAGAGCATAAAGATCACCTCAAGAAAGTGTTACAGGTTCTGAGAGAGAACTAGTTGTACGCCAAGCTCAGCAAGTGTGAGTTTTGGACGGATCACATTTTATTCTTGGGGCACATCATATTAGGGGCTGGAGTAGCAGTAGATTCCAAGAAAGTAGAAGCAGTAGAAAGTTGGCGAATGCCTAAGACCGCAGATGTGCAAAGTTTCTTGGGATTGGCAGGATATTACAGAAGGTTCGTATTAGACTTTGCAAGAATCTCAGCACCCATGACCCACTTGACATGAAAGGATGTGCCATTTGTCTGGTCGACAGAGTGCCAGGCATCATTTGAAAATTTGAAGCAGAAGTTGATCTTGGCACCTATTCTTATATTACCAGTTGGACCTGGAGGTTTTACTGTATATTGTGACGTTTCAGGAAAGGGACTTGGGTGTGTCCTAATGCAATAAGGGAAGGTGATAGCGTATGCTTCTAGACAACTTCAAGACCACGAGAAGAATTATTCGACTTATGACTTGGAGTTGGTAGCAGTAGTATTTGATTTGAAGCTATGGAGGCATTACTTGTACGGTGATCGAGTAGACATGTACACAGACCACAAAAGTTTGAAGTACGTCTTTACTCAGATAAAACTGAACATGAGACAGAGAAGATGGTTAGAGTTGATCAAGGATTACGATGTAGAGCTTCAGTATCATCCAGGCAAGGCAAATATAGTAGCATATGCTCTTAGCAGGAGAGGCGGTGCATTTATGTTGACATCACAAAAACACATTTTAGATGATCTTCAAGAGATGGGCATCGAGGTTATACTTCCTAGTGATGTAGGAATTCTGGCAAGTCTACGAATTCAATCCGACTTGGTAGACAGGATCAAGGCAGCTCAGGCACAGGACCTAAGGATTCAGAAGCTTAGGACAGAATATGAGTCAGGACTCAGGAAGGAGATAAAAATTCACGAAGATAGAACACTTAGATTTGGATCACGTATATGTGTGCCAAGTGGAGATATCATGTTTGCAAAAACAAAAGTTTGATTACAAACTAAGAAAAGAGTACAAGAGTATAATTAATTTCTGGAGAAGTACAACTTTAGGAATCTGATCAGAAGATGATCACTTTATCCCTTGGACTATGTGAACTTGAAGACTAGAGCCTATAGAGAATGCAGCAGCAATTTTTGTAAGAGTTCTTGATCTCTGTGATGCTTTGATAATGATTGGAAACTCTATTTATAGAGTTCTGGAAATAACTGTTTTAGTAGTTATTCTGATATGCGCGAGGCTAGACTGTGCCACTTTGTGTTGCGCCATCCTTATGTTGTGCCAACTTCCATTCAGTTACACAATCATGTACTAACTGTATTTAGACGCGTGGCATCATGTGATTGAGATACGCATGGTCGTGTACAGAGTAGTGGACACGTTTTGAGAGATTAGTGGCATGTGCGCCACGTCATCCTACTTTAGAATGTAAGTTGTCGCAACTTTATTAGGTTGTGCGAGCTTCAGTCAACAAGTCAAACTGCGTCTGATTGGGTTGCGCCTAGACGCAACTCAGCGCATAGACACGTGGCAGCTTTTGAATGTATGAGAAGAATTTATTCAGATTGCGCCTAGGCGCAACTTGCAGGGTGTGCAGGACAGCTGTCAATCAAATTGTCTCGAGCGACATGCTTTGAGGGATTCGAAGAGATTTTCTTCGTTTATCGTGCTATCAGCTGTCAGTGCTATCAGACAATGATGGCGGTTATTTGTCAGACGCCATGTAGGCTCAGGCGCAACGTGATTTGGGCACAGTCTATTGTGAGGCGCAACCTAATCAGTGGCGCAGTTTGATCCTTTAAGTTTCAAAATAGTGGCACAACTTGATTTTTGGGGCACAACTTGATTTTTAGGCTCTACAAGACCCCCTTCAAAGTTTACGAATTTTGAAATTTTATAAAACTTCGAAATACTTTGAATCATGAGAATGACTGAGTCAAGTTGCGCCTATCTCGCGCAGTCTGTTGCAAGTTGTTACGATTTTTCATGCACAACTTAAGGTGACTGTTAGGATTCTATCTTTTAGGATGTAAATAACCCTTGTTTAGCCGATTGTAACTCATTATATTTGCTTTTAATCTTCTTTGAATCCTTGCGACCTTCTTCTCCGATTATTCTCTCGACGACATAGCCCCCAAAAAGACCGCCGTCGACAAAGGAAAGGGTGTCGCCGCCCCTTCAACTCGTGCGCCTCAGTATGCGCCACTCTCTTCTCGACGAGAGACAACAAACCTAGCACTGGAAGGTGATCAAGGACGAACACTGAAACAGATTTGATCTTCCTATTGACTTGCGCCCCTCTTTTTAGACTGTGGCGCATCATGAACTTTGTGCCACCCCTTCTTAGGGTGTGGTTGCTTTATTTGAGCACTGTTCATTCTTACAAACCATGTTGCGCATGCTGTTGCACAACATAGTTTCTACACAATTAAAAAATATTGCACAACTAAGTTTGAGGCACAATCCAGTATGTAGCGCAACCTGAGATGTTGTACAACTTAAGTTTTGCGCAACACAATATTTTGTGCAACTCAGATTGTCGTGCAACTCAGAATATTGTACAACTTAATTGTTGAGCAATCTAAGATGTTGCGCAACTCAGAATGTTGCGCAACTCAAGATGTTGCGCAACTTAATTGTTGGCACAACCTAGGATGTTTGTGCACCTTAACAGTTTATATAACTTAATTATTTTGCTCTTTATAAAGTTGCACACTCTTGTTGCTTCTAATTTTAGTTTATGTGTTTCTTTGCAGTTGATCTTAAGGAAGACCCTAATGTTGAAAGATTTGCTTCAGCATTCAATGTCTCGGAGTACAAGAAGAATTTGTCTCATGTCACATTCCCTCAGTACGATGGTCCTGAAGCACGAAGAACCCTGCTCATGGCTCAAGAGAACCAAACCTTGCTAAACTTAATGAACGAAGAGCCTCTTGAAAGTCTGGATACTGTGGTCCACAAGAAACCTGCCTTTCTATTCGGGGATGCCATCAAGAAGACCGCCCAGCCTAAGACCAGAAAAGAGGGAAGAATTTTTACAAATGAGGATAAAGTCATATACCTCACGAAAATATCAAGGTCTATGGCATTATCCCAATATGCTTTTGCCAGCTATCCCAGAAGAATGTCATGGGATCTGACTCCCATTCAGCAAGCGAGAGTCGACAAAATCTGTTACAAAATGGGTCCAAAGTACATGGACCTCTTTTATAGTACTTCTGAAAAGTACAGTACACATTTAAGAGGTTTGAAGCCAAGCTGCATCCCTCCCGAGGATTTCTCCCTGCTCCTTCCGATCAAAATACCCATTTTTGCAAATACATTTGCAAAAGCTGAAGAAAGATATCCAAACCGTGCTATGCATATGACAAGTCTGGTTTACCTAGAGATGAAGCGCTGGAGCAGCTTGTCTATTTGGATTTTGGATCAATTCAAGGACAAGCTCCTCGATCTGGGTCTCTACAATGCCATCTGGACTACTGTATATGGCATTCGTCCGAACGCTCATATGTTCTTGGCTCTAGTAGAGGGTTACAATGAAAGCACTGGGACTTTCATGACTCCCCATGGAGAAATAGGATTTTCTCTTCATGAGATGGAATATCTCTCTCACCTACCAATGGGCGAGAATCCGTATGAAGTGTGTGCGCCCACAAATGACGAATTAGAAGCTATGGCAGAGGATAACCCTCAAATGATCGTCGTCTTCCAAGAATTACTGTGTCACTATAAGATCTGCTCGTTCTACTACAAAAGTGCCACTGTAGGTACTTGTTATACCACCAAATGGATGCCATATCTCTTCTTAGGTCATGCACGGGAGGACAAGCCACTTGAAAATCAAGCATGTGCTTCTCGTTTCTTTGAACCCTTCAATCAGAGCGACATACAATATCTGATGGAGGAACATGATCATGGAGATATCACGCTAAACGAGGATTTGCATCCGTTCAAGGCTGGCGACACTCTCCAGAGTTACCTTAGACAGGGTTATAGATCTATGTCTCAAGAAGCCCAGCTAGCAGGTTTTCTATCTTTATGACTACGGCGCTTTATAGTTCCAGGAGCCAGTGCAGTCGATAGATTCCACCGGGGCGTCCTGTTTGCTACAACACGTCTTGTCTTTGGATATAAGATATATCTTTTATCGGCCATGACCTGCCGCTTGAACGCAGGATTGCGTTCTTTTATATAAACCATGCTAAATGACAAAGCGACGAGGCAAGATTTCCCTCGTATCGAGATGCCATACACCTATCTATTTGGATGGCTATTGCTTCACCATCCCTGTTTGATGAACCCTGATATAGAAAATGTCGACGGAGACTTCATTAGACGCTTTTTTAGCACTCATTGGCAATATACTGCTCTTTCAGAGTGCAGATTTGCCTTGAACCGTGGATCGGGATAGAATTTTTAGTATGTTGGGCCTCCTCATGGGTATGGGGCTATGTCTCCACAAATAATAGATTTAGCTGCAGAATCACTCCGTTTAAGCCCACCCATATTTTCGTGGCTGCAGGCGATCCGTCCCTCGTACTTGGTCTACAGATTCGAGGAAGAGTGCTATTTGGAACCATACTTGCCAAGTCGATTTGTACGGCAGTTCGGATATGATCAGCTTCATATGGGTAACGCCATCACTTGCCTACAGGCCAAGGGTTACCTCATCGATGGGGCTAGGGCCTGGAGCTATTATAACGCCCGGGGTACAAAAGCTATATTTTCCATGCCCTATAATCTTCCACAAGGCCTGCATATGTTATATACATACGCAAACTTCTATACTTCAGCAAACACATTCACTGAAAGCTTCCATCCTGCACACAGCTTCGTAAGTGAAAAGAGATCCAAACAGAAAAAACACACTGCTCACTCTTTTTGGGATGCAGAAGACAAAGATCCTGCAGATCCACCACTGGAGGCATCAATTTTAATGAACTATGCTGATGAAGTTCAAGATCCTCTGGACGTATCCATAAAGGTGCGAAAAGAGAAATCCCATGCTAAGGGTTTGAAGAAAAAAAAGACTAAGGAGACAACGGCCCCTCCTCAACGGGATAATAGACCCAACTCTCCAAGAGTTCCAGAGAAGAAGAGAAGAACATAACTGGTTATCAATGAACCAATGACCATGATAACGACTCGTTCTCAATCAAAATAGATGCTCCTTAGTTCTTCCTCTGGAGAGAAGAACATCACTCCTTCTTTTATTCAGAAGCAGGGAAGAGTCATAGAAGGAGGAACATCTACTTCTTTGATTGATCCGGAGAGTGATCGTACCGGAGCTGCTGCAGAGCCGGTCGCATCACTACACAGAGAGGTCAGAAGGAAATTGGTAGTTGCTGAAGAAATACCATCTCAAGAAGGTAATATCAAGATTGTGATATATCCTAATATGTATATTTTTTTGTCAAAAAAATGTATATTAAATTGATCTCTTTCTTTGTATTGGCTATTTTAGCAGATGTCCAGCCTTCTACTACCACTGTAGAAGCTTCGAGATTAGAAGTTGTGACGGTAGGTATTCCCGCAAATGTACTTGCTGCTGCAGGGATAACATTTCCATCTCCAACTTCTATGAGTACGGAAGCCACCTCTCCAGAGAAGGATTTGCCTCCACAAGATCCTCAAAAAGCTCAAGAGTCTACTCATTCTGAAGAGGCGATGATTGAAGCCTTAGCTGATTGTGACTTTGGTGATGAAACATATGATGATGATTGGAATAACATCACTAAAGAAAAACAAACTTTAGTGAATGCACCATCACCTTAGGAACTCTCAGCTGATGAAGATCCTTCAACTGCTAAAGATGAGGAGAATGTGGTTATCGATGACGGACATATCAATCCCAAGATCGATGAACCCATAACCTTTGAGAAACCTGAGATGTCTGGAGTGGCAGTAGAATTAGCAGATCAAACTCCAATGACTCTGCCACTTCAGACTGAATCTGGAGAAGGAAGTAGTCAAGCTACTATGTCTGCAGAGACCCTGTCAAAACTTCAGCCAGATACAGTTAAACCTCTTGAGATTTCTCATGCTATACCCAGCTCAGGTAAATTTCTAAACATGATCTATTTGTCATAGCTCCTTCAGCATTGTATATTGCTAATATAAATGACATATGTAATTTGCAGAAGAACCCACAGGGACTGTAGCAGGGGAGGGAAGCTCTTCTCACATCAGCGCTCAAGATGAAGTGTCTCTACCAATTAAAACTGTAAAGACTCCAGCGAAAGTAGTAGCCACTCCAGGGGCCATGACAACTAACAAGTTCGTGGTGGCTTCCTTCACGAAGGTTTTTTTCGCGTCTCTGGAGCCCTTAGTTCATAGAGTGATGGAGAGAGAGGATGTTCCTTTTAGTACCATCAGAACTCCCTCTTCATTCTTGATTGGAGGTATCCGAAGCCAAGGAGACGAGGCTCAGGCTACATTTTTGGAAAACATTCTGAATGAGCTGGAGGGCTCAATTAAAGCTTACAAGAAGCTAAAAAGAGGAGATATCAAGCAACTAGTAAACACAGAATATGAGGCTATGGCTCTAGAAGCCGAGACGAGTAACGCCAATTTTAAAGCATTTTTGCTGGCTTTTACTAGACAATCCTCCGAATTAGACATCCAAATCGCTGATGCAGCTGTTATTGCTGAAAGTCATAAGACTAAGAATGCAGAAGAAGAGAAGAAGGCTGCTGATCTGGAGGCTAAAATTGCCCAGCTTCAAGCAGAACTCCAGACTGTCAAGCAGAGCTTAGAACAAGAAAGTCAATTGCATCAAGCTGCTATTAATCAAATAGATGCTTTGAAGCATCAGAAGAAAGAATTTGAACATCTACAGAATAAAGAACTAGCACGTCAAACTGCTGCTCTGCAACCTTTTGATCCTGAATCAGAAAGAGTTGAAGCCAGGCAACGAGTGCTAGATTCTCGTGATGAAAGAGTTTAAGTTTTGAAGAAGCAAATTGCAGAACTTATTACTTATCCTTCAGAGTAGAATGAGCAAAACTTGTTGCCTTTTTTCATTACAATGTATTTCTTTTTGAAATTAGAAATAAAAAGAAAAACTTTTTATGTGGTTCCATTACTTGTTGCATATCTTGTTTACAGATATAAGTAATAGAATAGAAAATATATTCAGAGGTATGTACAAGCATGGAAAAGAACAGAAGAAGCCCATGTGGCTCAAAATAGAAGAAGCCTATGCGACTTAAAGCAGAAGGAGCCTCATACGGTGCAGGAATTTATCAGAGCCTCATGCGGCTCAGAAACCCTTCAATAGCCTCATGCGGCTCAGGCGAGAATCACGTGACCCTATGCAGCTTTACAGCTGGCCATGAAGTGACTGCTCCCATTAAATGCTCTGACAAAGTAATAACTCTGACACTAAAGCTGAAATGATGAACTTCGATATGACGGCGTATCTCTCGGGAAACGGAGAAAATCTCCTCTGCAGCTGGCACGATCCACCAACTACAAAGCCCCCTATGCGGCTGCCACATCCCATGCGGCTCGGAGCGTGAAGACCCTTGTCATGCGACTTAAATTATGAACAGTCACCCTATGCGGCCGCTGTTTTCATGCGGCTCGGGTCATGAGGATCATCTCCATACGGCTCACGCCCATGCAGCCTTGACACGTGGCAAGTCCTATGCGGCTCAATTGGAAACCACCCCCATACGGCTCAAATTATGAGAAGTCACCTATACGGCTGCCACCTTCATGCACTCCAAAACCTAAGTAGCTACCCTCATGAGGCTGTGGCTCGCGATTATGACACGTGGCTGAAGATCAGTTTCCCACGTGGCACTAAGTCAATCAAGAGTTATCAACAAATCCCAACAACCTGATTTAGTGCAATCATCATAATTACCCAAATCAAAATAGATTTATGGTAATCACATGGATTAAACACGTGGCAGGAGAATCGAGCTTCCCAGAATTCATGACGATCAACATTAATTGCCCATACGGATTTTACACAATCAGCATTAATTACCCATACGAATTTGGCGCAATCAAGAATTAACTGCCCAGATGTAATACAATCAAGATTAATGGTCCAGATGATTGGCCGCCGACTTTTCAAAGGGGGAATCATTGCAAACCCTAATGATCATACCCCCACTTCTATAAATAGCAAGGTGCCATTCCCTTGCAAACCCGGGGAGAATTCAGGAGAAAAAAAGAAGAGGGGACCGGATCCAGAGAAACAAAATATAGCAAGGTGCCATTCTCTTGCAAAAGAGATCCTCTCCACCCGGCTGAACACACAGAGACATAAAGGTGCGCACAGAAGAGTCTTCCCATCTCGAGAGCAATTCTTCACCGGAGCCAAGGCTACGTCTGATCGTCCAAGGAGTAAGGCAGAGCGGCCGTCGCTTTCCCGAGCCTCTACAATCACCCCCCAGAATCAAAACTAAACAATCGTACTTAGATTGTTGTACCTAGGTTTTTGTCCCTAGGCTTTCTTTGTACGAGCAAGTTTGTATTGTGAAGTAAAAGTCCGGTCCTTCCATATATATTGTTTTGTTCTTTTATAATCAATGGCAAACACGATGGCAACTCTGCTGGGGACTAACTTCTCCACGGCTGAGGAGTTGGTAACGCAATCAGACGCAGCTAAACTTGGCTCCACTCACCAAATGCTGGTCGCCAGGTTCGACCAACAGGCATTTGAAGAAATGCTCTCCGACGGGAGTGCTGGCCCGGTCCAGCGGCGAGCCCGCACAAAGAAGGCCCGCAGGGGGTGGAGACCCAAAAATTTCACTCCTCCCCAAGCTCTCGAAGAAGTACCCTCTGTTGCCCGAGACAGCGGAGAAGTCTCGCTTGCGGCCCCACTCCAGACCACAGAGGACTCTGCTGTCCCCAAGTCCGGCAGAAGAAAATACTATGATGCTGGACTTGCAGGGCCAAAGAGGAACTCTATGCAATCAAAGCCGCATAAGGGCGCCAACCGCATGGAAAAAGCTCATGCGATCGCAACTGTCGACCGCGTAGAGAAAACTCATGCGGCCAGAACTGCCAGCCGCTTGCAGACAGCCTGCACGGCCATGACTTCTAGCTGCATATAGAAAGTTCATACGGCCACAAAGGATAGTCGTATGCAGACAGCCTACATGGCTACACATACCAGCCGCATGCAGACAGCCTGCACGGCCACCGATCCTAGCCGCATACCATGTACTCTATACGGCTTGCGGTTAGTCTTTGACTGCCTCTCATACGGTCCTGACCATAAAGGCTCCCTGGAGCATATACCAGACTCTGTTGTGACCATCTTGGACTCTTCCTACTAGGCACTCTCAGGTGCTAGGAGGAAGAAGTCTCGGGCAGCGCGGGCTCGACGAGCTCAGTCGGCTGCCCCGACTTCCGACTACCAGGGCGTCCCGATGACTATTACTCGGGCCCCTGATAGAAAGTTGTACAGAACTACCCGTGTCCAGCCCCCGGCGGACAACGAACGTGATAGTTATCAAGAATCTCCTAACAAGGATCAGGGGCGAGTACTCACGCCACCCCCACATCAGGGAGCAGGCAGGAGGCCAATGCACTCATCAGCCCACAAAGCAAGTGACCCGCGCAACGTAATTCTTCACAAGCATAAGGAAAGAGACGAAGATTTAACGTACAAAGAGTGATGTCAAGAACATTAATGCACCCAAGTCATAGTCAACTGCTGCTGCAACAAGGCAGCAGCACAGAAAGACCGGCGGTCCGTCTTCCAAAGGCTGCAACACCCAAACTCAGAAGACGAGGCGCTTCTCGTCGTCTCTTGCAATTCTGCTCTGAAGATTCCTGGCAGCGGAAGAGGGAAGAAAACAAATGTCTCCAGCCTAAAAATTTCAACCGGTGTAACCAAGAAAATTTCTTCTAAAAGGCTGTCTACCACCATTGCAGGAGGAGTTTACCAAGGTACCCGCTCAAAGACAAAATCTGCCACACTGGAAGATTCATCCACATCTATGGGAGACACTGGAGCTGGGGGTAGCATTCCTCCAAATATCTACAATAACCCGGTGTTCCAAAAAGATAGTCCGGGGGAAATGGTTCACCCAACAGATGCAGCAGATCCCGACGTCCCCGAGGACGTCCACAATTCCCGAGACGAGGCAAGCTCTGAAGCTAGAGGTACCACTCTTTCTGAGTCAGAACCAGAGGAGGGTATTCCCACATACCCGGACGACTTCTCTGTACAAGGGTATGACTCAGAGGGCACGTCCTCTACCGTTCCTTCCATCTCTCCTCATGTGAGGACGGTGTTCATGACAGACAGCAACCAAGAAGGTTCTAGTGATCGCCAATGCATCAACACTCTGGAGGCCATACTACATGCTTTGGTCAAGTCTGTGGACGAGATCAAAGCGGCCCTTCCAACTCTACAAGGAAGAACGCCTGGCCAAACAAGCTTGGGTCCCGCGGTCAATACGAACTCGAACTCAGCTGCACCAAACCTGGGCGATAGTCCTCCTAAAATATCGGCTCCTACCGCTACAGACAAGGCCAAGGAGGCAAGAAGAGAGGTCCAGGAGCTCCGGGCTATGTTCCATGCCCGAGAAAACTGCCAAGACCTCAGGATACGACAACCGTATCCCGCTGCGTGGAGAGATGTTCCCTTCCCACCAAAATATAAACCACTCCACATCAATCCATATGATAGGAAGACATATGCAAGTAGGTACATCACCTACTTCGAAGTCACAACTGACCATCTACCTCATGATGACGCCATCCTTACGCGGTTGTTCATCGGAGCCTTGGAAGGGGTCGCCTTCGACTGGTACCGCAACTTGCCAGACAATTGCATCCACTCCTTCACTGGCTTCAAACGTATGTTCCTAGAGAGGTTTTATAAAGTAGGACAAGACGTGACAATGTCCACTCTCATGGACGTTGTTCAGGAAGAAAAAGAGCTAACAAGAAATTATATCTAGCGGTTTCGCCAAACCGTGATGAAGCTGCCCTCTGGCAACCCTGATTCCTCCTTGATTAAAATTTACCAAAAGAGACTGCTTCCCACAATCAGCCTCTGGATGGGCGAAAGTCAATTCAAGGATTGGAAGACGTTCATCATCAGTGCCACTAGCGTAGAAGACAAGGTGAAGAAAGCCCGCCAACTGGGATTGCACATCTCGGAAGGTGAAGACAGGGGCAAACGCCCTAACGTCAACAACAACAACGGCGGTAATTCTTCCCGCAACCGAGACAATAAGGGCAAGCAGGCTATGGTGACCGATACAGCCCGAAAGCCCGAATCAACGCCGGCAGAAAAGTAGTATCCTCAGATGACCTACTCCTTCGAGGATGGCCATATTAAACCCATTTTAGACATGCTCATCCAAGGAGGACGAATACAGCTCCCTCCTCCAAGGCGTGAGCCTCGTCCTGCAGATATAGAGAGCCCCAAGTACTGCCATTACCATCGCTATGTTCACCATGCTACATAAGACTGCTATCAACTGAAGCGATACATCCAACATCTCATCGATTCTAAGGCCCTGGCCATTGATTTCGAAGAGGTAACCGTATCAGCCAACATGGTGTCAGTATAATTCGGCAACTTTCCTCCGACAAGGACTCAAGACAGAGTAGTACCTGTCCCCCGAGCAAGGATGGAGGTCGGTAACCTTCCACCTCCCCAAGACCAAGCTACTGGTCTAGTACCCTTTACCACATCACGAGGGGAGATCATGTGGGTCCATCCAGATTTGGTACCCGAGGTAACTCAGTCTGCGTCTCCCTCTACCAGCAAGAAGAAGAATGGGAAAGTCAAATCATACCGCACAATCTCGACAGAGGTCGAAGAAGCTACTGATGTTGTTACCCGCTCCGGCACACAAATCCAACCTCTACCGGGTAACTAGGCTGAAGACCAGCAGCCGACAGCTGCTGATGCTCCAGGACCTTCGCAGCCTTCGACGACTGACAAGCCTAGGCCGAAGGAGACTCGCTTCGACAAACCACTCCGAAATGAGACGCCTCATTGGCTAGAGAGGCCATACAACTTTGACATCCTGGCACAATTGGCCAACATACTGGCCAAATTGTCGCTATATGAGCTCCTTAGACTCTCCAAGGATGTTCGTGTTGCATTAAACGAAGCACTCCAGAATGCCGACACATACCTGGCTCAGTCCAATCTTACTGGGGAGGACTCGCCGGCAGACCTCTAGGACAGCGCTTGCACAGGGTCAATGCCAAACATTGTCTTCACTCCCAGGATATGCTTATCAAAACTAACCTGCACGATCGCCTTCTGTATTATACTGGGTACATTGACGATATCAAGGTCGATCGGATATATATTGACCCTGGGTCCTCCATAAGCATCATCCCGAAGAGCCTACTACACCATCTGCGCATCCCGATGCATCGCCTGACGCCGATAAGCACCGCCATCAGCGGTTTTAATTCGGGTAGGAGCTACCCGATCGTGAAGATCTGCCTAAAATGCCAAATCGGTGACCTTCAGTCGGAAGTGACCTGTTATGTAATAGATACGGACACCTCCTATAATATTCTCCTGGGGTGCCCTTGGATACACGATTATATGATCGTGCCCTCCATACTGCACCAGTGCTTCAAGTACGTCGATAAGCACGGCTTCGTAAGAACAGAGTTTGCCGACACCTATCCCTTCAAAGGGGTCGAATCCTACTACTCAGACTCATGCTTGTACGAGAAGTCGAAAAAGCATCATGCCGGAGGAGATATTCAAGCTCAAACTGAGTCAGCAACCGAATCAGAAGAACCTCTGACGATCCACCTCCAAGCCCGTAAGCCTGGCATAACTGCGCCCCTTACAGCCACTCTGCGTAAGGACGCAGTTAGCCTCTCTGCACAAGAGGAACAGATGATAATCCGACTGCCAAGGTCCGGCCAAGCGCCAAGACCCACGACATAGCCACTGACAATCAGGCTGTCTAAAGCTAGCCAGCCACAAGCAGAGGAGCTCAATCCCTCTGTCAAACCGATGACAATTCATCTTCCCAGAATGAGTCGGCAACCGCACTAAGTGTCACGACCCGCACCCTAGAGTAAGGGCATGAGAAGTGGGTACGTCCAGCCTACACCGCAGTGTCGGCGGTAGAATACTGTCCTAGGTCACAACATCTAACAATATAATGCTAAGCAGTTTATACTCCCCGAATGGGGGTGACATAGCAGAATGTAAACTCAATCACAACTAAGGAAGATGAAGCACGATATGATATAGAACTCAAAGAAAATACAGATGATCAGAAGAGTCTAAGTGTCTAAGATAACATCTCAGCAAATATCCAAAATACAAGTCTCAACTACTGAATATGAAAGAATATATAAAACCTAGATCTCAAGACAGAAATAAAGTCTAACTAAACTAGTCTCAAGACAACATAAATAAGATAAAGCCTAACTAAGCTAGTCTAGGCAGTAGGGGTAAAGTCATCAGCTAGAGATGGGTCCTCCTGAGAGTCCAGCTCACAAGTGTCGTCTAGGGCTGCCCCATAGAAGGTATCCTTACAGGCCTCCTCCTCGTCCTCTGTAATATTTTTAACAGGTCCAGTCAGGACAGGAGCGAGCACAATACATCTCAACAGATCATAGCAGGTTAGAAAATATAATCATGCAGTAAAGTAAGATACATGAACTGAAAAAATACAGTATATAAACAGAGAGAGAGAGAACTGTAATAGAAATATCTACTATAAGTAGAGAACTAATAGTGGCTAGTGAGTCAGAGTACAATATAGATATGTAAATGGCATAGGATGATTCTGATACTACACTATGGAATGATTCTGATGCTACACTACTTGGATATTATTCACATGTCTACTTCTACTCTCCCGTACCCCCAATCAATACACAAGGATCCAGCCAGGTTATGTTATGATTCATGTAACGGCCCCCGAAGGGTGGTACATGATAGTCCCATAAATGGGGATTTTAGGAAGCCCAATAAATAGGAGGATTCAAGGAAAACTCTGTGATCATGAGAGTACATGTCACAAGTGATCAATGAACCATGAAGCATAGTGATACACCATGTAAGTAAAACGCACAGAACATGTAGTACTCGATGCTCCCTGAAGGGATAACATCTCAAGAAGGGAACCATATAGTACTAATCCGTGTGACCAGCGTGATAGTATCAAGTAAAGTAATTTAAAGCAGGAAAATAATTCTAAGCAAGATATGAAATGATCAGAGAATGTACTCGTCTGGTATCTGAGTGTCCAAGATGAAAGTACTGTCCGAGGAGTGGTGTCTGGCTCCTATTTAGAACAGCACAAGTCACAACAAGTCCAGAATGGTAAAATAAAGTTCTACTATGCACTCTACATGAGTCTAGGTCAATTTAGGCTAAAGTCAACTCTTGGTCAACTCTGGTCAACCTAGAAGTCAAACCTAGGTCAACTATGGTCAAACTAGGTCTAACAAGTCTAAATTATGTTAAACTAGGTTTAACAATCATTCTAAGTCCTAACAAGTCTATATTGGTCCATACGCTACTATACTAGACTATACTAATATCACACATTGCATTCATAGGATATAGTCCTAGGCTAATACACACACATTAGGAATACCCTATTATCTCTATATACCTATACTTATACATCACATTATAGGTACATACCTATATATGTGTATCCACATATATACATAATACTTTATCTACATTACATATATGCATTCAATATTACCTATAGACACACACACACACACACACACACACACACACACACACACACATATATATATATATATATATATATATATATATATATATATATATATATATATATATAGAGGGATAGAAAATAGAGAGAGAGTGACATTGTGGCATGTGTGTGTGTGAATATGTGTTAACAGTTAAGAGTGTGTGTGTGTATGTTACATGGTATATAGGGTGTCAATGTTAACTCTGTGTGTGTGTGTGTGTGTGTGTGAAGAGGGAGAGGGTCATGAATGAGTGTGTTTGTGTGTAAAATATGTAAAACAGTGAAGTGTGTGTGCCTCATAGGAAAGAAAAGGAAGGGAAACCAATTCATTCCTTCACAAACAGTTCTCAGTGTAGCATAGGATTTAAACTAATGTGTGTATATGTGAAATGTGTTCAGCCAAAACAGGGAAAGGAATCCAATTTCTGTCAACAGTTCAGTCCCATTTACAAGTCCCCATTTTGAATCCAATTAACCACCAAATCAACCCAAACTCGACACATAAGTAGATTTCATATAGGAGAACCATATTAGGGACTTAAACCATGCTAACAACAGTATTAATTGGGTTAATTTTGATGCCAAATTTCAAATTTAGAAACTGGAAATAGTAGGAATACACTAAGTATCAGTATAAATTAGGAAAATAGAAAAAATGTATAAAACCAAACTAATATGAACTGTAAATGGTTGGTAATGTAAATATAACTTCTTTTCGTGTTCAGAGCCCAATACGTGTCCACCACACACGACACAGACTTGTCCACATACAATCAAACACTTACAGTGCACACGGACATAGAAATTCCAGTGCAGTCTCGTGCACAAGTGCACGCGTGTCGTGCACTCGACACAGACCAAACCAAGACACGTGTTCACAAACCTAGGTTCGCCACATATAGGGCTACCTACGTGTCATCCTGTTTTGCACCCACGTGTCATTGTGACCAACTTAACGAGCCGTATCAGTGCTCAAAAACAGACAGTGCGCGTGTAGTGCAAAGTCGATGCACGAGCTCGTGCTCGCTCGACACGACACGGGGATACATGAGACTTGACACACACGGTGTCATTCAATGCCCCTAGCCCCGTGTCAAGTGGTTCATGTCGAGTCACCGTGTCCACAGAGAAATCCACCCCGAGTGGTAGGACAGCGTGCACTGTGCCTGTACCGCATGTCCGTGTGTCCAAATTGACACAACACGACATTAAAAACACCTCAGTCCATCAGAAACATGTAAGCCACACTAAAACACAATTTTCTATTTAGAAACTTTCTAAAAATTAAATCGAAATGCCCTTTAGGGCATTTCTTCAAGCACCTTAACTAGTGGGCTGATACGTGTCCATTTACGACACAAAATGGACACAAAATTCTACAAAAATCTAGGGTTATCTAGGGGACACTTAGATCTAGGTCAATATGCAATAATAGCAGCATCTAACATTGAGTTTTAGGGATTTACCTATTGGGGTCACAACTTCTCAAAAAGCTCCAAAGAGGGGGTGTCTCCTTGCTTCCCAAACTTCACCAAATTGCTATTAAACTGAGAATAAAATATACCAACAGCAAGAAAACCAAAATTAAAACCTATTGCAATTTGTTTGAGGGAAAAAGGAATTAATTTGGATTTTCTATGAATTAATGAAGTTGGTACATACCTCTCTTTCCAAATGAAACTTTCCTAAAGAGGCTAGCCCTAATGGAAGAGAGTATTTATAGGGTGGGATTCCCTAGGCTAGGTGGCTGGCCAACTAATGGATTAGGGTTAGCTAATGGGCTTTGGGCTTCTATGGCTAAGTTGCTAATTAATGGTTCAACCATAAGTCATGACTTATGACTAAAAGCCTTTCTATTCTAACTTGAGTTTAATGACTAAACCATAGGTTAACTCTAGTCTAACTAGGGTTACATGACCTAACCAAGTCCAAACACAACTAGGGTTAGCTTCTAGGTTAGCCTACCAAGTCAATGCTAGTCATAGTCAACCTAGTCAACCAGCATTCAAATAATTCCAAAATAAATCCTAAAAATTCCCATAAATTCAAATAAATTATAATAAATTCAAATAACCTTAAAAATGACAAAAATACCCTTATACTAGAAATGATAAATGAAATACCCTAATCATATGGCTAGGCTCTAGGTCACTTATCTCTAGTGTTACACTAGCAAAATACCAAATCACAAGTCATATTTTTAAATAGTTTAAAAATGATTAAAATCACCAAAAATCATAATATGAAGTAAATATCAATAAATAATAATTATAATTACAAAATATCAAAATTACCCTCATCTAGAAAACTGGTTGTTACAATCCTACACACCTTAGAAAAATTTCGTCCTCGAAATTAAAGGCGAAACTACACTGATGAGAAGGATAGATAATCATACCCCACGGTACAAACAGATATGGGTATCGCTCGTGCATCTCATCCTCCCGCTCCCAGGTAGACTCTCCTGGAGAATGATGCCCCCATGCGACGCAAACCAAGGGTATCACCTAGTTTCTCAGTACCTTCTCTCGACGATCCAGAATCTCCACAGGCTGCTCTGGATAACTGAGAGTAGATCCAACCTCAATCTCCGAATGATCCAGCACATGGCTAGGGTCAGCTACGTACCGTCTCAACTGTGATACATGGAATATGTTGTGGACGTCCACTAGTGTAGGTGACAAGTCTAGTCTATTTGCCACATCACCGACCCTCCCGCTAATCACGAAGGTCCGATGAAGCGCGGGCTAACCTTCCCACTTCCACCAAACGTATAGTGCCACGGGTCGAAGATATCCGCAGAAAAATCATGTCTCCAGCCTAATCACAAGCAAGGTTTCAAGTTACTAAATAATCAAACATGATCATCAACTCAACAACAACCTGCTTCTAATCCTATCTCCAGTCAACTAAGTCAACATTGACAATGGTCAACTACTGGTCAACAACTAGTCAATTTCTTAACATCCAAGTACATGGTCATCCGCTGGTCAACATCTTAGGATTTTACCTATGCTAGCTATCTAGGTGTTGGAAACTAGAGATTAGCAAAAAGAAAAACTCTATAATATGCTAACTCTTAACTTTCCAATCCTATCAGGGCTGATTCTATAAATCTCATAAGCTACAGATTTGTAAACACACATTCCCCAGATCAAGGACTAACCTATATCTATATCCACAGTTGATACTAATTGGGGTAACATCACTAATTCCCGACAATCAAGGTCCTAAGAATTTTTTCTAAACCATACAATTTGAAGGAATAGCATACAGGGTCGGGGCATACTGTAGCAGTTGGAAGTCTCACCTAGGTGTACTGGTCATTCTAGGTCAAAACAGTACTATGGTATCAACACACCAGCAATCTAGGGTGTCCTAATTGGGAAGGTAAGGGAACACAACCATCAAGGTTGTCTACCATCCTATATAAAAAAATTAGTCATTAACAACAACTGAGAAATTATTAAAAGGTTACTATTCCATAAAATGGTAAAAATTGAAAATTTAGGCACAACAAATCATAAATAGATTTTTGTCTTAAAACGATCTAAGTTGATCAATTTCGGGATAAATTGAGATTTGGGCAAGATGGGGAATCAATGAAATCAAGTATGAACACGAGCATCCAATGATGAAGATCCAGGTCATGATTAAATTTAATTCAACTGGATACGAATATGAGGTTCATAGGAGATAAAAATAATTCCAAGAAGAATTGTCAAGGCTATTGTGGATAAGATTCTAGGGCAAGTTTAATATGTCTCCATCCACATAGATTAATATGAAAAGCGAACCAAAACATAATAGGTTGATCAGACCATCATACGCTGGTTCTGATTAGATAATATGTTAGTGGGTGCGCACCCAATAAAATTTGTCATGATCAAGCTCGAAAAGGATAAGCTTGTAAAACTAAGGATAATTAGCAGCATAAGATATAAGTAAGGGTGGTAGTGATGAACGAAGATACATAGTCCAGATTCTTAACTAAAAGGGTCAAGCAATCAAGATAAGGTACAAGGTTAAGCATTTAAGGAATCAAGCAGAACATCATCACATGTCGGGTCGAAGGAATTGAGTCAAGGCTGGATCTCTAATTGAAATCAGGAATAATTCAGTATCATAGTAGAGGTTATAGTTTAGCCATTTGACCAGAAAATCATATCAAGAAAATAGAGTACAAGAAGACGGGTTTTAGTGGGACATGATATACCTACACGAAGGTGAGTTCGTCTAGGTCTTGCATATAAGATTTGTTGGAGGGTAACATCTAGTATTACATTCCGAATGTTAAGGTCACGATAAGGAACGTCAAAGGATCTCAAATAGAAAGTGGGGGTTCAAGAGGTGGTAAATAAATGCACAAGATAAGGAAGATCAAGTTAATCATCTGTTTCTGATACCCTTAAGTTCATCTGGTCATAACTTGCCGATCGTATTCTTACCTAACCAGTCTCCATATAAAAAAAATTAACCTTTACCTAAGCCTTTACCATGACTACCGTAGGCAATTTCCGATTTCCAAACATTACTCATGAAGCATAGCCTTCACATTTAGGAATCAACATTAACCATTTATTAATTTTCCAAATTCTATCACCTTGTCTTAAATTTGGCCCGAAACCTCTAAATCCGGTTTACGAATTCCTTGAACTTGTTCAAATGGTTTTCCTCGTGTTATTTAATTTAAATACATTTAGGCCTTACAAAACTTATCCTCCATCATAAAATCAACTTCCGTATTTTCTTCGACATACACCTTTGAATATTATTCTCCTAAATTTTTTTTTCCACAACAATCTCTAAATTTCCTTAACTTTATGTTCCCTCTATCCCTAGTCATTTCCTTGCAATATCTTGTTCAATATCCTTGTTGAATGCAATTAATTTCTCTTTTCCATTACTAACCTTCTATATAGCCTTAGGGTAAAACTTCCCAAGAATCAATAACCAGAGTTTCGAAGTTCTCAAATCTAGGTTGACCTTGAATATCCTCATCAGTTTGAATACACCTATAAACTATCTCAAAACCCCAAATCTCCCTAAGTGTGATTGTTTCCAGATTGGTAGTATACATCTCTTGATTCTATTCGAGACCTTTACCACATTTCTATCTCAAGGTTTCAATATTGAACACTCCACATTTTGATTTCCTCTAGATCATCATATAATAATCAGTTATGTCTCCTCTGAGCTACATGATTCACGTCACTTCTTCAGTCTTTCTTAGGCAAAAGATATGAAGATTCAAGGGTTTCGAGGTACATCTGGTAGCGATGATAAGATATGGGTGATTGGTGTAATTAGATAGAGTTTATGATAAGAAGAAAATAAGAATACAAGAAAATAATGGCAAGAAGGAATAGTGAAGATTTGTTCTTTCTTATCTGTTCAAACGAAATGAACCCATCAAGCTCAAATTCAATAGCAAGAAATGAGGGTGAATCCAAACAAGAGAAAAAAGGAATTCCAATTGAAGATCAAAAATGAGTTTCTCAGGGGTCGTCCCAGGAATCTCTCAAAGAATCCTAAGTGTGATTGAGTGCCTTGAATTTGAAAATATTAACTACAGAATTAAAATCAACAACTACAGAATTTTATCAAAATTATCAACTAATACCAGGATTCAAAGTTCTGCTATAAATCCATAAAAATCAAATTCAAATCAAGGAAAAAGGTGAATCAAAATAAGGGAAAGGGAGTTTAAATCAGAGTTCAAAATGAGATTCTCAAGGGTCATCCCAGGAATCTCTCATGGAATCCTAACAGTGATTGAGTATCCTCTCATCCTAACATCTTAATTTCTATATCCTATAGCAGGCTCGTAGTAGTACAACTAAGTCGTTGCGCTACTACGAAATTGCACTAATGCGAATCTCGACCTGCATAGGCCATCACTAAAAATGTGTCATGACCCACACCCTAGAGTAAGGGCACGAGAAGTGGGTACATCCAGCCTACGCCGCAGTGTCGGTGGTAGAATGCTGTCCTAGGTCACAACATCTAACAATATATTGCTAAGCAGTTTATACTCTCCGAATGGGGGTGACATAGCATAATGTAAGCTCAATCACAACTAAGAAAGATGAAGCACGATATGATATAGAACTCGAAGAAAGTACAGATGATCAGAAGAGTCTAAGTGTCTAAGATAACATCTCAGCAAATATCCAGAAATACAAGTATCAACTACAGAATATGAAAGAATATATAAAACCCAGATCTCAAGACAGAAATAAAGTCTAACTAAACTAGTCTCAAGACAACATAAATAAGATAAAGCCTAACTAAGCTAGTCTAGGCAGTAGGGGTAAAGTCATCAGCTAGAGCTGGGTCCTCCTGAGAGTCCAGCTCACAAGTGTCGTCTAGGGCTGCCCCATAGAAGGTATACTTACAGTCCTCCTCCTCGTCCTCTATAATATTTTCAACAGGTCCAGTCAGGACAGGAGCGAGCACAATACATCTCAACAGATCATAGCAGGTTAGAAAATATAATCATGCAGTAAAGTTAGATACATGAACTGAAGAAATACAGTATGTAAATAGAGAGAGAGAACTGTAATAGAAATATCTACTATAAGTAGAGAACTAACAGTGGCTAGTGAGTCAGAGTATAATATAGACATGTAAAAGGCATAGGATGATTCTGATGCTACACTATGGAATGATTCTGATGCTACACACTGTTAGGAAAAAGGTGAATCAAAATAAGGGAAAGGGAGTTTAAATCAGAGTTCAAAATAAGATTCTTAAGGGTCATCCCAGGAATCTCTCATAGAATCCTAACAGTGATTGAGTATCCTCTCATCCTAACATCTTAATTTCTATATCCTATAGCAGGCTCGTAGTAGTACAACTAAGTCGTTGCGCTACTACAAAATCGCACTAATGTGAATCTCGACCTGTATGGGCCACCACTAAAAATGTGTCACGACCCGCACCCTAGAGTAAGGGCACAAAAAGTGGGTACGTCCAGCCTATGCCGCAGTGTCGGCGGTAGAATACTGTCCTAGGTCACAATATCTAACAATATAATGCTAAGCAGTTTATACTCCCCGAATGGGGGTGACATAGCAGAATGTAAACTCAATCACAACTAAGGAAGATGAAGCACGATATGATATAGAACTCAAAGAAAATACAGATGATCAGAAGAGTCTAAGTGTCTAAGATAGCATCTCAGCAAATATCCAGAAATACAAGTCTCAACTACTGAATATGAAAGAATATATAAAACCCAGATCTCAAGACAGAAATAAAGTCTAACTAAACTAGTCTCAAGACAACATAAATAAGATAAAGCCTAACTAAGCTAGTCTAGGCAGTAGGGGTAAAGTCACCAGCTAGAGATGGGTCCTCCTGAGAGTCCAGCTCACAAGTATCGTCTAGGGCTGCCCCATAGAAGGTATCCTTATAGGCCTCCTCCTCGTCCTCTGTAATATTTTCAAAAGGTCCAATCAGGACATGAGCAAGCACAATACATCTGAACAGATCATAGCAGGTTAGAAAATATAATCATGCAGTAAAGTAAGATACATGAACTGAAGAAATACAGTATGTAAACAGAGAGAGAGAGAACTGTAATAGAAATATCTACTATAAGTAGAGAACTAATAGTGGCTAGTGAGTCAGAGTACAATATAGATATGTAATTGGCATAGGATGATTCTGATGCTACACTATGGAATGATTCTGATGCTACACTACTTGGATATTATTCACATATCTACTTCTACTCTCCCGTACCCCCAATCAATACATAAGGATCCAGCCAGGTTATGTTATGATTCATGTAACGGCCCCCAAAGGGTGGAACATGATAGTCCCATAAATGGGGATTTTAGGAAGTCCAATAAATGAGAGGATTCAAGGAAAACTCTGTGATCATGAGAGTACATGTCACAAGTGATCAATGAACCATAAAGCATAGTGATACACCATGTAAGTGAAACGCACAGAACATGTAGTACCCGATGCTCCCTGAAGGGATAACATCTCAAGAAGGGATCCATATAGTACTAATCCGTGTGACCAACGTGACAGTATCAAGTAAAGTAATTTAAAGCAAGAAAATAATTCTAAGCAAGATATGAAATGATCAGAGAATGTACTCGTCTGGAATCTGAGTGTCCAAGATGAAAGTACTGTCCGAGGAGTGGTGTCTGGCTCCTATTTAGAACAGCACAAGTCACAACAAGTCCAGAATGGTAAAATAAAGTTCTACTATGCACTCTAAATGAGTCTAGGTCAATCTAGGCCAAAGTCAACTCTTGGTCAACTCTGGTCAACCTAGAAGTCAAACCTAGGTCAACTATGGTCAAACTAGGTCTAACAAGTCTAAATTATGTTAAATTAGGTTTAACAATCATTCTAAGTCCTAACAAGTCTATATTGGTCCATACGCTACTATACTAGACTATACTAATATCACACATTGCATTCATAGGCTATAGTCCTAGGCTAATACACACACATTAGGAATACCCTATTATCTCTATATACCTATACTTATACATCACATTATAGGTACATACCTATATATGTGTATCCACATATATACATAATACTTTATCTACATTACATATATGCATTCAATATTACCTATATATATATATATATATATATATATATATATATATATATATATATATATATATATATGTATATGTATAGAAAGGGATAGAAAATAGAGAGAGTGCCATAGTGGCCTCTGTGTGTGAATATGTGTTAACAGTCAAGAGTGTGTGTGTGTATGTAACATGGTGTATAGGGTGTCAATGTTAACTCTGTGTATGTGTGTGTAAAGAGGGAGAGGGACATGAATGAGTGTGTTTGTGTGTAAAATATGTGAAACAGTGAAGTGTGTGTGCCTCACAGGAAAGAAAAGAAAAGGAAACCAATTCATTCCTTCACAAACAGTTCTCAGTGTATCATAGGATTTAAACTAATGTGTGTATATATGAAATGTGTTCAGCCAAAACAGGGAAAGGAACCCAATTTCTGTCAACAGTTCAGTCCCATTTACAAATCCCCATTTTGAATCCAATTTAACACCAAATCAACCCAAACTCGACACATAAGTAGATTACATATAGGAGAACCATATTAGGGACTTAAATCATGCTAACAACAGTATTAATTGGGTTAATTTTGATGCCAAAGTTCGAATTTAGAAACTGGAAATACTAGGAATACACTAAGTATCAGTGTAAATTAGGAAAATGGAAAAACATGTATAAAACCAAACTAATATGAACTGTAAATGGTTGGTAATGTAAATATAACTTGTGTTCGTGTCTCAGAGCCCAATACGTGTCCACCAAACATGACACAGACGTGTCCACATACAATCAAACGCTTACAGTACAACGGATACAGAAATTCCAGTATAGTCTCGCACAAGTGCACGCGTGTCGTGCATTCGACACAAACCAAACCAAGATACGTGTTCACAAACCTAGGTTCGCCACACATAGGGCTACCTACGTGTCACCCTATTTTGCACCCACGTGTCGTCGTGTCCAACTTAACAAGCCGTATCAGTGCTCAAAAACAGACTGTGAGCGTGTAGTGCAAAGTCGGTGCACGAGCTCGTGCTCGCTCAACACGACCCGGGGACACATAAGACTTGACACACGTGGTGTCAGTCAATGCCTCTAGCCCCGGGTCAAGTGGTTCGTGTCGAGTCGCCGTGTCCACAGATAAATCCACCCCGAGTGGCAGGATAGCGTGCACAGTGCCTGTACCGCATGTCCGCGCATCCAAATCGACACAATATGACACTAAAAACACCTCAGTCCATCAGAAACATGTAAGCCACACTAGAACACAATTTCTTATTCAGAAACTTTCTAAAAATTAAATCAAAATGCCCTTTGGGGCATTTTATCAAGCACTTTAACTAGTGGACTGATACGTGTCCATTTAGGACACAAGATGGACACCAAATCCTACAGAAATCTATGGTTAGCTAGGGGACACTTTGATCTAGGTTAATATGCAATAATAACATCATCTAATATTAAGTTTTAGGGATTTATCTATTAGTGTCACAACTCCTCAAAAAGCTCCAAAGAGGGGGTGTCTCCTTTCTCCCCAAACTTCACCAAATTGCTATCAAACTGAGAATAAAATATACCAGTAGCAAGAAAACCAAACTAAAACATATTGCAATTTGTTTGAGGGAAAAAGGAATTAATTTGGATTTTTTATGAATTAATAAAGTTGGTACATACCTCTCTTTCCAAATGAAACTTTCCTAAAGATGCTAGCCCTAATGGAAGAGAGTATTTATAGGGTGGGATTCCCTAGGCTAGGTGGTCGGCCAACTAATGGATTAGGGTTAGCTAATGGGCTTTGGGCTTCTATAGCTAAGTTGCTAATTAATGGTTCAACCATAAGTCATGACTTATGACTAAAAGCCTTTCTATTCTAACTTGAGTTTAATGACTAAACCATAGGTTAACTATAGTCTAGCTAGGGTTACATGACCTAACCAAGTCCAAACACAACTAGGGTTAGCTTCTAGGTTAGCCTACCAAGTCAATGCTAGTCAAAGTCAACCTAGACAACCATCATTCAAACAATTCCAAACTAAATCCTTAAAATTCCCATAAATTCAAATAAATTATAATAAATTCAAATAACCTTAAAAATGACAAAAATACCCCTATACTAGAAATGATAAATAAAATACCCTAATCACATGGCTAGGCTCTAGGTCACTTATCTCTAGTGTTACACTAGCAAAACACCAAATCACAAGTCATATTTTTAAATAGTTTAAAAATGGTTAAAATCACCAAAAATCATAATATGAAGTAAATATCAATAAATAATAATTATAATTACAAAATTTTAAAATTACCCTCATCTGGAAAACTGGATGTTACACTAAGCCAGGGACTGCTAGCTAACCAAAAACCTTCTGCCCAACACCGAGCACCAAACTGGGGGTAGCTAGTATGCCAACAACTCCACGTTCTGCTCCACCCATGGACCCCTTGACAATCAAGTTGCCCAAGTCATCCTCTCAGTCTGCATTTACACAGAGGGTGACTGAAGAAGAGTCAGAGCTGGCCAAGTATGTGGCTGCTTACACTGATATTCCATCCGCAGACGATGTAATCCCATAGGAAAAGATACCTTATTTCATCAATAAAGGGCCATCTTTGAATTACCTCGAGCTTAATAAGCTTTGTACAATGTATGCTATGGAACACGGTATAGGCGCTCACCTGCACACACAAGTGACAAATGTCTACACTGTAAACCAACATACTCCAGTGGAAGACGCTTACCGCATAATCGAGGGAGGGGATCACCAATCATCTTCGGCCGGAAGAATGATCCACGGTCCTTCAAGATAGAAGAAGTTGAGCTCGAACCCGACACCGGGAGATGGTCCCTTTATTTGTATAGTCCTATGTCCAAGTACCTTATGCAAAAACAAGGGTATGATCAGGAAACTACACCAGGTGTCACGACCCGCACCCTAGAGTAAGGGCACGAGAAGTGGGTACGTCCAGCCTACGCCGCAGTGTCGGCGGTAGAACGCTGTCCTAGGTCAAATTTAGACTAACTAAGGTTTTGGTCAAACATAAACTAGTCAACAAGGTAATTAGGTCAATCTTGACTAATGGTCAACTTTTAGTCAATCTCTAAGGCTAACACAAATCATGACACAACTCCTAAGTTTTCCACTTAACCCCATACATATCTTAAATTACATAGGACTATCCATATAACCCATGTGGTCAAACTTAATCAACTAGTTAGGGTTTAGTCAAACCTTAGTCAAATAGTCCTTCTATGTTCATCCAAGTCATTTCTAGGTCAATTTGGTCAAGTCTAAGCCAAAACTAGCCATAGGCCATAGGCCCATGTATCTAGGATACCTCATATAGGTATCTATATCTATATAAAATATAAACCTACCCATATCTATATACATATTCAATATTTATACATAGCCTATCAATATATATATATATATATATATTTTTTTTTTTTTACATATATATATATATATATATATATATATATATATATATATATATATATATATATATATATATATATATATATATATATATATATATATAATACCCAAATATATATATAGTACCCACATAGATACATAATATATATACATATATAGATAGCTAATATATATACATTTTCATATATATATATATATATATATATATATATATATATATATATATATATATATATATATATATATATATATATATATATAAACCCATATATACACTCAACTATATATACCAATATATAACTATATATAATATAACATATATATATACATAACATATATATAGAGAGAGAGGGAAATAGAGAGAGAGATGTGAGAGAGATAGAGAGTGAACAAGAGAGAGAGAGCGAGAGAACTGTGTGTGTGGGTGCACAACAGTGAGAGGGGGGTGAGTGTTCTCAGATTTCTGAGAACACACACACACACACACACACACACACACACACACACACACACACACACACACACACACACACACACACACAATACATACATATATATATCCACACACACCTATACATACCCATATATACACTCATATACACATACACATATACCCACACACTCATATACATATATACATCTATATATAATATATATACGCACAAATATACATATATATACACATCAAAAATCGATTTGAAACTCTATAAAATACAGGAAAAATACCAAATTACTGTTCATTACTGAACATATAGGGGTAACCGCAAATCCAACCCCTAAACTCGACTAAGGCTTGAAACCAATGGTTGGTAATCGTGCCCCTAGGTGTACTCGTGTCCCTCGTGTCCCTAAGTGTCCACCACGACACGACACGACGTGTCCAGATGGTAAAAATACAAATCGGGTAAGTTTACAGTGTCACAGCATCGTGCAGAGATGCACACGCATGTAGGACACGACACACGTGTCCTCGTATCTCGTGATCGTGTCCCTAGGTTCGCCTAGGGTCAGGCTAGGTGTCTAAGTACCTGAGTCGTATCCAAGTGTCGTACAGTATCGTGTCCGAGCCCGTATCAGAGCCCCAATTTCTACGTGTGTGCTGTCAGTGCAAATTCGATGCACACACGAATTCGTGTCCTACACTACACTAGAAGACACGAAACTTGGAGGGCATGTTCGCAGACATTGCCCCCTCGTGTCCACCAAGTGTCACCCCTCCACGTGTCGTGTCGTGTCCTACGTGAGCCTCGAACAGCAGGGGATTGAACGCGCGCGTGGCACGGTCTCGTACAGCGAGGACAGAGCCTCGTGGACATGACACACGCATCAATACGTGTCGTGCTCGTGTCAGGGTATAGCCTAGGTATAGGGATATGGTTTAGTCCTGACACTTTGTGTCCACGTCGTGTCTAAATAAGACACGAAGGCCGTGTCAGTGCGTGTTTTAACACTGTGTGCAGTGTAAACTAAACCAGTGCACGTGTGATTATGTATCCAATACGATACGAGATGACATGGCACTTGGGGGCTGACATGTCAGTCATGGCCCCTTCGTGTTCACCGAAATTGGTGTGTCGAAGTATCGTATACAGTGAGAAATGGGGCTCGAGCAACAGGACACAGTGCATGTGTGTGTACAGAGTATTCGTGTCTGTTTCAAACCATAGTGACATTTCACCAAACACTTAATTAAACACACAGATACGTGTCCGATACGGACACCAAACCCAATCCATATCCTACCAAACTTGACCCACAGCTAGGGTATACCTATATGCATGCAACCATGGAGAGAAAACACAATCTTAATAGGTTTTGTGAGTGTTTACCTATTGAGTGAAAACTCAATGAAAATAAGGTTTTGGGGGGGGGTGTCCTCTTCACTTGATGGTGCCCAAAATGCTATGCAACCTAGCTAGCTAGCTCCCCTTAGCATCCTCAATGGTAGGGGGTTCCAATGCAAGAAACTAGGCTCAATTTGGAGCTAATTTGGTTAAATGGTGAAGGTGTGAAGTTGTGTAGAAAACTAGGTTTTTGTGAAATAAAAAGGAGGCATGAATGAAGGGGTGTGCATATATATAATGGGGGTAGGGTTGGCTGGTCATGGGGGGGGGGGTAGGGAGTAGATATTTAGGGCCCTTTCCACCTTGCTAGCTTAGCCCCTAAGTCTTGACTAAGGGAATAGATATTTAGGTTTTTCTAAAATATCTAAAAAGTAATATCTAGATATTTATCAAACTAGATATTTCTAACATAAAAGCTAACATCTAACATTAGCCTCTAGGTTAGTGGCTAACCTCTAGATTAGTGCTAAACTAGGTTAGGGGCTAATATGACACTAATCAACTAATTAAATAATAATAAATCACATAAATCCAAATAATTCAAAATAAATTCTAATAAATTACCAAAATACCCTTTTGACTAAAAAGTGCTAAAATGGTATCCTAATCACTTGGTTAGGCTTACATGGCCATGGTAGTCTCTAGGTTATGAAATCTCTAGGGTTTACACTAGGGTTATACTAGTAAAGTCACAAAGTCATAAGTCGTGACTTAGAAAATAGTTTTAACTAACTAAAAATCACCAAAAATCATATCATGACTAAAATACCATTAATAAATAATAAAAATAATAAATTATCAAAAATACCCTAATTTCAAAAAATTGGGTGTTACAAGTCTACCCTCCTTAAAATAATTTCGTCCTCGAAATTAAGATGGTCGTACTCCTTCTAGGTCAAACCTCCAACAATCAGGGTCGAAACTACTACCTAGCAACATACAAGGTCAACAAGTAAAATATGGGTAGTAGACCTATACTGGGTCATGTCCAAAATTGGCTGGCAGTTTTAGGCTATAAGGTGTCATTAATTCAAGTCGAAATCAAAAGTAACTCCATGGGGTAAATCAGGATAGAGCCCCGGGTCAGGAAAATCGTACTAAGCAAATAAAGCACACGATGGTATGGCTGAGTGGGACACTATGGTCATGGGTATGGAGTGTCATGTCTAGGTCATGTATGTGAAGTTAGTTTTGAGGAAAACAACTTGTCTTGTGCTCCTAATTTAAAAGTCACGGTAATGTGCCTACGATGATCATAATTTAGAGTGGGAAAGGTCTATGGCCTAAATTGAACCAGAAATTATGATGCAATAGTGGTACCAGGAGGATAGGTTAAATGGGACAGTCTGTGGTCTTATCTAGGTGCACTAGTTATTCTAGATCAAGACTGTCCTATGGTATCAAAACGTACAAGCAATCTAGGGTGTCCTAATTGGGAAGGTAAGGGAACAACAATCATCAAGGCTATAGGGCCGTCTACCATCCTATATGAAAATTGGTCATTAACAAGTAAGTGAGAAATCATTAAAAGTTACTATTCCATAAAGTGGTAAAAGAAAATTGAAAATTTAGGCACAAACAATCACAAATAGATTTTAGTCGTGACACGATCTATGTTGATCAATTTCAGAATAAATCGAGATTTGGGAAAGATGGGAAATCAATGAAATCAAGTATGAGCACGAGCATCCAATGATGAAGATCCAGGTCATGATTAAATTTAATTCAACTGGATATGAATACGAGGTTCATAGACGATAAAAATAATTCCAAGGAGAATTGTCAAGGCTATTGCGGATAAGATTTTAGGGCAAGTTTAACTATGTCTCCATCCACGTAGATTAATAAAAAGCGAACCAAAATGCAATAGGTTGATCAGACCATCATACGTCGGTTCTGATTAGACAATATGTTAGTAGGTGCGCACCCAATAAATATGTCATGATCAAGCTCGAAAAGGATAAGCTTGTAAAACTAAGGATAAATTTGTAGCATAAGATATAAGTAAGGGTGGAAATGATGAAAGAAGATACATAGTCCAAGATCCTTAA
Source organism: Iris pallida (assembly GCA_029216955.1). Classification (NCBI taxonomy): domain Eukaryota; kingdom Viridiplantae; phylum Streptophyta; class Magnoliopsida; order Asparagales; family Iridaceae; genus Iris; species Iris pallida. The sequence continues at coordinate 2,635,376 of JANAVB010040419.1, read as the reverse complement.
CCAATCGGGTCAAGCATTCAAGGTTAAGCATTTAAGGGTTCCAGCAGAACACCATCACATGCCAGGTCGAAAGAATTGAGCCAAGGTGGATCTCTAATTGAAATAAGAATTAATTTAGTATCATGGTAGAGGTTATAGTTAGCCATTTGGCCAAAAATTATATCAAGAAAATAGAGTACAATGAGACAGGTTTTAGTAGGACATGGAATACCTACATGAAGGTAGGCTAGTCTAGGTCTTACATGTGAAGTTTGTTGGAAGGTAACAGCTAGTATTACACTCCGAATATCCAAGTCACGGTAAAGGACGTCCAATGATCTAGAATAGAAAGTGGGAGTTCAAGACGTGACAATTGATGCAAAAATTAAAGAAGATCAAGTTAACGCATGGAATAAAATTAATTAGGAATCCAGAAAAATAATTTAGGAACACAGTCCTAGGGATAGATAGGCTACTAGATGAATATAGTTAAGGTTCGATCAACCAAAGGTCAAAGGTTAGAAGGTCTCAATAAAGTCTTGATTTGAGAAAATGTCGAGTAAGTAAGGTTTGGGATACAGTCACATAGTTTGGTAGAAAGGGTTGAGCAAGATGCAAAAATAGAGGGGACAGTTCATTTCAAGGGAAAGCAATTAGCAAGAGAATTAGACGGCAAGAAACAAATGAGAGTTTTCTCATAAGTGTGATTGAGTACCTTAAAATAAAAGTTATTAATCTAACACAAAGAAATTAAAATCAACAACTACAACAATTTCAAAATCATCAACTAACATCAGGATTCCATGTTCTACAGTGAATCCTCCAAAATCAAATTCAATCAAGGAAAAAGGAGTTTAAATCGTAATTCAAAATAAGATTCTCAAGGGTCATCCCAGGAATCTCTCAAGGTATCCTAACAGTGATTGAGTATCCTCTCTCACTAAGCCTATTCCTCAAATCCTATCACAGGCTGTAGTGATACTCTAGTTCGAATACCACTACATAAACTCAGCCTGCATGGGCCACCACTAAAAACGTGTCACGACCCGCACCCTAGAGTAAGGGCACGAGAAGTGGGTACGGCCAGCCTACGCCGCAGTGTCGGCGGTAGAACGCTGCCCTAGGTCAAATTTAGACTAACTAAGGTTTTGGTCAAACATAGACTAGTCAACAAGGTAATTAGGTCAATCTTGACTAATGGTCAACTTTTAGTCAATCTCTAAGGCTAACACAAATCATGACACAACTCCTAACATTTCCACTTAACCCCATACATATCTTAAATTACATAGGACTATCCATATAACCCATATGGTCAAACTTAATCAACTAGTTAGGGTTTAGTCAAACCTTAGTCAAATAGTCCTTCTATGTTCATCCAAGTCATTTCTAGGTCAATTTGGTCAAGTCTAAGCCAAAACTAGCCATAGGCCATAGGCCCATGTATCTAGGATACCTCATATAGGTATCTATATCTATATAAAATATAAACCTACCCATATTTATATACATATTCAATATTTTTACATAGCCTATCAATATATATATATATCCAACTATACCTAACCATATCAATACATATATATATATAATACCCAAATATATATATAGTACCCACATAGATACATAATATATATACATATATAAATAGCTAATATACATACATTTTCATATATATGTATATAAACCCATATATACACTCAACTATATATACCAATATATAACTATATATAATATAACATATATATATATATACATAACATATATATATAGAGAGAGGGAAATAGAGAGAGAGATGTGAGAGAGATAGAGAGTGAACAAGAGAGAGAGAGAGAGAGAACTGTGTGTGTGGGTGCACAACAGTGGGAGGGGGGTGAGTGTTCTCAGATTTCTGAGAACACACACACACACACACACACACACACACACACAATACATACATATATATATATATATATATCCACACACACCTATACATACCCATATATACACTCATATATACATACACATATACCCACACACTCATATACATATATACATCTATATACAACATATATACGCACAAATATACATATATATATATACACATCAAAAATCGATTTGAAACTCAATAAAATACAGGAAAAATACCAAATTACTGTTCATTACTGAACATATAGGGATAACCCCAAATCCAACCCCTAAACTCGACTAAGGCTTGAAACCTATGGTTGGTAATCGTGCCGCTAGGTGTACTCGTATCCCTCGTGTCCCTAAGTGTCTACCACGACACGACACGACGTGTCCAGATGGTAAAAATACAAATCGGGTAAGTTTACAGTGTCACAGCGTCGTGCAGAGATGCACACGCGTGTAGGACACGACACACGTGTCCTCGTGTCTCGTGATCGTGTCCCTAGGTTCGTCTAGGGTCAGGCTAGGTGTCTAGGTACCTGAGTCGTGTCCAAGTGTCGTACAGTGTCGTGTCCGAGCCCGTATCAGAGCCCCAATTTCTACATGTGTATTGTCAGTACAAATTCGATGTACACACGAATTCGTGTCCTACACTACACTAGAAGACACAAAACTTGGGGGGCATGTTCGCAGACATTGCCCCCTCGTGTCCACCAAGTGCCACCCCTCCACGTGTCGTGTCGTGTCCTACGTGAGCCCCGAACAGCAGGGGACTGAACACGCGCGTGGCGCGGTCTCGTGCAGCGAGGACAGAGCCTCGTGGACACGACACACGCATCAATACATATCGTGCTCGTGTCAGGGTGTAGCCTTGGTCTAGGGCTATGGTTTAGTCCTGACACTTTGTGTCCACGTCGTATCTAGACACGACACGAAGGCCGTGTCAGTGCGTGTTTTAACACTGTGTACAGTATAAACTAAACCAGTGCACGTGTGATTACGTGTCCGATTCGACACGAGATGACATGGCACTTGGGGGATGGCATGTCAGTCATGGCCCCTTCATGTCCACCAAAATTGGTGTGTCGAAGTATCGTATACAGTGAGAAATGGGGCTCGAGCAACAGGACACAGTGCATGTGTATGTACAAAGTATTCGTGTCCGTTTTGGACACGGACACGACTCAGATTCGTGCTCAGTCCTAGTGTTTCATGATCAGCATGCTAAGGGCTACCCAAATGTGTAAGTTGTTTTGGAAAATAACAACTTTCAAACCATAGTGACATTTTACCAAACACTTAATTAAACACACAGATACGTGTCCGATACGGACACCAAACCCAATCCATATCCTACCAAACTTGACCCACAGTTAGGGTATACCTATATGCATGCAACCATGAAGAGAAAACACAATCTTAATAGGTTTTGTGAGTGTTTACCTATTGAGTGAAAACTCAATGAGAAAAAGGTTTTTTTGGGGGGGGGTGTCCTCTTCACTTGATGGTGCCCAAAATGCTATGCAACCTAGCTAGCTAGCTCCCCTTAGCATCCTCAATGGTAGGGGGTTCCAATGCAAGAAACTAGGCTCAATTTGGAGCTAATTTGGTTAAATGGTGAAGGTGTGAAGTTGTGTAGAAAACTAGGTTTTTGTGAAATGAAAAGGAGGCATGAATGAAGGGGTGTGCATATATATGATGGAGGTAGGGTTGGCTTGTCATGGGGGGGGGGGGGTAGGGAGTAGATATTTAGGGCCCTTTCCACCTTGCTAGCTTAGCCCCTAAGTCTTGACTAAGGGAATAGATATTTAGGTTTTTCTAAAATATCTAAAAAGTAATATCTAGATATTTATCAAACTAGATATTTCTAACATAAAAGCTAACATCTAACATTAGCCTCTAGGTTAGTGGCTAACCTCTATATTAGTGCTAAACTAGGTTAGGGGCTAACATGACACTAATCAACTAATTAAATAATAATAAATCACATAAATCCAAATATTTCTAAATAAATTCTAATAAATTACCAAAATACCCTTTTGACTAAAAAGTGCTAAAATGGTATCCTAATCACTTGGTTAGGCTTACATGGCCATGGTAGTCTCTAGGTTATAAAATCTCTAGGGTTTACACTAGGGTTATACTAGTAAAGTCACAAAGTCATAAGTCGTGATTTAGAAAATAGTTTTAACTAACTAAAAATTACCAAAAATCATATCATGACTAAAATACCATTAATAAATAATAAAAATAATAAATTTTCAAAAATACCCTAATTTCAGAAAACTGGGTGTTACACCAGGCTTGAACTACGACACTGGACGGCGATTACCCTTACAATCGCCGTCCCGACTGGGAAACCACGAGACTACTACAATAAAACCGGATGTGGGCTAGGTTATGTCACACCCGCGATGACACCCGAAAGCTCAGACGAAGAGTGCAACTGGCACTCACACTCAACCAGATCATCCACTTCCGATTCAGATATCAGCATCGGGGACATGCTCAGGCAAGTCTGGTCCGTCAATATGGCATTTGTCGACGCCTACGAAGAAGATGAAGACATTCCTGAACTTTTTGAGTTAGAGCCGTGGGCATAACAACTAGATGCGCAGTGGGAGAAGCGGTTTGAACAAAGGGAGCCTCCTACCGAGGACGAAGTTGTACAAATCGACCTCGGTGAGAGTCCTCTCCAAAGCCCATCTTCGTCATTAAGAATCTGACCGACGAAGAGCAAGAATCGCTACTACAACTCGTCAGAGAATATATCGACGTGTTCGCCTGGAGCTACGAAGATATGCCAGGACTGAACCCCGAGATTATACTTCACAAACTCAATATCTGTCCAGACGTAAAACCAGTCAAGCAACAGCAACGTCGGTTCCGTCCTGACGTCATGAATGCTATTGAAGCCGAGGTAAACAAACTGATAGCCAGCGGCTTCATCCGTGAGGAACAGCATCCTGACTGGGTCGCCAACATAGTCCCAGTCCTCAAAAAGAGTGGAAAGATTCGAATCTGCATCGACTTTCGCAATCTGAATAAGGCGTATCCTAAAGATGAGTTCCCTCTCCCTATCACAAACATCATGATCGATAACACCTACGGTTTTGAGCGTATGTCATTCATGGATGTCTTCTCGGGGTACAACCAGATCAAGATATTCTCTGACGACGAAAAGTATACATCATTCTGAACACCGATAGGCACGTTCTACTACACAGTCATGCCTTTCGGTTTAAAGAACGCTGGCGCCACCTATCAAAGAGCTATGAGCATCATCTTTAGAGACCACTTATGCAAAACAATAGAATGCTACATCGACGACATCGCCGTCAAAAGCCGCTCTAAAGAAGATCATCTGCATGATCTAAGGACAGTGTTCGACCTGATGCGAACGCGCAATTTGAAAATGAACCCCACAAAATCCTTCTTGGGCGTATCCAGCGGGAAGTTCTTAGGTTTCATCATTACCTTCCAGGATATCCACGTAGACCCTGAGAATACGAAGGCGATCATGGAGATGGGTCCCCCAAGAAATCTCCGTAAACTTCGAGGCCTTCAAGGGAGGCTAGCCTACATCAGGAGGTTTATCTCCAACCTCTCCGGACGATGTCAGCCATTCACTCACCTCATGAAGAAGGGCATCTCATTCGACCGAATACAATGCTTTAGTCATGGGCCTCCGACTTGCAAAAGAGCTGGGGGTAGAACACCTTGAAGCATACGGTGATTCCTAGTTAATCGTCAATCAGATTCGGGTTTATACGAGGTTCACCATGAGGACATGATCCCCTACCACCAAATAGTTATCGACATCATCTCGTCCATGGAGGGGTTCTTTATAGAGCATGTTTCCAGGCTCCAAAATATTGAAGCCGATGCCCTAGGAGGTCTTACCGCTTCCTTAGCAGTTCCGAATCAAGTTCATCATCTGGTTGACATCATAGGCCGTGAGTTGGTCTGTCCCAGGAATAATGTGCAGTGTGCTGAGAGTTACTCCGCTCGGACAGACGACGAAGTACCAGACTGGAGACAACCGTTTATTGACTTCGTAGTCTACGACATCCTGCCAGAGAATCCGAAGGAAGCTACTTCTATTAGAAGATGTTCCCTCAGATTCTTCTATAATACAGAGACGAAAATGCTATATCGACAATCATACGATGGATTAATGCTTCGATGCCTGTCAAATACGGAAGCCATAGAAGCCGTACATGAAGCTCATGATGGCATCTGTGGGGCCCATCAGCGTGGCCCGAAACTACAAGATTGCCTTCGCCGAATGGGTTACTACTGGCACACAATGGTTGCAGACGCAATAGACTATGCACGAAAATATAAATCCTTTCAAGTCCATACAGATTTCATCCACCAGCCATCCGAGTTTCTACACCCGACGGTGGCATCCTGGCCCTTCGAAGCATGGAGAATGGACATCATCGGTCCAATCACTCCGTCCTCGTCCCGAGGACATCGCTTCATACTCGCAATCACAGATTACTTCTCCAAATGGGCGGAGGCTGTTCCGCTTGCAGAAGTAAAGACTTCAAACGTGATCAGCTTCCTCAAGCATCACGTCATCTTTCGCTTTGGACTACCCCGAAGGATCATCCATGATAATGGTCCGCAGTTCGCAAGCCACGCCTTCTATCAGTTCTGCGATAAATACCGCATCCAAAATATTGCTTCAACACCATACAACCCAGCGGCTAATGGTCTGGCTGAAGCATTCAACAAAACAATCATCAAGCTTCTTAAGAAGTTCATGTCATCAAACAAGCGCGACTGGAATGAGAAGCTTGGCGAATGCTTATGGGCATACCGTACCACCGTACGGACTGCCACCGGGAACACACCATTCTCTCTAGTATACTGGAGTATGGCAGTTCTCCCACTGGAGACTCAAATCCCCTTACTCCGTGTAGCTCTCACATATAGATTGACGACGGATGATAATCACCATCGCAGACTACAAGAATTGGAGGCTCTAGATGAGAAGTGCCTACTAGCTCAACAACGAATCGAGCTATACCAGGCACGTATCTCCGGAGCCTTCAATAAGAAGGTTAAAACCAGAACATTCCAAGTGGGCGACCTCGTTCTGGCAGTTCGAAGGCCGATGGTCATGACTCACAAAACCGCCGACAAGTTCCAGCCAAAGTGGGAAGGCCCGTTCATCATTGATGCTGTATTCTCCAATGGAGCTTACCACCTTGCAAAACAAAACGAAGACTTGCTCATGTTGCCCATCAACGACAAGTTCCTAAAGAAGTATTACGTCTGAAACGACATCCTCCAGGGTGATAAGTCATGTACCCGCTGGTACTGCTGAACTCACATCCCGACTACACATCCTCCAAGATGACGAGTCATGTACCCTCTCATACCACTGAACTCTCATCCCTACTACAAATCTTCCAGAATGACGAGTCATGTACTCTCTCGTACTGCTGAACTCGCATCCCTACTACAAATCTTCCAGAATGACGAGTCATGTACCCTCTCGTACCACTGAACTTGCATCCCTACTACAAATCTTCCAGAATGACGAGTCATGTACTCTTCTGTACCACTGAACTCATATATCGACTCCAACTCTCCCAAATTATCGAGTTATGTACCCGCAGGTACCGCTGAACTTACGCTCTGGTCACTACAGATAAATCTATATCGCCTCTCCTAGGTAGTAAGTCATGTATGATCATACCTCTGAAATTTTCTCCTAAAGGATCTTCCTCCTTATGATCTAATACCCGCACTTTCAGTGCACGAAAAGGGTAACAGATCCACAAATTTTTCGAAACAACCACGTCGATGTTACCTCTGAGTTGTTTTCCTTCCATCAAAAACAAACCGCCCCTCACATAGAACCTCTATGTCCTCATTACCTCCAAGTTGTTCTATATTCCTTTCATGGAGCCCACTCCTGCCATGTCCTCATTACCTCTGAGTGGGAAGGCTCCATCGAAGAAACCCTCATATTTACCATGTTCTCATTACCTCTGAGTAAGTATGTCAGTTCCCTCCCAGCTTATTATCTGTATCCAGGATCAGGGTACGCCAAGGATAATAGGTCCACAAAAAGTCTCTCATTGAGGCGATTACTACAAAACAAAGAATAGAGCAAATATATTCCGTTCATTCAAAAGCGGTTACATTCACATGACTACATCTCATGAGAAAGTTGGAAAAGTCCTCTATCATTTCATTCAGACCAAAAAGAAAAAAAATTGCATTAATGTCCAAAAGAAGCAAAACACAAACTGGGCTAAAGACAGAAAGAAATATCAAGACAAAAGATGGACATTTGTGAAGAGCCCACGAATCCTAGTTGCGGGGGCTCATATACCAATCCCTCAACCATTTTGCATATGAAGGATGTACTTGAGCAAAATCCTCGTCAGAAGTAGGAAGGTCAGAACTCCCAATACTACCGCTGTCAGACTGGGGCTCCTCCTTTACAGCAATAGGCGCCAGCTCTCCTTTTTGTTCCTTCGTTTTTGGTATTACCTCCTCCTTAACAAGCGATGACTTTTGTTTGAAAGGGGGCAGCAGCTCTTCCTTCACAATGATCTCAGCCTTCGGTAGGGTTGCTGCAAGAATCAAAGATAAAAAGAAATAAAGTTAAAAGATGGTCAGAGCCTTATGCGGCACAGTCCAAAAAGGAGGGCTTATGCGGTCCTATTTGAGAGGGACTCATGCGGCTCTGTTCGAAGGGCCATCATGCGGTCCAGTTTTTGAAGCGTCTAGGCGGCCACTGGATGACTCCTATGCGACTCGGGCATGGGATATACCCCATGCGGCTCGGACATGGGACGCACATGTGGCCCAAACAAACTGAACAGAGCCGAAGAGAACGGAGAACGCATTAAAGGCTTGTGCATAAAGCATGCAACAGAGCCGTCTTTGTTTTAAAAGATACGATCTGCCCCAGACCCTTACCAGCAATGGGGGGTGCACGTCGGGGTGGACTTCAGGCGCCGGGGCTGACGAAGAAGCCACACCCTTTTCCTTCGCAGTGGCTGAGGAAGCTTTTGGGGCCATTGGTGATGATGATCGGAGAAAGAAGAACAACATCTTAGGGCAAGAGAAGAGGAAGACAAAAGAAGGAAAAGAAGTCTCTCTATCCTAACAACACCCTATTTATAGACAGACAAGGAGGGACGGCACGTGGACCGATAAATTACTTCGGGTCGTGTGCTGCAGGCAAAACCGACTCCTCGAATTTTGCCCCCTCTCTCATAAAGAAGATTTATCAAAGCATGAAATCCAAATATTTAATGAACCGACTCTTGGGATTCCCTCTAAAGACGACTCCAAATTATAACGAATCAAGAGCAATTAATGCCGCCTACGTGGCAGAAAGAATAGCATACGGCCAGAGCAGTTCATACGGCTAGGGAGTTTATGCGGCCAGACAAGCCATGCGGCCAAGAACATCCTATGCGGCCAGCGGAGCTCATATAGCCATGCTTCTTATTCAAAGTATTCCAATTTTTCAAATTAAAAACTTTGAAGGGGGTCTTGTAGAAGCATGGAAAAGAACAGAAGAAGCCCATACGGCTCAAAATAGAAGAAGCTCATGCGGCTTAAAGCAGAAGGAGCCTCATGCGGCTCAGGAATTTATCAGAGCCTCATGCGGCTTAGAAACTCTTCAATAGCCTCATGCGGCTCAGGCGAGAATCACGTAACCCTATGCAGCTTTACAGCTGGCCTGAAGTGACTGCTTCCATTAAATGCTCTGACATAAAGTAATAACTCTGACACTAAAGCTGAAATGATGAACTTCGATATGACGGTGTATCTCTCGGGAAACGGAGAAAATCTCCTCTGCAGCTGGCATGATCCACCAACTACAAAGCCCCCTATGCGGCTGCCACCATCCCATGCGGCTGATGCTCGCATACGACTCGGAGCGTGAAGACCCTTGTCATGCGGCTCAAATTATGAACAGTCATCCTATGCGGTCGCTGTTCTCATACGGCTCGGGTCATGAGGATCATCTCCATGCGGCTCACGCCCATACAGCCTTGACACTTGGCAAGTCCTATGCGGCTCAATTGGAAACCACCCCCATACGGCTCAAATTATGAGAAGTCACCTATGCAGCTGCCACCTTCATACCAGTCCAAAACCTAAGAAGCTACCCTCATATGGCTGTGGCTCGCGGTTATGACATGTGGTAGAAGATCAGTTTCCCACGTGGCACTAAGTCAATCAAGAGTTATCAACAAATCCCAACAACCTGATTTAGTGCAATCATCATAATTACCCAAATCAAAACAGATTTATGGCAATCACATGGATTAAAAACATGGCAGGAGATCCTAGCTTCCTAGGATTCATGACGATCAACATTAATTGCCCATACGAATTTTACACAATCAACATTAATTGCCCATACGGATTTGGCGCAATCAAGAATTAACTGCCCAGATGTAATACAATCAAGATTAATGGTCCAGATGATTGGCGTCGACTTTTCAAGGGAGAATCATTGCAAACCCTAATGATCACACCCCCACTTCTATAAATAGCAAGATGCCATTCCCTTGCAAACCTGGGGAGAATTCAGGAGAAAAAAGAAGAAGAGGGGACCGGATCCAGAGAAACAAAATATAGCAATGTGCCATTCCCTTACAAAAGAGATCCTCTCCACCCGGTTGAACACACAGAGAGATAAAGGCGTGCACAGAAGAGTCTTCCCATCTCGAGAGCAGTTCTTCACCAGAGCCAAGGCTACATCTGATCGTCCAAGGAGTAAGGCAGAGTGGCCGTCGCTTTCCCAAGCCTCTACCATCACCCCCCAGAATTAAAACTAAACATTCGTACTTAGATTGCTGTACCTAGGTTTTCGTCCCTAGGCTTTCTTTGTACGAGCGAGTTTATATTGTAAAGTAAAAGTCCAGTCCTCCCATATATATTGTTCTATTCTTTTATAATTAATGGCAAACAAGGTACTGGATATGATATATTTCTTGATTTATAAAATGACAATATTTATTATATCTGCTCAGAGGTAATGTGGACGTGGCAGAATATAACATTTAGAAATTCTGTTATTTCAATAGAGAACTTTATCAGAGGTAATAGGACGTGACAAGTTGATGATGTAGATAATCGAAATTCAGAGGTGTGGAGGACATGAATTCTTGTTATTTTTAATAAAGTAAATAAGAGACAATAAATGCCAAGATTAATGGATGAATGAATGATAAGTCAAATAAAGTGAATGAATGAATAGTCACTTTAATTTTCTAGAAAGAGACACTAAATGAACGAACAGTCATTTCGATTCTCGAGGAAGGAAATGAATGAATGAACAGTTGGACTTCTTTTGAAGAAGAATAGTCGCATCGGTTCTCGAAGTCAAACATCTAGTTGTTCTGTCTATAAATAGAATAAAACTTCTGTAGATATCGTCAACTTCTTTTCTCTCTGCACATAGTGTCTTCCAATAATTTGCTCACTCTGAAGATCGAAGGAATGACCGAGACGCCTCTTGCTGAGCCTCCAGTGCCTCCTTAAAAAGAAGTGGGTGAAGGCTCGACTGTTCCTGCACCAGAGTAGGACTTGATTGCCAAACTGGTGGAGCCTGAGAAGACTGCTGAAGAAGAAGCAGTAAGGGTAGCTGCCTGTGAGCTGTTAGTGTGTTCAGACAATGAGATGTTTGAATTACTGGCCAATCATGTATTTATTCAGGAAGGATCGGGTCCTTGTTCCCGTCCTTAATATTATGTAACTCTTTTCTACTTTTAAATAAAAATGAACTTTTATTTACATTATTTCTCTGAATGGAGAACATTTTGCTTTTATATATAATATTTCTTAAGAAATTTGCCATTGATAGGCATCATAGCAACTCTGCCATCCATATCTGTTAACTGATAGGCTCCATTTGAGAAAACTTTATTTACCACATACGGACCTTTCCATTTCGCCTCGAACTTACCTTTACTCATGTGAGTCATAGTCATAGGACGTCTGATTGTAAGAACTAGCTTGCCTTCCTGAAATGTTCGTACTTTGACTTTGCGATTGAAAGCTTTTGAAATACGGGCTTGATAAAGTTCAATATGCTGTTGGGCTAGTAATCTTTTCTCATCGAGCGCCTCCAATTCTTGAAGCCGGAGACGATTATTGTTTTCTGTGGTAAGTTCATTAGCAATAGCAATTCTCAAGGGTGGAATTTGAATTTCCAGTGGTAAGACAGCTTCACATCCATATACCAGAGAAAACGGTGTGCAACCTGTGGGATTACGGACTGTAGTACGATAAACCTATAGACATTCTCCAAGTTTCTCACTCCAATTACGTTTGTTAATAGAAACAAACTTTTTAAGGAGTTTACTAATAGTTTTTTTGAATGCTTCAGCTAACCCGTTAGCTGCAGGATTATAGGCAGTAGAAGCAATATTATTGATTCCGTTGTCATCACAGAACCTATTAAACTTTTGGCTGATGAATTGTTGTCCATTATCAAGGATGATTCGACGAGGTACACCAAATTTGTATATCACATGATGTTTGATAAAGTTGATGACACTACTAGCCTTTACTTCAACTAAAGGTATAGCTTCAGCCCATTTCGAGAAATAATCGGTTATAGCCAAGATGAACCGATGTCCTTTAAATGAAGGAGGATTGATAGGACCAATTATATCCATGCCCCAAGCTTCGAAGGGCCATGAGGCAGCAGTTGGATGAAGAAATTTCTACAGTTGGTGAATGAAATCTGCATGAATCTGACATGCTCGATATTTTCTTGTATAGTCAATGGCATCCGATACCATAGAGGGCCAATAGTAGCCCATACGCCGGATACGATCCTATAGTTTAGGACCGGGCTGATGTGCTCCACAAACACCGTTATGAACTTTGCATAATATCTGCTTTGCTTCATCACCAACAAGACATCTTAAGAGTAATCCATCAAAAGTCCTTCGAAAGAGAGTTTTAGTGGTATGATTATAATAGAATCGAAGCGACCGCCGACGAATACTTGTAGCTTCCTTAGGATCTTCAGGTAGTATGTCATATACTACAAAGTCGATGAAAGGTGCTTTCCAGTCTTCACTGGTGACATTGACTTCAATCGAATTACTGAATTCAATATTATGGTTGTTTTTAATACAAAATAGTTCTTTATTGGAAATAACAACCATTTGTTGTCTTTTAACTAGAACTTCTAAGACCGCAGCCAGGTTAGCTAAGGCATCAGCTTCTATATTACATGCTCATTGTACATGTTTAATGAAGAACCCTTTGAACAATGAATCTATTCTAATGGCTGCTTCGTGGTATGGTACCAGATCTTGATGTCAGACTTCGTATATGCCTCTAACCTGATTAACAATCAGCTTAGAATCGCCATATACTTCGAGATATTCAATATCCAGTTGTTTAGCTAATTGGAGTCCAATAAGCAAAGCATTATATTCTGCTACATTATTAGAGCACGACTCATCTAAGGAATAAACCCTCTGAATGGCTAATCTATTTGGTGAAACAAGAACAATTCTTACTCCAGCGATAAGGGTGCCTCTAGGTCCAATTCTAAAAGCTCCGTCAAAGAACAATCGCCAAGTAGGAAATTTTTCTGAGATCATATTTGATTCCAATGTCTCGTCTAGAATTTCATCATAGAGCTTAGATATTTCAGGGGCAGGATGAGCTACTAAGAAATCAGCTAACGCTTGGCCTTTCACAGACTTTTGAGGAACATACACCACATCATATTGTGTTAATAATATGGCCCATGTAGCTAGCCTGGAATTGAGTGTACTGGGCTTCTTCATTAAGACTCGAAGAGGATTGACTCAAGAAATAACATGAATAGTTTGGCCGATAATGTAATGTCTTATATTTTGAACAACAAACATTAAGGCTAAACATTCCTTCTCCACCGGACTATAACGATGTTCAGCTCCAGTCATCATTCGACTAAGGTAGTAGATAGCTTGTTCATGATCTTCTTTGTTCTTCTGAGCCAGCATCGCTCCCAATGAATGGTCCATCGCCCAAACGTACATCAAGAAGGGTATTCCTCAGATCGGTGGTACAAGGACTGGTGGATTCATCAAATAATGCTTTATATAATAAAATGCTCATTGACATTCTTCTGTCCAAATGAAAGATACACCTTTCTTCATTAACTAAGTAAATGGTCTGCAACGTCCAGATAAATTCGAAATGAACCTCTTGATGTATGCAAGTCGACGTTGGAATCCTCATAGCTCTTTTAGGTTGCGTGGAGGTCGCATCTTTTGAATGACTTTGATCTTCTCGGGATTAACGTATATACCTTTAGAGGTAATGACGAATTCGAGAAATTTGCCACTAGAGACACCCAAGAAAGACTTGGTGGGGTTCATTTTGATTTGATGCTGGCACATTAGATTAAAGATAGTTCTTAAATCTTGGATGTGATCTTCCTTTAGATGACTTTTGACAGCAATATCTTCAACATAGCATTCAACGGTCTTTCGCAAATGGTCTCGAAAGATAGTACTTATAGCCCGCTGGTAAGTTGTACCTGCATTCTTAAGACCGAAAGGCATGACTGTATAACAGTATACCCTGCGAGGAGTACGGAATAAAGTATATTTTTCATCTTCAGGATTCATCCAAATTTGATTATATCCAGAAAACCCATCCATGAAAGAAATTCGTTCGAATCCACAAGTATTGTCGATCATGACATCAGTAATTGGGAGAGGGAATTCATCTTTAGGACAAGCATCATTAAGATCTCGAAAATCTATGCACACTCGAACTTTCCCAGTCTTCTTCAAAACTGGTACGATGTTGGCTACCCAATCAGGATGCTGTTCTTCTCTGATAAAACTACAAGCTATAAGATTTTTGACTTCATCATCAATCGCATCCATCGTTTCAGGCTTGAATTGCCGTTGTTGTTGTTTGATTGGTTTAGCATTAGGCAAGATGTTAAGTTTTTGAGTTGTAACTTGAGAATCTAATCCCGACATATCTTCATAACTCCAGACGAAGACATCAATATATTCACGAATAAGGTGAATCAATTCTTGTTTATCATCTTCTAGGAGATTTTTGCTAATGAAGATCGGTCGTGGCACATCTTTCTCTCCAACATCGATCTGAATTAGTTGATCCTCAATAGGTGGTTTTCGTTGTTCAAAACGGAGTTCCCACTGATTGTCCATCCTTTGTGCCTAAGGGTCCACTTCAGGAGCTTCTTCATTATCATCTTCGTCATCTTCTGAGAATTCGGCAGACACCATATTAGAAGATACTGTTATTCGATGAACATAACCAATACTGGTATCAGAATCCCATAAAATAGAATCAGAAGAGTTAGATCGTTCATCTTCTTCGGATTCGAAAGGTTCTAGAGTTGGAAGTGGTGAAGTATAACCTAATCCCCTCTTCGCTTTACTGTAATATTGTTGTAATTTTCCTTTTGGAACAAAAATACGAAGAGGAGTTCGTCTTCCTTTACCGCTATTGAGACCAGTTCTGAAATCATAGTCCATTTTACGGATGATTACCTTGGATTGTGGACTATAGCGACGTAATTATAGCCTTCCTGTATCATTTTTATTATCATTGTCAAGCATGATTTTTTTCTTCTCGTTTATTAAAAAGTATAGGCATTTCACCTTTCTTTCTAGACGGTTTTAAGAAGTACGATTCTTGTATTGAATCCAATGATACCACATTTCGTAAAGATGATACGACTCCTATTGTAAGTGGCTTAAAGCTATCTAGCATATCTAAATAATATTGAGTATAATAAGAGACATCAGTATACTGCAAAGGAGATGCTTTATTGATTTTTACACCATCATTTACAACATGACCTTTAGCCTTAACAGGTTTAGTCAGATTGATAACCAGAGGGGGAGAACAAGAACGAGAAGGAGGAGGGGCTTCTTACGACGAAGGTCGATTATAAGTGGCTCAGAAGAGGTGAGCTCCCTTTGTTCCTGACTAACACCAAGAGGTTGCTTCTTGTGAGAAGGAAGGTAAATTATCAATGGTTTGGAAGACTGAGGACAGAAAGTATGCCCTTTGATAGGAATCACCAGAGTATCATTCGGAACATCTTTCTGTTCTTCATCTGTATCCATTGCTAACACCACCTTCATAAATTCCTCTTTGTACATGCGAGATTCATTGCAGTATGCTTCAACCCCCTTGAAAGGATTAAGGTCTGCGACTTCTTTTTGTACTTCTTTATTGCCATCCATATATTTGAAACATTGGTGGAGAGTAGAAGGTACAATGTTGTGTTCATATAGGAATGGTCTTTCCAGTAATGCATTGTATGAGCCATGATTATCAATCACATAGAAAGAGTTACCTTTGTACGAAGATTGCCGATTTGGAGTTTCAGGCTTAACTTCCCCAAAGGTTCACTTCTTCCTTGATTGAACCCTAAGATGGTATTGGTAGTTGTAGAAAGATTATGCACTGGGATCTTCAAAGCATCCAACAAAGACTTCGATATGATACTAAGAGCAGACCCTGGGTCAATCAGAATGCGATCAACTTTCATGGTGTCCATATATTCCATGAAATAGAGAGGACGTTCATGACGATTGTCTTCTAATAGCATGTCATCTTGTGTAAAAATAATATTAGGAATCAGCTCAAATACACTGTGATAATACGTACAGCTGATCGGCTCTTTTTCAAGCTTCTTGAGAAGGACAAGACAAGCATCATCCTGCATCAAGGCTTCACTTAACGTCTCTCGAGTTTCTTCTGAGAGACGTAAGAGTTCGAAGATTAACAATCTTACTGGAGTGTTAGCCAATTGAGCCAATATATCAAAATTATATGGCTTTTCAAGTCCGAGAGAGGAGGACTTTTTTAATGCTTTATCAAAGCAGACGGGTTGTTTTCCCTTATCTGCTGATGTTGGTTTGGAAGGAGGTAGTTCCACTATCGGTAAGGATGTAGATGGTACATTCTCGGCAGAGAAAGATGATACATGAGGAACATCAGGAAATAGAGCAGGATTTCTTGTGTTTTGGGATATTTTTGAAGATAAGGTTTTCCAGATCTAGTACCGATTAGAATTTTTCTTCTGCTACCGGTTCAAAGGATACTATGTTACATCTTTTGGTTTTAGTTTTGGAGCGCTTCTTTTGATTGGAAGGAGAAGGCGCTTCAAAGTCTGCTACCAGATCTGGATGAATCTATATAATTTCTCTTTTATCAGTGGATAAGGGAACAAGTCCTTCATATTGGGGAGGTGGGAGGTTCACGATTTCGAGAGTAGTCCTTAGAATGGGGACAATACCATCTTGTACTAGTTGTGGTAGAAAATCACCAAACTGTATAGATACGACATTGGCCATCAAAGTCTTCTCATTTTGCGGGAGGGTAACTGCTCCAGAGTTGACCATCTCCTGAATTTTTCCTTTGAGCACGTAGCTTGCTCTGGTTGGATGCCCTATAAATCTGTGATAAACACAATATTTAGGGTGGTCAGTTTTACCTACTTCTTCTGGCCATTTTGCTTTCGACAATTGAAGTTTATTGCTTTTGATTAAGCAATCAAAGATGCTTATAATATCATCTTCGTCAAAAAAATACTCTTCTTTTGGACGAGGTGCTTTTTGTAGTGGTGCTGATAGAGTAGGTACCGTCTGAGCAACATTAATAGCCAATGACTCCTTACCCTTAAGATTGATGGACAATGTTTCTTTATCCTTGCGATTGTTCTGGCGATTATTACCACCGGGTGTGGAATGTTCATCTTGGTTAGGATGATTCATTTGAACTCCTAACTGCCTGAACTTCTCAGCGCTAATTTCCGCCGCCTTGGCATTTACAATAAAAGAAGGCCAATCTTGGAATTGTGTTGATCCCGTCTGCATGCTGATAATAGGCAACAAGTTTGATTTACAAGTGTCTATTGTTACAACAGATGGAGTTCCTAAAGGCATTTTAAGTGCCTCTCGGCGAAATCTTTCAATAAAACTCTCTATGGATTCATTGTGTCTTTATTTAATTTTAATAAGGGCAGACATAGTCATATCATTGACTCCCTCATAGAATCATTCCAAGAACATTTGCTTAAAACTAGCAAAAGAAGTTATGCAGCCATTAGACAAGCTATTGTACCAGTCGTATGTTGTGTCGGCTAAACAAACGACGAACAATCGGGTAAGGAGAGCATCATTTGGCTATAACTGGTCAGTCATCACTTCAAAGTGATTGATGTAATGACTTGGAGAAGTGCCGCCATCAAACAACATGATAGTGGGAAGCTTGTACTTACGAGGAAATTGAACCTCCTTCCATTCAGCAGGATAAGGTTATTTTATCCCAAGTCTTTGTAGACCATCCTTTTGCTTGAAGGCCTCAAACTGAGTGCGTAAGAGTTTTACAGCCTCATTAGTATCTCCTGATGTTTAGAAATTGGTAGGCTAATTTGAATGGTTAGGAGGATGAACAACATGATAATTACTACCCCCAACACCAGACTGACTGGAAGCAGGTTGAATTGGTACAGAAACAACCTAGGGAGGTGGTACTCCCAGACCAACATTAACAGGTACAGAAGATGCTATAAGCTCAAGATTTATAGCAGAATTTACAACCGATGGCAGTGCATGTTGGGCCACTACTATAGTGCATACTTGCGACCATTTTAGCCATGGTCTTCAATTTGTCTTCCAGTGCAGCAATTCGTTGCTCTTGACGGGCTAAACTAGAAGCATCTTAGTCTTCTGTAATAGCATATGCTGTAACCTCTCTTGCCATTATTTATGAGTAATGGAAAGATCTTCCTGATTGAAGACAAAGAATCCTCTTCTAAATGAGTAATGGAAATATCTTCCTGATTGAAGACATCTTGATCCGGATTACGATCTTTCGATCTGGTATATTAAAAGACCCATTCACTGGATTCACAGAGTTGTCTAATGTATTGCTGACTCGAATTATGAGATGAGCCACGCTTTGAGGATTTTCTACCCCCAGTGTCTCGGAAAGTCATATTGACAGAAGTATATAATAGCTCGTCTTCATATCCCGTCATAGGTTCAGGAGTTTAAGTATAGTTTAGACGATCGAAGACAGATCGTTTAGCTGATTGGCAACAACACTTGATGACCACTTCATGAAGGCAATGGCATTATGATGAATGATTTAGAGGTGAGGAAGACATCTCTGTGATCTCTCGTCCTTGTATAAGACGTTCCCGGAGATCAGTCACCACTACCGGACGAGAAAATGTTGGAGGAACATATTCCTTAATGATGTTAGGAAAATGATTTTCGTTCATAAGATGCTTAGTCCCGTGAGTGTACAAAGAAGTACTTAACTCATTGGCATAAGTGATTGGGTCCTTCTTTTCAAACTTTTATTTCTGGTGTGAATTGGCCCTCGACATAGGATTTTTACGTTTCACCGAGGTTGGTACTGATTGACGCCTGTTGAGATAAACGCGTAAATCAGAGAATTCTGCTCATGGTACCTCTGTTTGAGATACCATCAAGTTTTTTTGCTTAGATCTTGAAATACGCAAGGTCGGAAGATCTTGAGCATTTACCATAGGGGTAGGTAAGATGCCTCTTTGATCAGTATTCTTTTCTTTAGCAATGTAAAACACCTAAATTTTTACTATTTTTTTTATTAATAAATTTGGTACCGATTTAAATTTTGTATTGTATGTCGCGTAGTCGTATTATACGTCACGCACGACCTTTTATTTATTTTTCGAATTTGCTGGACGAGTGCGAATATGTGCGAGCGTACATATTTTATAAAAAAATAATTTTTCTATTTTATTATACTTTCAAAATATTATATAGAATTATTATTCTTGCCATAAAAAGTCTATTATTTTTAGCAGTTATTACTAATAAATAATATTCTCGTGCAAAAATATTTATTTCATAAATATTCTATTAAGTTTATTTTTAAATAAGAAGGTATTTTCGAAATTATTATAATAGTATTTTTGGAAAACATATTTTTAAATTTATTGTGGCATTTAAATTTTGATTTGATTTTTGGATCTATTTAAATAAATTAATTAATATTTATATTTGATTTATTGATTTGATTTTAAACTAAGGGAATTAAATTAGATTTAATTAGATTTGAATTTGGATTTGATTTGATTGATTTTAAATTAAATTGCAAGCTATCTATTTTTGGGTTTAAACTACTCCTAATGCTTATCCAATTGGGAATTCCCACATCCTATAAATAGGCAGGTACTCCTCCAACTTTTCATTATTCTTCCACAAATATTTCTACAACATGTACGTGCCTCGTGTCGGTGTCCATCCCTTCCGTGTCAGTCGTGACGGCCTCGGGTCCGACCCCGGGTGACTCTCTTATTCCAATTCTTGTACATTTACATTTAATTTTCTCGTGTCGGACACACCCTGACATCAATAAATTTCCTAATCTACACCTAACCCAAACTCACCGTCTCCTTCGTCCCTTTCAACTCCAACTCCCCGTACCCAACAGCGTATTGCAGCACCACCCGCCACCACACCCAGTCACCCGAGCCCATCCACGACAACCGGCCAACCTTGCCGCAACCACCAGCCACAACCCACCACCAGGACCCCCATCATAGCCGGCAACTCCCCGACTGCAACCTCCGTCAAAACCAGCCCAAACACCATCACCGCCACCCTACCACCGTCGCCTCACCACCACGACGATCCCTACGACTACCACTACGATACCCACGACCACCGTTACAAAACCCTCACCCACGCCCAACCAGCCCCGGCCGACCCCAACAAAATCAGCACCATCACCAAACACCGTCTCTTCCCGACCATACCGCCGTCGTCGGCACCACCACTGCCGCGACAGCTCGGCCTCGGAATCCCCCCAAAACAAATCATCTCCACCACCAACATAGAAGAGGAATAAGGAAAATCCAAACCTACTTACCACCACCGTCGCCACGACCCTCCGACGTGACGCCCCACCGTGCAGGAGCAGTCCTCCGCGCGCACGGGAAGCCTACGCCGACGCCGACCCTCTCCGACCGCCGAAACCCTTTCCGCGCCCTAACCATCGCGCCGGAGGCGCGAACTCGCCGCCGGTGCGCCTCCGTCCGCCACCGCAGCCTCGAGAAGCTGCAGCGCCTCCTCTGTAGCCACCGTGTAGCTCGCCGCTTCACCCCTCCATCTTCCCTTTCCCCTCCGAGAACCCTCTCGAGCGCCGCCGGCGACTCAAGTCTCTCCCCTCTCCCAGCTCCTCACCGCCGCCCTAGCGCCGAGACCCCGATCTCCTCCGCCCCCTCTCTCTCTTCCGCCTTTTTTTTGTCCTTTTTTTTTCTTCAGTATTTTTTCATCTGTTTTCTCTCTCCCTCGGGAGAGGAGACAGCACAGGTTTTGGTATTAATTTTTATTATTTATTTTTGTTTGGTATTATTAAATTTTGTTTTAATTGTTATTTTGTAATATTAGTAGCCATTTTACTATAAATAAATTTTTTAGTTTTTTATATATATTATATTGTAACATAATTAGTACTACTAATTGTTGTAATGTATTTCTTAATATTGGGAGATTTATAGAGCCTTAATACTAATATATTTGTGAAAAATATGTTATTGGATTATTTTAGGGTATATATATTTATATATATATATATATATATATATATATATATATATATATATATATATATATATATATATATATATATTTTAGGGTATATATATATATATATTATTTTAGGGTATATATATTTATATATATATATATATATATATATATATATATATATATATATATATATATATATATATATATTTGATCTACATATTTTTAATGGCGTTAAAATATTCTCTAGAATTTTCAATTTGTGTCTAAATATTTTTAGCATAGCATTAGATATTTATAAATGTCCCAATTTTCAAATAGCTAATAAAATATAGATTTTACCAAAAATTTATGTTTACAAAATATAGGTTTAACCGTAAGTAAATTCTAAAATTATTGTTCACTTAAATTATATATATTTATAATGAAAATATAGTTTTCAGCCTAAAATATCATTTTGACAAAACTTGGAGTTTTTGCCCTAAAAAGAATTTATAGATTTTAAGTATTTGATTAAATTATTTTTACTAAATAAAACCCTATTTTCAAGTATTATAAATAGCTCTCAAATTTGTATATATTATTATCCATTTTTTCCTTCTTTCTTTGACTTTTCTCCTTTCCATGACCAAAGCCTATTATTCATATTCCTTCGGCCATTTCGAGACTACCTTATGTCCACCCTAACTAAATCGACCCTTCTGGACCCAATGGAACCGACCGTGTCACCATCCATGGTCACCTTGCATAGTGGTTGCACTGAAGTCGCAGTTCGTGCCATATTGATTATCGTAGCACACCAGGCGCTCTACCAGGCAAGACACCTTGCCATTTGCTGTTTAATTATTTTAACTCATATTTCATGTATTATTTATTTTCTTTATACAAATTAAACTGTGATACATGGCATAACTGTTAGAACTTATTGGTCATTTATATTTCCTGCTATGTATTATTTTTCTCACTTTAAACCTAGATTTAAGGGACCATCTTGTGTGTTGCATTCATTGGCCTTGACACGTTGTAACACGAAATTATGTGTCGCATGTAGAACACGGAAGTGCGTAATTGACTGGCCACCAGTACGTACAGGCCGTGCGATAGGAATAACCGCTAATAGAGATTGCATGCTAGTTTGACTTAGCGGTTATAGTGGTTTGTGTTGTGCATACAACACTGTAGGCATTGGGCGGGGAGGACAATTCCTTAGCGTATGGGCTTCGATGCACTTTCCCTTGTGATCCAGACTCTCCGCTGGAGATACGGGGTTGATGACCCATGATTACTGACGGCCACTGACGATTCTGCGGAACGTCATGCTCTTTCTGATGGGGCCTCTGGTGCCCAAAGGGGGACTACGTCGATCCTATTCAGCCAGGGCCCATGCGTAGGAAGGATTGTTCTTAACAACTTTTTACTTAGAATGGTAGGCTACCCTATCCGTTAGGTACGAGTACTTTTAGTTTGGGTACTTGTATCTGACCGTGACTTGGAACAATAACTTATCACGGATTAGTTCGTCACATCTTGTCCTTGTTTGGTTGTAGGTGTGACTTACTACTTCGATGAGAAGGTATTGAACCTTGTTGGGGTCCGAATACCATATTGGATTCATAGCATGGGAAGATACGTTACCGTGAATTAGTTTACCATCTCCTGTCCTTGTTTGGTTGGGGGGGATGGTACGTTCGTTCAGTAGGTGCGTATTGGAACATGTTCTAATTCGATTTACTTATTTATTTAAGCAATATTTATTCAATTTATATGGCATGATATTATGTGTCTTGTTACGTCACTCTGAAGACCTGGTTGTCTTGCCAGGTGTGTGCTATTGTCTTTCGCAGGTGCTTTAGCACTAGCCGTGATCTTCGCTATTTTTTTCGAGGATAATTGCACTTGGATCGTCTTCGCTTCGCTCGCCACTCATTTCATTTTCTATGTACTTTTCCTTATTTTGTTGGTAGTGGATTTGTCTCCGCCCAACATATTGTATCAAGACAAATTCATTTTTATTATATATCTTTTATTCATTTTGTGTGGATGAGATTAGTTATGGTTCTACTGCATTTTACAGCTTATGTATTTATACGAGGCTTCCATATATTGGAGTATACTTCGTATGAATACAGCTGGCATGTCTACATTCCTAGTCCTACGTATTTTGGGACTGGGGCGTTACATGTTTTTGTGGTGGCCCATGCAGGTCAAGATAAATTGTTTGGTTACTCTACCGTACCAAGCAAGCCTGGGAATAGGTTTAGAAGTCTAGGATCTCATCCACATACTTGACCTCTTTCCTTGATTTTATCTGCCGTTTGACTCATCAATTGTATCTTCGTTGCTTCCTTCCATCCCTATTCTTATCTTTCCTTCGTGCTTGCTAGAAATTGACCCTACTAGTTAGTTGTCCCAAAACACCATTAGTTTAATTCTTTAAGTTGGGTAGAATGCTTTATGACCTAGCAAACCCCTTTTGTCCTGGTGACCTATCTTAGCAAGTCTACTTAGATTCTAGAATTTAGAGGACCCTAACCCATCTAGTCAACCAAGCCTTGGTCAATAAAACCGTAGAATGATAGTATAGGAATAAACAAGACTTAGATTCCTATGACTCTTAGACTATTCATATTTTTTCCTTATTTCAATCTTAATCTCGTGCCTATATTTTTACCACCTTGACTAATGTTGCTACTATATTCTAGTTTTGCAAACTCATCCATTTATCGAGTTTGTTCATGACTTATGCTATTGAGCGCGCTCACTAACATATTGTCTAATCAAAACCGGTGCATAATGGTCTGATCAACCGAGTGCACTTTGGTTCGCCTTTGTCTATTATTCTACGTGGATGGAACATAAATTAAACTTGCCCTCTAGAAATCCATCCACGACTGCCTTGACAATTCCTTTGAAATTATTCGATCGTTCTTGAATCACGTATTCGTATTCGATAACGCCTCCTTCAAACTCCATATTGCTTCGCCCTCACATATTTTAGGAGGATGAAGGCGTCATACTAGAACTCCCTCTAACCTTCTATCTACTGCGACCATTCTCATTCGATGTTGTTATATCTTCATCCTAAACTACTCGTCCTTCTCTCGACCCTATCAAGACCCTCTAATCGCTTAATTAAAGCGAATATATTTCGTTCTCTTAATCGTGACCCTCATTCATTACCCGTGACCATACCGTATTGTTTTTTTCTACGATCTAGATCGTGATTTCTTACGACATGATTTTGTGAAAACATTGTCACCGTTGGATCCCCATTGATACCCCCTTGTGTCCTCTTACCCCCTACTAATTCTTAATTTCGAGGACAAAATTCTTTTAAGTTGGGTAGGATGTAAAACCCCTAAATTTCTACTATTTTTTATTAATAAATTTGGTACTGATTTAAATTTTGTATTGTACGTCGCGTAGTCGTATTATACGTCGCGTACGACCTTTTATTTATTTTTCGAATTTGCTCGACGAGTGCGAATATGTGCGAGCGTACATATTTTATAAAAAAAACAATTTTTCTATTTTATTACACTTTCAAAATATTATATCGAATTATTATTCTTGCTATAAAAAGTCTATTATTTTTAGCAGTTATTACTAATAAATAATATTCTCGTGCAAAAATATTTATTTCATAAATATTCTATTAAGTTTATTTTTAAATAAGAAGGTATTTTCGAAATTATTATAATAGTATTTTTGGAAAACATATTTTTGAATTTATTGTGGTATTTAAATTTTGATTTGATTTTTGGATCTATTTAAATAAATAAATTAATATTTATATTTGATTTATTGATTTGATTTTAAACTAAGGGAATTAAATTAGATTTAATTAGATTTGAATTTGGATTTGATTTGATTGATTTTAAATTAAATTGCAAGCTATCTATTTTTGGGTTTAAACTACTCCTAATGCTTATCCAATTGGAAATTTCCACATCCTATAAATAGGCAGGTACTCCTCCAACTTTTTATTATTCTTCCACAAATATTTCTACAACATGTACGTGCCTCGTGTCGGTGTCCATCCCTTCCGTGTCAGCCGTGACGGTCTCGGGTCCGACCCCGGGTGACTCTCTTATTCCAATTCTTGTACATTTATATTTAATTTTCTCGTGTCGGACACACCCCGACATCAATAAATTTTCTAATCTAAACCTAACCCAAACTCCCCGTCTCCTCCGTCCCTTTCAACTCCAACTCCTCGTACCCAACTGCATATTACAGCACCACCCGCCACCACACCCAGTCACCCGAGCCCATCCACGATAACCGGCCAACCTTGGCGCAACCACCAGCCACAACCCACCACCAGGACCCCCATCATAGTCGGCAACTCCCCGACTGCAACCTCCATCAAAACCAGCCCAAACACCATCACCGCCACCCTACCACCGTCGCCTCTCCACCACGACGATCCCTACGACTACCACTACGATACCCACGACCACCGTTACAAAACCCTCACCCACGCCCAACCAGCCCCGGCCGACCCCAGCAAAATCAGCACCATCACCAAGCCCCATCTCTTCCCGACCATACCGTCGTCGTCGGCACCACCACTGTCGCGGCAGCTCGGCCTCGGAATCCCCCTAAAACAAATCATCGCCACCACCAACATAGAAGAGGAATAAGGAAAATCCAAACCTACTTACCACCACCGTCGCCACGACCCTCCGACGTGACGCCCCGCCGTGCCGGAGCACTCCTCCGCGTGCACGAGAAGTCTGCGCCGACGCCGACCCTCTCCGACCGCCGAAACCCTTTCCGCGCCCTAACCGTCGTGCCGGAGGCGCGAACTCGCCGCCGGTGCGCCTCCGTCCGCCACCGCAGCCTCGAGAAGCTGCAGCGCCTCCTTTGGAGCCACCGCGCAGCTCGCCGCTTCACCCCTCCATCTTCCCTTTCCCCTCCGAGAACCCACTCGAGCGCCGCCGGCGACTCAAGCCTCTCCCCTCTCCCAGCTCCTCACCGCCGCCCTAGCGCCGAGACCCCGATCTCCTCCGCCCCCTCTCTCTCTCTTCCGCCTTTTTTTTGTCCTTTTTTTCTTCAGTATTTTTTGATCTGTTTTCTCTCTCCCTCGGGAGAGGAGACAACACAGGTTTTGGTATTAATTTTTATTATTTATTTTTGTTTGGTGTTATTAAATTTTGTTTTAATTGTTATTTTGTAATATTAGTAGCCATTTTATTATAAATAAATTTTTTAGTTTTTTATATATATTATATTGTAACATAATTAGTACTACTAATTGTAGTAATGTATTTCTAAATATTGGGAGATTTATAGAGCCTTAATACTAATATATTTGTAAAAAATATGTTATTGGATTATTTTAGGGTATATATATATATATATATATATATATATATATATATATATATATATATATATATATATTTTTTTTTTTTTTTTTGATCTACAAATTTTAGATGGCATTAAAATATTCTCTAGAATTTTCAATTTGTGTCTAAATATTTTTAGCATAGCATTAGATATTTATAAATGTCCCAATTTTCAAATAGCTAATAAAATATAGATTTTACCAAAAATTTATGTTTACAAAATATAGGTTTAACCGTAAGTAAATTCTAAAATTATTGTTCACTTAAATTATATATATTTATAATGAAAATATAGTTTTCAGCCTAAAATATCATTTTGACAAAACTTGGAGTTTTTGCCCTAAAAAGAATTTCTAGATTTTAAGTATTTGATTAAATTATTTTTACTAAATAAAACCCTATTTTCAAGTATTATAAATAGCTCTCAAATTTGTATATATTATTATCCATTTTTTCCTTCTTTCTTTGACTTTTCTCCTTTCCATGACCAAAGCCTATTATTCCTATTTCTTCGGCCATTTCGAGACTACCTTATATCCACCCTAACTAAATCGACCCTTCTGGACCCAATGGAACCGACCGTGTCACCATCCGTGGTCACCTTGTATAGTGGTTGCACCAAAGTCGCAGTTCGTTCCACATTGATTATCGCAGCACACCAGGCGCTCTACCAGGCAAGACACCTTGCCATTTGCTGTTTAATTATTCTAGCTCATATTTTATACATTATTTATTTTCTTTATGTAAATTAAACTGTGATACATGGCATAACTGTTAGAACTTACTGTTTATTTATATTTCCTGCTATGTATTATTTTTCTCACTTTAAACCTAGATTTAAGGGACCACCTTGTGTGTTGCATTCATTGGCCTTGACACGTTGTAACACGAAGTTGTGTGTCGCATGTAGAACACGAAAGTGCGTGATTGGCTGGCCACCAGTACGTACAGGCCGTACGATAGGAATAACCGCTTATAGAGATTGCATGCTAGTTTGACTTAGCGGTTATAGTGGTTTGTGTTGTGGATACAACACAGTAGGCATTGGACGGGGAGGAAAATTCCTTAGCGTATGGGCTTCGATGCACTTTCCTTTGTGACCCGGACTCTCCGCTGGAGATACGGGGTTGATGACCCATGATTACTGACGGCCACTGACGATTCTGCGGAACGTCATGCTCTTCCTGATGGGGCCTCTGGTGCCCAAAGGAGGACTACGCCAATCTTATTCAGCCAGGGCCCATGCGTAGGAAGGATTGTTCTTAACAACATTTCACTTAGAATGATAGGCTACCCTATCCGTTAGGTACGAGTACTTTTGGTTTGGGTACTTGTATCTAACCGTGGCTTGGAACAATAACTTGTCGCGGATTAGTTCGTCACATATTGTCTTTGTTTGGTTGTAGGTGTGACTTACTACTTCGATGAGAAGGTATTGAACCTTGTTGGGGTCCGGATACTATATTGGATTCATAGCATGGGAAGATATGTTACCGTGAATTAGTTTACCATCTCCTGTCCTTGTTTGGTTGGGGGGATGGTACGCTCGTTCACTAGGTGCGTATTGGAACATGTTATAATTTGATTTAGTTATTTATTTGAGCAATATTTATTCAGTTTATATGGCATGATATTATGTGTCTTGTTACGTCCCTCTGAGGACCTGGTTGTCTTGCCAGGTGTGTGCTATTGTCTTTCGCAGGTGCTTTAGCACTAGCCGTGATCTTCGCTATTTTTTTCGAGGATGATTGCACTTGGATCGTCTTCGCTTCGCTCGCCACCCATTTCACTTTCTATGTACTTTTCCTTATTTTGTTGGTAGTGGATTTGTCTCCGCCCAACATATTGTATCAAGACAAATTCATTTTATTTTATATCTTTTATTCATTTTATGTGGATGAGATTAGTTATGGTTCTACTGTATTTTACAGCTTATGTATTTATACGAGGCTTTCATATATTGGAGTATACTTCGTATGAATACAGCTGGCATGTCTATATTCCTAGTCCTACATATTTTAGGACTGCGGCGTTACTAGCAGAGATTTGAAGACCTCTGTTTAAGGGAATAGAATCTGATATATCTTCCTCTGAGTCATAGACTAGGAAAGATTGAGAAAAGACCAAAGGGTGCTTTTCTTTATTTTGTGAAGGGTTAGCTAAAAAGCGTTTCCTTCTATTTTGTTGTGGAACCACTTTAGGCACAGGTTGCGCCAGTTGAGGAAGTGTCAAAGGACCCTTTCCTTTGTTCTGTCTAGTTTTGGCACTAGAACATCTATTCTCCGAGTTCAGAACTGGACAAGAAGAGGGATTAGCCAAGAGACTAGTTCCCTTAGGTTGCACCAGGAAAGCATGATGGACAGACTGCGCCTGGACAACTGAGTGCTTAGGTTACGCCATAGCCAAATGGGCTACTGGTTGCGCCTTAGCAGTAGATTGCACCTTGACAGTAAAATGGGTTGACTGTATCTTGGCAGTAAGATGGGTTGACAGTGCTTTGGCAGTAAGATGGGTTGACTGTGCTTTGGCAGCAGCACGAATGGACTGTGCCTTAGCAGCAAAATGAGTAGATTGCGCACGGGCAACAGAAAGAGTAGACTGCACCTTGACAGCAGGAAGAGTAGACTATGCCTTGGCAGCAGGAGAAGTGAACTGCATCTTGGCAGCAAAGAGAGTAGATTGCACACGGGCAACATAAGCAGGTTGCACCTGGGCAACAACAACTGTAGAAGACTTAGGAGTCCATACAGTTTTGTTCTTGGTGATAGCCACAGTGCGCTTGTGCTCTTCTTGTTGATCATATCTTCATAGGATGTCTGGTTGACTTGAACAACCAGACTCTTCTACGTCTTGCCGATTGACGTAGCATCACATTGAGTTGTCACTTTCTCGTCGGAGGAGAAAGTCGTCCCCAGCAGAGTCGCCATTTTGTTTGCAAAAACAAAAGTTTGATTACAAACTAGTAAAAGAGTACAAGAGTACAATTGATTTCTGGGGAAGTACAACTTTAGGAATTTGATCAGAAGACGATCACTTTATCCTTTGGACTATCTGAACTTGAAGACTAGAGCCTGTGGAGAATGCATCTGCAATTTTTGTCAGAGTTCTTGATCTCTGTGATGCTTTGATAATGATTGGAAATCCTATTTATAGAGTTCTGGAAATAACTGTTTTAATAGTTATTATGATGTGCGCGAGGCTGGACTGTACCACTTTGGGTTGCGCCAACCTTATGTTGTGCCAACTTCCATTCAGTTACACATTCGTGTACTAACTGTATTTAGACGCATGGCATCATGTGATTGAGATGCGCATGGTCGTGTACAGAGTAGTGGACACATTTTGAGAGATTAGTGGCATATGCGTACGTCATCCTGCTTTAGAATGTAAGTTGTCTCAACTTTATCAGGTTGTGCAAGCTTCAGTCAACAAGTTAAACTGTGCCTGATTGGGTTGCGCCTAGATGCAACTCAGTGCATAGGCACGTGGCAGCTTTTGAATGTATGAGAAAAATTTATTCAAATTGTGTCTAGTCACAACTTGCAGGGTGTGCATGGAATTTAATCCGATTGCGCCTAGACGCAACTTGTAGGGTGTGCAGGACAGCTTTCAATCAGATCGTCTCGAACGGTACACTTTAAGGGATTCGAAGAGATTTTCCTCCTTTATCGTGCTGTCAGCTGTCAGTGATGTCAGGCAATGATGGCAATTATTTGTCAGACGCCACGTAGGCTCAGGCGTAATGTGATTTAGGCGCAGTCTATTGTCAGGTGCAACCTAATCAGTGGCACAGTTTGATCCTTTAAGCTTCAAAATAGTAGCGTAACTTGATTTTTGGGACACAACTTGATTTTTAGGCTCTACACATCAGACAGGAGGTTATGACAGAAGCCCACAGTTCTCAGTATTCTATGCACCCCGGAAGGACCAAAATGTACAAAGATATCAAGCAGCACTTCTGGTGGAATGGAATGAAGAGAGAGATAGCTAGATTCATTTTTCGTTGCTTAATATGTCAGCAAGTGAAGGCAGAACAACAGAGGCCAGCTGAATTGTTACAACCGCTTCCTATCCTGGAATGGAAGTGGAAGCATATCATAATGGACTTTGTGACCGGTTTACCGAGATCACTAAGTGGTAAGGATGCTATTTGGGTGATAGTGGATCAACTTACGAATGTGGCACATTTTCTTCCTTTTAGAGTAGGGCAATCTACAAAAAAGTTGGCAGAGTTGTATATGCAGCAGATAGTCAGACAGCATGGAGTTCCTGTCAGTATTGTGTCAGATAGAGATACCCGTTTTACATCACATTTCTGGAAGAGTTTACACCAGAGCCTGGGTACCAAGTTAAGATTTAGTACGGCTTACCACCCACAGACGGACGACAATTAGAAAGAACAATTCAGACTTTAGAAGATATGTTACGAGCTTGCACCCAAGATTTTAGAAGATCATGGGAGAGTCATCTGCACTTAGTCGAATTCTCGTACAACAACAGTTGCCAAGCTGTTATCCAGATGGCACCATTCGAGGCACTATACGGCAAGAAGTGCAGGTCGCCACTGGCATGGATGATATTGAGAAGAGGAAGATGTTAGGCCCAGAGATGATCGTTTAGACGGTTGAAGTGGTTAAGGGGATTAGAGAGCGACTTCGAGTTACACAAGATCGGCATCATCATTGGGAAGACCAGCATCATAGGCCATTAGAATTTTCTGTTGGGGACTACGTGTTCTTGCGGATCTCGCCTACTCATGGGATCCTTAGATTTGGTGTTCGCGAAAAGTTAGTCTACGATACGTGGGCCTATTTGTTATCCTCGATAGGGCAGGCGATGTTGCTTATCGTTTGTCCCTTCCACCTTCGTTACGAGAGGTACATGATGTATTTCATGTATCTCAGTTGCGTCGGTATATATCGGACCCAAGCCATATCCTCGATCAATCTGAGTTGCTTGTTGGTACCAACTTGTCTTACGAGGAACAACCTATGTCCATTTTGGACCGAAGGAAGAAGATACTCAAGAACCGAACAATTAGACTTGTCCGTGTTGCTTGGGGTCATCACTCCTTAGAAGAGTCAACGTAAGAATGTAAGGATGATATCCGATCACGGTATCCGTATCTATTTGACTCACAAGGTATATTTCTTTTCGTGTACCTTGATTGTCTTGATTCCTCATGCTTATCACCCTATGGATAGAAATTGCTTGATGTCGTAGATTGATAAATATAAATATATTACTTGCTATTAATATTGTAAGATGATTGCTTGCTTGCTAGAATTGCTTGTAGTTGGATTAGTGTTTGCCATTAAATATCAAAAACAGGTATTACAAAAATACTTAAATTGATTGCAAACTCGCTTGTACAAAGAAAAGCCTTGAAAGAAATCCTAGGAAATAATCTAAGCACAATTGTTTAGTTTTTGATTCTGGGGGGTGACGGTGGAGGCTCGAGAAAGTGTATCAACATTGCCTTACTCCTTGGACTATCTGACGCAGTCTTTAGCTCTTGAAGAAATTGCCTTTCGAAGGTTGCCAGTCTTTTGAAGGGGCATGGCACCCTGCTATTTATAGTGATATGTGTTTTGAGCCGCATCGGTGGCCCATGGCCACGTGGCTAATCAGCATGTAAAGACCCTCTCTTTGGCCGCCAGCTAGCGATTTGTTGGGATTTTATTGCAGCAAATCTGGGTGGTTGAGACTTAGTTAGCCTGCCACGTATCCTATCGCAGGATAGGAATCATTTTGAGCCATATGAGTCTCTCAATTTTTGGCCATGTTCGGCCGCATAAGACTCATGCGGCTTAGGTCGTAGTCTTCCTTAGTCCGCATGTAGCTTTAGGACTTTTGAGTCGCATAGTAGGTCGTAGTCTTCCTTAGTCTGCATGTAGCTTTAGGACTTTTGAGTCGCATAAATTCAGTATTTTGGGCCGCATAAAGCTCATACGGCTTAGGTTACAGTCACTCATGGCCGCATAAGCTCAGAGACTTTTAGGGCCGAATAGGTTGAGCTGCATAAGGTTCATGGGGCTTGGATAGCAATTCTTCTGGCCGCATGACTTTGTCTGATCACGTCTTATCTTGTTGTCAGAATGTTAGAGCTGTCATTATTGTCAGATTTGACAGAATTTGTCAGCTTTGTCAGACGGACTGACCAACTTGGCCGTATATCTTTCTTCTGCAGCTCGAATCAGGGACGGGCCGCATAGGGTACAATCTGTCATACGGCTCCCCTTTTTGTGGACCAGTTTGGCCCAAAGTACTTATGCGACAAATTGTCACCCGCATGAACCCCATATTTTTCATGCTTCTACAAGACCCCCTTCAAAATTTTTAATTACAAATTTGGAATACTTTGAATAAGAAGCATGGAGATATGTCAAGCCACAGGAAGTCTTCAAGACGTAGGGAATTTTCGAGCCGCAAGGAAATCTTGAGCCACAGAGAGACCCCCATCCAGCCTGCCAGCTGTTAATGCTGTATTTAATTTCTTGATTCGATTTTGGATTTGGGCTCTCTTTTCGAGATAAAGCCGACGGTTACTAGGGATAAAATCCCCAAACGTCGTCATTATCTTTAATGATCTCAAGAACCGAAGAGACACTTTTCAGAAACTCTATAGATAGGGGTTATTTTAGAGAGAGATTTTTCTCTTTCATCTTTTCCTCCTTCGTCTTCATCATTCTTTCTGCCATGGCTCCAAAAGCTTCCAAATCGACTGGTGCTGCGGCCAAAGGGAAGGGACTTGCCTCTCCATCGAAAGCGGCGGACTTTTCTTTTATTCATTCCGACGTGCAACCCCCTATCAAAGGTAAGGATAGTGGAAAGACGATGACTAAAATTTTGAATGGCCATATCGTATATTTTATGCACGGGCCTGTACTATATCGCTTCTGTGCTTTAAGCCTGGTCGATGCATGCCCTACCTCATTTGGACCGCATGTGTTCTGCATGATAGGGCCGCATGGGCTAAGCCGCATAAGCGTTATACATTTCAACCTTATCCGCATAAGTACTCCAAGACTGGTCTACATGAGCACTTCATGACTGAGCTACATAAATGCCTCATGACTCAGCCGCATGAGCACTTCATGTCTGAGCCGCATAAGTGCCTCATGACTGAACCGTATGAATCGTATAGGTGTCTCATGATTGGGCTGCATGAGCACTTCTGGACTGAGCCGTATGAACCGCATAAGTGCCTTATGACTGAGTCGCATGAGCACTTCATGACTGAGCCGCATAAGTGCCTCATGACTGAGCCGCATGAGCACTTCATGACTGAGCCGCATAAGTGCCTCATAAGAGCCTCATGACTGAACCGTATGAGCACTTCTTGACTGAGCCGCCTAAGTGTCTCATGACTGAGCCGCATGAGCACTGTATGATCGAGCCGTACTATGCCACATAGGTTCTGTTTGGCTAGGCCACATAAATGAACTTCTTCTAATTTTACTTCTTCTTTGTCCTTTGCAGTGAACTTACCACAGTTCCATCGGGGGAACTCTTGATAGGATATGCCCAATCTGCGTTGGGTGTGAGACTTGACTAGATAGTCGAACGCGTGTCGACTCAGATCACCCGAAATCAACCTGAGGCCAGGTTAAAGAAGATCAGGAACCAATCATTTTTTGTTTTACTCAGTATGATGAATTCCGGGAAGCTAGGGGACATTCATCTGAATCTTGTGTTCTTGTTCGAAGACGCTATAGTTGTCTCAAACCCTCGCATACTGGAGCTATCTGAGAGCTGGGATATCCTTTCTAATTTGCTACCTATTCACCTTTCTCAGATGGAACGCTATTTCTCTCTGTCAAGTTTCAACATGGTGCCTATCGAGAGGCGAATGGTGGACCCCATAACTCAGGACCGGCAAGCAATCTTCGTAGGTAATATCCATTATAATAGACGAGTGCGGTCAGCGATTGCGACCAGGGAGTCGGTCAGTTGTTCTGTCGTCGGGCTAGCCCCCGGTAGTTTGATAAATAACCTGAGGCCCAATAACCGATTCTCTGAGGCTGATACCTTCCTGAACCAAATTGTCCGTAAAGGATCATATCCCACGGGCAGACTGTCGCTGCAGAATTGGATGTGTCGTTCCCCTCCATAGGTCAACTTGACGCTCTGGATTCTGTCGACCTATGGAGATACTATACTGCAGCTCGGCCTCTACTATGCCATAAGGGGCACTTGCTATGATCTTTCTATGAACACAAGGCTATTCATAGCGCTCCTCGAGATGTACAATCATCGTACGGGGACCTTTTATACACCTGCTGGGGAGATGGGGCTTGCCCTTCATGAAATGTATGACATCTCCAAGTTGCCCTGGGGAGATGAAGTTTATGAAGAGTATACCCCCACGAATGAGGCGTTTGAAGAATTAGTGCGATGGTTTCTCGGGTTCCTAGCCATTTACCGGGAGGTGTTATGTCATCATAGCACTTGTCAACAAATGTTAAAAAAGAAGGATGAAAGTTCTGAGGGGACCCTTCCTCACACCAAGGCCTGGGTCAGTTACTTGTTCGACCTTGGTGCCTTGGGCCGGGTTGTCCCTCGGATCCCTCAGACTCAAGTAGGAGTGGATGCTCATGTGCAAAGCGCCAAGAGGACCAAAGCTTCTGGTGACAGATTCGGAAGCCAGTCTGACACATTTCGCTACTTCTATCAAGATATCCAACCCTTGTCCAATAAGGCCATCTTGGCTAGATTTTTGATGATATGGCTGAGGATCTGTGTGGTCTCGGAGGGAGAATCA
This sequence comes from Iris pallida, assembly GCA_029216955.1. Taxonomy (NCBI): domain Eukaryota; kingdom Viridiplantae; phylum Streptophyta; class Magnoliopsida; order Asparagales; family Iridaceae; genus Iris; species Iris pallida. The sequence continues at coordinate 2,599,803 of JANAVB010040419.1, read as the reverse complement.
GCCGCAACCTGAACCTCCTTGCTGTCAAGTTAGTTTTCGGAGGCAGGCTAGCTCTACTCTCGGCCATGGTGTGCAACATCCATCGGGGCCTTCGTATCTTTACGACCAAAACCATAGCTCGTAATATTATGAAGGATTTCAACCGAATTGAGCTACCCTACCAATATCTGATGGGGTGCCTGCTAATGCACTACCCCTCTCTGATGCGACCTGGCCCTGAGGGAAACGCAATGATGCATTCATCTACCAGTATCATGATATGCCTTGGACCTGTTCGACCATGTTCGACTGCCATGTTGCGCTCGCACGGATGGAAAGCTACTCTTTTTTGTGTGTCGGTCTCGCCTTTCACTGATGAGGAAATGAGGCATCTCTATCTTGATGGCAGTGTCGCATCTCGGATTCTTCCCGAGAAGATGTTTCACTGGTTGTAGAATATCCGTCCTGTTCACTTGGTGTACCGTAACCGTAACGTTGTCTTCTTGGAACCTTATTTACCCAGTCGATATTCTAGACAATTTGGGTACTGCCAGTTGTTTTCGGTTAACCCGAGTCCCTGCTTGGGTTATGAGGGCGGCATCCTAGATGGTATTCTAGCCTGGCATTACTATAGTGCCATCTGTACCCAAACTATCTTTTCTCTTCCTGATACCGGGGACTTGGTGCGTATCTCGTACATGGCGGCCCTCCACCATGCCTCTGTGAATGGGCCTCCCCACGACTTCAGTACGAGTACCAGTTTCATAACTGGTACTAAGCTGGCAGAAAAACGTGAGGAGCCCAAAAAGAGGAACAGGGCAAGGAAGGCGAAGGCCGTTGAAGTCTCTGACTCCAATTATACTGATACGGAAGAGGAGGATGAATACAACGATCTGTTGCCCTCTGCGAGTACTCCGGTGATGCGCTTGCCTTCTCCTGTGCCGAGTCCTTCGCCTAAGCGAAGTAAGCGTGGACCTTCCATTGCTGATAGGCCTCATTCTCAAAAATGGTTTGCATTTAGGAATTGAGGATCTGACCTCGCAGAAGAGGGCAGTGATGCCGAAACCCTCCCGGAGGTAAATTTCGTTCCCGCCGACCACCATGTTACTTTTGGGATCTTATCTTATTGTTTCTCTTTTTTTTCCTTTGTGCAGGCTTTGGAAGACATAAACCCTACAGAGCCTGATGCTGCTTTCGAGATTCCTCCAGTTATGGGCACCCTGGTCGATGAAGGTGCAAGCCTTACAGAATCAAATATCGAGGCTGTAGGGTCTCAATTGGTCACAACCGACCCAGCTATACCTCCTTTCGGGTTGACCTGGACTGGTGTGACAGATGCAGGTAATTCGAATATTGTTGTAGAGGAGGATATGGGGACAGTGGAAGGAATTATGACTGTCCAGAGCGAGCTACGGTCTCCATTGCCCTCCCCTGGTAAGCTATGTCATATTCTTACCGACAAGGAGGTTCATTCGCTCTTTCTTTATATCCTTCGAGTTAAGCTAATTATTGGTTGTTCTGGACCTACAGGACCTGCCTCTCCACTACCGATGGTGGATGTAGCCGCGGAGGAGGAGATAGTAGACGACGTCGGGGTGGACCTCTTGCTGAAGAGAAGAAATGGACCTCCCCTCCTACAAATCGAAAAGAACCCTCTGAGCCGAGTTCAGAGCCGCTTATACCAGAAGTACCAATGGTAGAGGTGGTGGTTCCTATACCAGCATCGGTGGATGCAGGTTTGATTGAACCTGCCTTTTCTCCGGAGATTGAACTATCCACTCTGCCTAGTCTTCAGCTTCTTCGGGCTGCGGAAGAGAAGATTGCTGCTGTGCGGGAGTCTCGTCGCTCGGAGTTTGTTTCCCTTTTGACAGGATCGTCAAGCTCTGCTATGCCTTCTTCTCACACACCTTCAGGTTCTTTGGCTAATATTCTCTAACGCCCCAGTCCCAAAATACGTAGGACTAGGAATGTAGACATGCCAGCTGTATTTATACGAAGTATACTCTAATATATGGAAGCCTCGTATAACTACAAAAGCTGTAAAATACAGTAGAACCATAACTAATCTCATCTACACAGAATAAATGAATAAAAGATCATATAATGAGAATAAATTTGTCTTGATACACTAGGTTGGGCGGAGACAAATCCACTACCAACAAGATAAGGAAAATAAAATACATGGGAAATGAAATAAGCGGCGAGCGAAGCGAAGACGATCCAAGTGCAATCATCCTCGAGAAATAGCAATAAACACGGCTAGAGCTAAAGCACCTGCGAAAGACAATAGCACACACCTGGCAAGACAACCAGGTCCTCAGAGGGACGTAACAAGACACATAATAGCATTCCATATAAACTGAATAAATATTGCTCAATAAATAAGTCAATCGAATTTATAACATGGTCCAATACGCACCTACTGAACGAGCGTACCATCCCCCCAACCAAACAAGGACAGGAGATGGTAAACTAATTCACGGCGACGTATCTTTCCATGCTATGAATCCAATATGGTATCCGGACCCCAACAAGGTTCAATACCTTCTCATCGAAGTAGTAAGTCACACCTACAACCAAACAAGGACAAGATGTGACGAACTAATCCGCGACAAATTATTGTTCCAAGCCACGGTCAGATACAAGTACCCAAACCAAAAGTACTCGTTCCTAACGGATAGGGTAGCCTACCATTCTAAGTGAAATGTTGTTAAGAACAATCCTTCCTACGCATGGGCCCTGGCTGAATAGGATCGGCATAGTCCCCCTTTGGGCACCAGAGGCCCCAGCAGGAAGAGCATGGATCATCAACCCCGTATCTCCAGCGAAGAGTCCGGGTCACAAGGGAAGTGCATCGAAGCCCATACGCTAAGGAATTGTCCTCCCCATCCAATGCCTATTGTGTTGTATCCACAACACAAACTACTATAACCGCTAAGTCAAACTAGCATGCAACCTCTATTAGCGGTTATTCCTATCGTACGGCGTGTACGTACTGGTGGCCAGCCAATCACGCACTTTCGTGTTCTACATGCGACACACAACTTCGTGTTACAACGTGTCAAGGCCAATGAATGCAACACACATGGTGGTCCCTTAAATCTAGGTTAAATTTGTAAGAAAAATAATGCACAGCAGGAAATATAAATGAATAGTTATGCCATGTATCACAGTTTATTTTGCATAAAAAATAAGTAATGCATGAAATATGAGCTAAAATAATTAAACAGCTAATGACAAGGTGTCTTGCCTGGTAGAGCGCCTGGTGTGCTGCGATAATCATGGTGGCATGAACTGCGACTTTGGTACAACAACTGTACAAGGGGACCTCGGATAGTGGCACGGACAGTTCTAATGGGTCCGAGACGGTCCAATTAGTTAGGGATGATATAAATAAGTTCGAGATTTGGAAGAAGATAGAATTATGGCTAGCAAAGGAGAAGATTGGATGTTCGAGAGAATTTGGTAGAATTAGTAAATAAAAACTATTTGAAAAATATCCTTGAAATTAAGTTTTGGCTACTCAAAATATTGTAAATAAATATGTGAATAAAATTTATAAATATCTTTTAGGCTAGAACTAATTTGTAAAAATACAAGTTTTTGACCAAAACTATTTTCTTAAAATAACATAAAGTTAAGATATATATATTTTGTCAATGTAATATAAAAGCCCTAATGAGTTACAAAGCCCAATATTATACTTCGTAACCAATAATTTAGAAATACTACTATATATATTTTAATAAGACAAAATAATAATAACAATAATAATAATAATAATAATAATAATAATAATAAAAATAATAATGATAATGATAATGGTAAAAATGATAATGATAATAAAAATAATAATAATAATAATAATAATAATAATAATAATAATAATACTATGATAATAATAAGAACATCATAATCATCAGTATTAGTAACTAATAATAATAATAATAATAATGGTAATAATAATAATAATAATAATAATAATAATAATAATGATAATAAAAACTTTACAAATACAACAAAAAAAAAACGTAGAAACAAACAAAAATAATAAAGAAAGAGAAAAGCTCAGCAGTCCATGCTGTTCTCTCTTAATGAGAACATCGAAAAAAAAATGACAAAAGCAAAAACAGAATAGAGAGAAAATGGAGAGATTGAGAGAGACGAGAGAGGAAGAAGTTAAAGGGAGAGAGAGAGAGGCGGAGGGGAATCGAGAGGGAGTCGGAGAAGAAGGGCGGTGAGCGAGCGGCGGAGTCGGCTCGGGAGGCGGACGCGGCCAGACGAGGGTTTACGAGAGGGGAGGCGAAGAAAAGCGGGTCGCCGGCGTACGGCGGCTGCGCCGGGCGGACGGGCGATGCTGAAGGGGGTTTGCAGAAGGCGCGGGGCCGGAGGTTGTTCGAAGGACGGGAAGAAGGAGGAAGGTCGGCGCTCGCCGGAGCGGCGGTCGTGGTGACGCATGCGGCGGAGGAGGGGAAATCAGCGGCGGAGGTTTGGAGGAAGAGGCGGAGGCGGAGTTGGCGGTGAGTGAAGCGGCACGGCTGATGGGGGTTTTCCGGCGGTTGGAGACGGAGGCGGTCGGGATGGTCTCATCGTCGGAGTTGGCAGCTAAGGGCGGGGCTCTGGTGGTGTGGAGTCGCCGGTAGGCGGCGAAGACTTCGGTCGGCAGTCGGTACGAGGGAGCAGGCGGAGGAAGACGACGGGGGAGGAGAGGGTTTTGAGGGGGAGTGGCGGCGCGGCGCTCCGGCGAAGGGAAGGCGGCTCGCGCGGTGGCTCACGGAGGCTACGCCGGAGAGGGCGCGGTTCGGGACGCTGGAGGCGGGCACGCCGGTGGCGGCGATCAGAGGCGGAGCTCCGGGAAAGAGGACGGCGCCTAGATCTAGTTCGGGTGGCTCCACAGCGGACGGTGGCTCGACCGAGGAGGCGGGTTCGGCTGTTCTCAGGCGGGCGGAATCGAGGTCTGCGGCGGAGTCACAGGGGTTCTGTGTAGGTGCGCCGAAGTCTGGGGTCGGCTCGGCACGGTGGTCGACGCCGGGGCGACGGCCAGGTTAGGTTTAGGTTTCTTTTTTTTTTTATTTGATGCTGGCGACGATGGTGGTGCGGGGCTTGTGGCCGACGGTTCAGTTGGTGGTGGTGCGGGTTTTGGCCGGGAAGTGGCCGACGATGTTGGTTTTGGTGGGAATTTGCCGATGGGAGGAGGCTGTCACGGTGGTCGTGGCTGCGGCCGAGAAGGGCCGTGGCGGTGGTGACGAAGATGCTGGTAGTAGTTGCGTGGTGTCGGAGGATATGGTTGTGGTGCTGAGGGACGGTGACGAAAAGATGTCGGGGTTGCTGCCGTGGGTTGGTCGGGTGTCGGGTGACCGGGTACGGAGGTGGTGGCTAGTTCCAGGGAGAGATCTGGCGAGGATGGCTGTGTTGGTGTTGTTAGGGTTAGGTTTAGGAATAGGAGTTGGTGTCGAGATTGTCGACACGAAGGAGACAATAATGTAAATATAAATATGGAATAAGATTGATGGATGAACACGGACACGATGCACGTAGATTTAGGGAGAAAAATTGTGGAAGATGAATAATGTGGAGGAGTACCTGCCTATTTATATAGGATATGGAATTCCCAATTAGATATGGACTAGGATGTTTAAAACCCAAAATTAGATATTTCCTAATTTAATTTAAAGCAATCAAATCCAAATCCAATCTATATCCCAATCAATTTCTAATTTAAATCAAATCAAATCTTAAATTTTTAGTTTAAAATCAATGGAATAAATCTAATTCTATATATGGATATTAATTAATCTATTTAAATAACTCCAAGAATCAAATCATGATTTATATGGCCAAAATAACTTTCAAATATATTTTTTCAAAATACCAATAATAATAATTTCGAAAATTATAAATATTTTTAAATACCTTTTTAAATAATAAAATATTAATATTAATAAATCTAGAAAATTACATTTTTATTTAAAATAAACCAATAAACAATTACGAAATATATGTATGAAAAAATATTCTTTACATAATTAGACTTTTTTAGTATATAAAATATTATTTATTATTAATAACTTTTACAAGTTAGAGATGATAGCAAAACTATTTATTATATTATTTGAAATTCTAAAATAATAAATAAAATATTTTTCTAAAATATGTACGCTCGCACATATTCGCACTCGTCGAGCAAAAATAAAATTTCGTATACGACGTACAATACGACTACGTGACATACAGTACAAAAATTTTAAATCCATGCAAATTAATAAATAAAAATAGTAGAAATTTAGGGGTTTTACATATTCCTTCGACGCTGTCATCTCTGGAGAATCTAGACGAATCGTCAAGGGATATAGTTGAGAGCTTCTACCGTCATCTAAAATGAGGGGTTGAAGCTACTTCAAGAAGAGGGAATTCATTTGCCGTGACCCGTCACTGTGCCAAAGGCTAGATTGACCTGCTGAAGACGCTTCCGGTTAGAGAAGGGGTAGCCGTCCTTCTGGAGCACAAGCTGGCAGAGGCTAATCAGTGCCTAATCTAGTTACAAAAACTACGGCAAGTCGATGTGTCTGCTGCGGTGGAGCAGGAGCGTGCTTTCCTTATAAAAGCAGTAGAAAATGTGAAGGCTATTCAAGAGACGACCAAGCCCACTTTGGAGAAGGACCTCCATAAGTTGTCCCTTAAATATGACAAGCTAAGCCGAGAGGGAGAGATTTGCTTGACTTGCGAGCAGACTACCATTCGTTCTATGACCGAAACTAACGAACAGCTCCTCCAGCTCCAGGCCAAGCTGACATCTCTGGGGATTGAGCTCCAAGCCACTCGTCAGGATAGAGAGAAGATCTGTAAGGACATTGATGAGATCACATGAATCTCTGTTTCTCTAGAGGGTGCACTGAAGAAACTAGAGGAAAATTGGCAGGCTCATGCACATCTTAAGGATGCTGAAAAGCTATCCCAGTGTGAGCATCCTGAATTTCGGGTTGATTTTTTTCATTTTTATTTATTTTTTGATTGATTTTTAATTTCAATAAATAATTTATTCTGTTATTTTTCCTTAAGTGTGCTTTCCCGTGCCATTGATATTTGGAGTATCAGGGATGTTCAACTCTGGAAATCTTCTTCATGAGTTTTGGAGTGGACAGGATTACCTTCATGATGGTATATAGTGTCCCATCCAAACTTATTTCCTTGTGCTCTATTTGCTTCGCTGAACTTCGGATCGATTTAGACCATTTGATTATTATTTATTTTCCCACTCTTTTCCTTGATCATTATTAGCACGTTACCGTGACTTTTAGTTTTGGAGCGCAAGACCAGCCAATTTCTTGAAACCAACTCCTCATTGATGATCTACTCGAGACGCTCTTCACCCATGACCTTTATTTCCCACTCATTCACGTTATTTTGTGCTCTATTTGCCTCGCACAACTTTTCTGACGCGTGACCCGATTTTATTTCACTCCACGGTGTCACATTTATTTTTTAACTCGATTTGTGGGTCCCCTGTCGACCAAAACCTGTCAGCCCCAACTATGGACATGGCCCACCTTGAGCCTACTACCCGTTCGCCACTTGTGTCCCATTTATTAGAATCTCCATGTGCTACTTATTCACTCATGATCATCGACGCCTAATTTTTAATTCTATTTTTGTATCATGTCCGATTTTGATCCAATCCGGCTCCACCGAGTCAAGTCCAGCTTTGTGTTGCCTTCCATCATGACGCCCTCATTTTTCTTGCCCAAAAATATTAATTATTCTTTCTACATATTTTTCTATATTTATTGGAAATTTCTATTTATTTAATTCCTTTTGGAATGACAATTTCCCTCTAAATTAGTCCTAGCCATTTGATCATCCTAATTAATCCTCACCATCAATTTCCCTACATTAACTTTTTTCCAATCCCTTAGTATCATGGCCGACCCTAACTCTAAGGAGAGAACTTTTTCTCTCTCTCTCATTTACTACAACTAATTCTCTCTCTCTTCTTTCTTCATTATTCCCACAAAACTTTTCCTACAACAAACCACAGCAGCCTACATCTCTTCCTCACCATGCAACCCGACACCACCTGGCCATACAACCCCGACCACCCTCCTCCCTTGGCCGTCGGCCACAACCACCTCTCCATCTCCTCCTCACAGTGATTTCCTCCTCCTCCTCCCATGGATCATCAACCATCATCACCATCATCTCCATCATCATCCTCCCATAGCCTTCACCATGCCCAACCACCCTCCTCCCTGGCCAAGCAAGCCTCCGGCCACCCCCTCCTGGCCGTCGGCCGTCGCGCCACCACCAGCTCTTCCACCATTCATCTCCTCCTCATACATCTCTCCTTCTTTCTCCTCCTTCACTCCTCCTCAACCAAACCACACAAACCGCCACCACCTCCAGCCCGACCAGCCACGACGCCTGGCCGCCCCCGACGAGTCCTCGCCGGCCGAGCTGGCCGTGTGCAGCCCCGCGCGAGCCCGGCCAGCACAGCGGCTCCAGGGAGCAGCCATGGGCGCATGGCGCGCGCGCGTGCGGGCTTCGCCGCCGCCGCCGGCCACCGTGGTCCCCGACGACCACCTCCTAGGTGTGCCCCACCCTGGCCTGTCCTTCCATGACGGCCACCGTCCTCCGGGACTCGCCGTCGAGGCGATTCGTGCATTTTGAACGACGTCCCGTCGTGACGCGCGCGAGATCGAGTTCATTTTTGGCGTTCCGTCGCAGCAACTTCGCACGCGTTTTCTCGGAGATCCGACCGTTGGATCGGCATTTTCTTCGCTCCGTCGCAATCTCGGTATATCCACCTTCATCCCTGTCAATTTTCGTCCGTTAATTTTATCGTTTGATACATGAAAACCGGCCACCAAGTTGACCGTTTAAATTGTATTAAATTTGGACAGTTTCGCGGGGCCAACTTCGTCAGCTTGTACCTCCTCCACCGCAGCTCCGTTCGGCATACTACCAGTTCCTGTGCGAAGCTGGTATAACCCTCTTACTACCTCTCCAGTTTCGTTTCATTGTGAGCTTGTTTGATTGGTTGAATTCGACGCCAAAGTTGGTCGTCCGAATTCATAATTTCCAACTTATAAAATTCCATTTTTGAACACGGGACTCCAGATTACATTTCTGACACCACCAGTAGACTTGTGGCGTCATTCTGGCATGTTTTCATATAAAATTTGTTAGATTTGGAGAACGTGGGCCCGGGCACGTATTTTGGTGCAAAGCGGGTCCCATTTTCTGGGTCAACGGGACTTTTTATACCGTTGAGTTCGTATCGTCATTCTGGACTCGTTGACATATAATTTGCTAGGTTTTGGTGGACATTGGATCGGGCACGCATTTCGGTGCAAGTCAGATACCAATATCCGGGTCAACAGGTCATTTTGAGATCGGCTCATCGGAATCCTATTCCGGATATACCGTTGAGTTCGTATCATCATTCTGGACTCGTTGACAGGTAGTTTGCTCAGTTTTGAGAACTTTGTCTCCAGCACGCATTTCCGTGCAAATCGAAATTCCAAGTTCTGGTCAACGGTCCAAATTGAGATCGGGTTAACGGAATCCAATTCTGGAGATACCATTGGGTTCGTATCGACATTCTGGTTTCGTGGACATATAATTTGTTATATTTTGTAGACTTATTTTCTTGCACGTTTTTCGGTGCAAAACGGCTCCGACACGGACACCGTTTTGACCCGAAATTATCTTTTTGCCCTTGTGTCCAAATTGGACCGTTGGGTAGGATATCCTAGCTAATTTGACCATTCTGGACACGTTGGCAATGTTCATTTTATCGTCCGACAACGTTTGTTGATAATTTCTCTGAGTTTAACCTTTTTATAATTAATTAATAATTAATTCGTATAATGTTCATATTTCGGGATTAGTACAACGAAACTGAGATCAGCCAATTCCAGTGATCTCACATCGCTGAAATTGACAAGTTGGACACATGGATCACTATAATAAGATTATCAACCTTACCGATAATCTTCTTATCTCGATTTGCGTGTCGTAAGTTTCGACGTACAAATAACGAAGTACAATTTATATTAGACTAGAATTGACCCTGTTTGACCAGAGTTGACCAGTTGACCCAAAGTCAACTGTAAGTCAACACTTGACCTAGTTTGACTAGATTATTGACCGGAGTCGACCTAGAGTTGTTTTGACTTAGAAGAACCTAGAATAATGTAGATTGATTATAGAGATTCATTTATTACAACTTGAACACCTTGTAACCTGTGTTGCTTTAAATAGGACTCTGTGGCTTCAGTGGGACACCCTATACTTATCAGCTGTTCAGGTTATCGAGGCGAGTACATTCTCTGATTATTTCATATCCTGCTTAGAATTATTTCCTGCAGTAGATTACTTGTACTGTCACGTTGGTCACACAGATTGGTACTATATGGATCCCTTCTTAAGATATTATCCTTAGGGAGCATCGGGTACTACATGATCTGTACGTTTTACTTACATAGCGTATCATATGCTTCATTGGTTCTTTGATCACTTACGACATATACTCTTATGATCGTAGAGTCTTCCTAGAATCCTTATCCCGTTTATGGGACTACTATGTATCACCTTCGGGGTCTATCACCTTCGAGGTCTATTACCTTCGGGGTCTATCACCTTCGGGGTCTATCACCTTCGGGGTCTGTTACATAGCATCATAACATAACCTGGCTGGATCCTTATGTATTGATTGGGGGTACGGAAGAGTAGAAGTAAACATGTGAATAATATCCAAGTAGTGTAGTTCCCAGAATCACTCCATAGTATAGTTCCCAGAATCTTCTATGCCATTCACATGTTTATATTGTACTCTGACTCACTAGCCACAGTTAGCTCTCTATTACAGTATATTTATTTCCATTACAGTTTCTCTGTTTACATTCCATGTTTCTTTCAGTTCTTGTATCTTACTTTACTGCATGTCTATATTTCTAACCTGCTATGATCTGTTGAGATGTATTGTGCTCGCTCCAGTCCTGACTGGACCTGTTGATAAATTTTACAGATAGCCTGGAATTGCCTGCTAGCCTAGAGGAGACACAGTAGAGGTTGTTTTGGTAGTTATTTCATTTTGTCTGGAGATTGTATTTATTTTGTGGATTACTGTATCTGTATTTGAGTTTTGAGATGTATTTCTAGGTTTATGTATCTTAGACACTTAGACTTCTATCTCCTGTATCTCTTTTGGATTTCATGTTTTACCTATCATTATCATGCTTTACCTTAGATGTGATTGAGTCTGTATTTGCTATGTCACCCCCATTCGGGGAGTATAAACAGTTTAGTCTTATACTGTTAGATGCATTGAGACCTAGGACAGCGTTCTACCGTCGACTCTGCGGCGTAGGCTGGGCGTCGTTACGTTCTCGTGCCCTAACTCTAGGGTGCGGGTCGTGACACGTTTTTAGTGGTAGCCCATGCAGGTCGAGACTAAAAGTGTAGTGGTATTCGAACTTGAGTACCACTACAGCCTGCACTAGGAATAGGATATATTTTTGAAGGTACTCAATCTCAGTTAGGAACCCTTGAGGGATTCCTGGGACGACCCTGGAGAATCTTATTTATCTTGGATTTGAAAACTCTCATTTTCCCTTGATTTGATTTATTTTTACTTTTTGTTGTTAAATTTGATTTTAATGAATTATTGTTGAATTTGAGTTTGTATTTATTAATTTTGATTGATGATTGTCGAATTTTGAATTTTGATGATAGCTGTTGCATTCGAGTTTGTATTTTGATGGATTTTTGTTCATTTTTGAATTTTGATGTTCGTTGATAAATTGATTTAATTTTTGGGTATTCATTGTTGATTTAATTTAATTTTTGGCAAGATAAAATTATATGGGCTAGGTCATCTATGTTATGGAGTCTAGTCTTCTACAGTCATATTAGCCAGTATGGTGAGGACATATAGTTTGACTTGGATATATCTCTCGGGTGTGGGAATTTAAGGTTTTCGTAGCCAAGCTAGCGGCATCGCAAAAATGTTAAATACCATTATTTTATAGGTATGTGCCTAAGTCGAGGACTCTGTGATTATCGTAGCCTTGCTTACTGATATGACGAGGATTTAGAGTACCATGATTTGGACAGACGCATATGATTATCAGATTGTACTTTAAATATTTTTGAACATGTTTTCTCTACTTTGTTTCAGTCCTTCAAAATTTTTTATTAATTGTTTTGTTTAGTTTTGCTTCTCATTATTTAACTTAGGAGTAGCTTTAGCTATTTTCATAAACCTTTGTGTAACTTCTTCTATGAATTTCTTTTTAATACGATGAATCAATGATTTGCTAGACCTTATTTTGGATCTGATATTAGCTCTAATTTCAAATAGTTTCCTCTTTTAAAACGGATAAGTAGAACATATTTTATTACCATTTCTTTTCCTGCCAATATTTTAGTACCATCGTTCCTTGTTTTATACAACTATCCTGATTATATCACTTCCGTCTCGTATCTCATTCTGTCAGCTGTACTTGAACTCTTGAATCTGCATATCGTTTTATCTGAGAAATGTTGAGGAAGTGACGTAAATCATCTAGTATGGAAATGACGTAATTGGTTATTATGTGATGATTTGTATGAATCAAAATATTGGATGTCAAATGTGAAAAAATTTGAAATGGAGATGTGGTAAAGGTTTAAAATAAAATCGAGGGATAAATGTTATTAATTTAGAAACAATTGCAGAAAATTTGGTTATGAGTAATTCATGGATGTGTTTCAAAAAAAAGAAGAAGGAATATTAGAGGTCAACCTAGTTTTGAGAACTTAGAAAATCTTGGTTATTGATTCTTGGGAACTATTACAAGGCTATGTAGAAATTTAATAATGGGAAGGAGAATTTGATTGTATCCGATGATCTTGCAAAATTGAATTGGATATTGTAAGAGGGTGAATAGAGACAGAGAGAACACAAGGATTTTAAGCTATAGGAATTATTTTAGATGATTGGAGAAATTGTAGAATTCAAAAGGATAATATTTGAAGGTGAACGTTGAAGAAATTATGAAGGTTGATTTATAAACAAGAATAAAATTTTGTGTGACATAGTGGTATTGGAGTTTAGTAAATACGAGACTTGACTTAAACAAGTACAAGGATTTCATAAACTTGATTTAGAGGTTTCAGATCTAATTTAGAACGAGGCGAAGGAATTTGAAATTTTGATTTAAATGAATAAGTGTCGACTCCTAAATAAGAGGGGTATGCTTCATGAAAAATATTTTAGAAGTTTGAAATTTTGTCTATGGTGATCATGGTAAAAGTTTAGATGATTGAAATTTTTTTTTTTGAGGGTAGACATATAACGGTTGATTTTATATTGGGATTTGTGAGAAAATATGATTAGCAAATGGTAAACTGATAATGTTAGAAAGAGATGATTTACTGACTTCGTATGAAATCTTTTCCCGTTTTTCTCTAAAAGGGTTTTTCAATATCATTAAATCCTAGTTTCCTTAATCACGACCAAATCGACTTCGATTATCTTTTCTTATCATAATTATATCTTGGTTTTTACTTAATTTTGATTGTGACCTGAATCTCCATCCTTGTATGCTCGTTCTCAGACTTCGTTGAACCTGTCCTCCACATTGCCTAAATTTTGATTTCCCCAATTTGATCAACTTAGATCATATCGAGACTAAATATTTTTTAATATATATTGTGATTGGATTTCCATGCAAGTGACTTTCATTCTTAACTTTGATTTTGATTTTTCTGAACCCTTTATAGATAATTGGTAGTTACCTTTCCTTACTTTTATGATAAGTACCAGTTTTCACATAGGATGGTAGGCTGTCTTACAGTTTTGATGATTGTTATTTCCGTATATTTCCTAATTTAGCACCCTAGACTGCTTGGGTGTTTGATGCCCTATGACCCTTCCGGTTAGCATGACTAGTATACCTAGATGAGACATCACTATCACCGTATGCCATGACCCTGTATGCCGTTCTTTTTTTTTGATGGTATGTTTTGTTTAAGTTCTGGAACTTTTATTGTGGGGGTTTGACCTAGAGGGAGTATGGATATTTTAATTTCGAGGACGAAATTTTTATAAGGTGGGTAGGATGTGAGCACCCTGAATTTCGGGTTAATTTTTTTCATTTTTATTTATTTTCTGATTGATTTTTAATTTCAATAAATAATTTATTCTGTTATTTTTTCTTAAGTGTGCTTTCCCGTGCCATTGATATTTGGAGTATCAGGGATGTTCAACTCTGGAAATCTTCTTCATGAGTTTTGGAGTGGACAGGATTACCTTCATGATGGTATATAGTATCCCATCCAAACTTGTTCCCTTGTGCTCTTTTTGCTTCGCTGAACTTCGGGCCAATTTAGACCATTTGATTATTATTTATTTTCCCACTCTTTTCCTTGATCATTATTAGCACGTTACCGTGACTTTTAGTTTTGGAGCGCAAGACCAGCCAATTTCTTGAAACCAACTCCTCATTGATGATCTACTCGAGACGCTCTTCACCCATGACCTTCGTTTCCCACTCATTCACGTCATTTTATGCTCCATTTGCTTCGCACAACTTTCCTGACGCGTGATCCGATTTTATTTCACTCCACGGCATCACATTTATTTTCCAACTCGATTTGTGGGTCCCCTGTCGACCAAAACCTGTCAGCCCCAACTATGGACATGGCCCACCTTGAGCCTACTACCCGTCCGCCACTTGTGTCCCATTTATTGGAATCTCCATGTGCTACTTATTCACTCATGATCATCGATGCCTAATTTTTAATTCTATTTTTGCATCATGTCCGATTTTGATCCAATCCGGCTCCACCGAGTCCATTCCAGCTTTGTGTTGCCTTCCATCATGACGCCCTCATTTTTCTTGCCCAAAAATATTAATTATTCTTTCTACATATTTTTCTATATTTATTGGAAATTTCTATTTATTTAATTCCTTTTGGAATGACAATTTTCCTCTAAATTAGTCCTAGCCATTTGATCATCCTAATTAATCCTCACCATCAATTTCCCTACATTAACTTTTTCCCAATCCCTTAGTATCATGGCCGGCCCTAACTCTAAGGAGAGAACTTTTTTTCTCTCTCTCATTTATTACATCTCATTCTCTCTCTCTCCTTTCTTCATTATTCCCACAAACTTTTCCTACAACAAACCACAGCAGCCTACATCTCTTCCTCACCATGCAACCCGACACCACCTGGCCATGCAACCCCGACCACCCGACTCCCTTGGCCGTCGGCCACAACCACCTCTCCATCTCCTCCTCACAGTGATTTCCTCCTCCTCCTCCCATGGATCATCAACCATCATCACCATCATCTCCATCATCATCCTCCCATAGCCTTCACCATGCCCGACCACCCTCCTCCCTGGCCAAACTAGCCTCCGGCCACCACCTCCTGGCCGTCAGCCGTCGCGCCACCACCAGCTCTTCCACCATTCATCTCCTCCTCCTACATCTCTCCTTCTTCCTCCTCCTTCACTCCTCCGCAACCAAACCACACAAACCGCCACCACCTCCAGCCCGACCAGCCACGGCGCCTGGCCGCCTCCGACGATTCCTCGCCGGCCGAACTGGCCGCGCGCAGCCCCGCGCGAGCCCGGCCAGCACAGCGGCTCCAGGGAGCAGCCATGGGCGCACGACGCGCGCGCATGCGGGCTTCGCCGCCGCCGCCGCCGGCCGTCGTGGTCCCCGACGACCACCCCCTATGTGCTCCCAACCCTGGCCTGTCCTTCCAATACGGCCATCGTCCTCCGGGATGCGCCGTCGAGGCGATTCGTGCGTTTTGAACGACGTCCCGTCGTGACGCGCGCGGGATCGAGCTCATTTTTGGCGTTCCGTCGCAGCAACTTCGTGCGCATTTTCCCGGAGATTCGACCGTTGGATCGACGATTTCTTTGCTCCGTCGCAATCTCGGTATATCCTCCTTCATCTCCGTCAATTTCGTCCGTTAATTTTATCGTTTGATACATGAAAACCGGCCACCAAGTTGACCGTTTAAATTGTATTAAATTTGGACAGTTTTGCGGGACCAACTTCGTCACTTGTACCTCCTCCACCGCAGCTCCGTTTGGCGTGCTACCAGTTCCTGTGTGAAGCTGGTATAACCCACTTACTACCGCTCCAGTTTCGTTTCATTGTGAGCTTGTTTGATTGGTTGAATTTGACGCCAAAGTTGGTCGTCCGAATTCGTAATTTCCAACTTGTAAAATTTTATTTTTGAATACGGGACTCCAGATTTCATTTCTGACACCACCATTAAACTTGTGTGTCGTTCTGGCATGTTTTTTTTATAAAATTTGTTAGATTTGGAGGACGTTGGCCCTGGCATATTTTTCGGTACAAAGTGGGTCCCACAGTCCGGGTCAATGAGACTTTTTGATGCTGGCTCATCGAAATCCAATTCCGGATATACCGTCGTGTTCGTATCGTCTTTTTGGACTCGTTGACATATAATTTGCTAGGTTTTGGTGGACATTGGATCTGGCACGCATTTCGGTATAAGTCGAATAGCAATATTCGGGTCAACGGTTATTTTGAGATCGGCTCATCGGAATCCAATTTCGGATATATCGTTCAGTTCGTATCGTCATTCTGGACTTGTTGACATGTAGTTTACTGAGTTTTGAGAACAATGGCTCCGGCACGTATTTTTGTGCAAACCGAAATTCCAAGTTCGGGTCAACGGACCAAAATGAGATCGGGTCAACGGAATACAATTATGGAGATACCGTTGTGTTCGTATCGACATTCTGGTTTCGTGGACATATAATTTGTTATATTTTGTAGACTTATTTTCTTGCACATTTTTCGGTGCAAAACGGCTCCGACACGGACACCGTTTTGACCCGAAATTACCTTTTTGCCCTTGTGTCCAAAATGGACCGTTGGGTAGGCTATCCTAGCTAATTTGACCATTCTGGACACGTTGGCGATGTTCATTTCATCGTCCGACAATGTTTGTTGATAATTTCTCTGAGTTTAACCTTTTTATAATTAATTAATAATTAATTCATATAATGTTCGTATTTCGGGATTAGTACAACGAAACTGAGATCAGCCAATTCCAGTGATCTCACATCGCTGAAATTGACAAGTTGGACACGTGGATCACTATAATGAGATTATCAACCTTACCGATAATCTTCTTATCTCGATTTGTGTGTCGTAAGTTTCGACGTACAAATAACGAAGTACACTTTATATTAGACTAGAATTGACCCTGTTTGACCAGAGTTGACCAGTTGACCCAAAGTCAACTGTAAGTCAACACTTGACCTAGTTTGACTAGAATATTGACCGGAGTCGACCTAGAGTTGTTTTGACTTAGAAGAACCTAGAATAATGTAGATTGATTATAGAGATTCATTTATTACAACTTGAACACCTTGTAACCTGTGTTACTTTAAATAGGACTCTGTGGCTTCAGTGGGACCCCCTATACTTATCAGCTGTTCAGGTTATCGAGGCGAGTACATTCTCTGATCATTTCATATCCTGCTTAGAATTATTTTCTGCAGTAGATTACTTTACTTGTACTGTCACGTTGGTCACACGGATTGGTACTATATGGATCCCTTCTTGAGATGTTATCCTTAGGAAGAATTGGGTACTGCATGATCTGTGCATTTCACTTACATGGCGTATCATATGCTTCATTGGTTCTTTGATCACTTACGACATATACTCTTATGATCGTAGAGTCTTCCTAGAATCCTTATCCCATTTATGGGACTACTATGTATCACCTTCGGGGTCTATCACCTTCGGGGTCTATCTCCTTCGGGGTCTATCACCTTCGGGGTCTGTTACATAGCATCATAACATAACCTGGCTGGATCCTTGTGTATTGATTGGGGGTACGGGGGAGTAGAAGTAAATATGTGAATAATATCCAAGTAGTGTAGTTCCCAGAATCACTCCATAGTATTGTTTCAGACCCTTATAAGTTTAGTCTGCCTTAACCCTTGGTTGATCAGTCATGTATATATATATATATATGGATGATATACTTAGGATATATGTGATGGGTTGTTGTTCTTGAGCATATATATATATATATATGTGGTATTTGATATTCATGTGCTTAGCTTGTAGGTATTTAGTTATAGGTGACTTGATAGGATTGGAAAGTTAAGAGCTAGTCTATTATAGAGTTTCTCTTTTGCTAAATTCTAGTTGCCAACACCTAGATAGCTAGCATAGGTAAAACCCTAAGAAGTTGACCAGTTGATGACCAAGTACTTGGATGTTGAGAAATTGACTAGTGATTGACCCTTGACTATGTTTGACATAGAAGGGAGTGCGATCATCTTAATTTCGAGGACAAAATTTTTATAAGGTGGGTAGGATTGTAACACCCAATTTTCCAGATGAGGGTAATTTTGAAATATTATAATTATAATTATTATTTATTGATTATTATTTCATATTATGATTTTTGGTAATTTTTAATTATTTTTAAACTATTTAAATTTATGACTTGTGATTTTGACATTTTACTATTGTTTGGTTTTAATTTTGAGGAATTTGTCACCCCCAGTTTTCAGAAACGGGAGTATTTTGTCATTTTGTATTTTTAAAATATTTTTGAAATTTATTTTATTATTTATGATATTGTTTTGGGATTATTTGAGTCGGGTTCGAATTTCAGCTCAATCCGACTTGAAACGGGGACCCAGGGATAGTTTGACTCTAGTGGGACCCACACACTAGTTAGGCATGGCCCACATGATATTAATTTTAGTCCACATGATAGAAATATTTTAGTTAGAGGTTAGACTAATTATTATGGATAAGGTTAGTGTGATTAGAGAGTTTAGAATGACTAATTTAGCCCCAACCAATTAGCCCTTTTCGAATACTCATAGAATAGGTTAGTGGGGGCATTTTGGACCTTACCATAATAGGACAAATAGCCTCATATGGCCAGCCACTTTGGGAGAGGATAGGCTCAAGTTCATTTCATTATTCTCATCCACACTCTCTCTCTTGTTCTTCCCCAAATTTCTAGAGAGCAATCCCTAGCAATTTCTCCACCAAATCCTTCCATTTCTCCACCAAATCCTTCTATTTCGCCACCAAATCTTCTTCTTTCCTTCTCCATTCTAGCCAAGGAGGAAGCTACCCAAGTTTGGAAGGATTCGAAGCTCGTTCGTGTCCTTTTGGAATCTCTACGTGTCGGTGTCGCTCCGGAAAGGCTTTTCTTCGATTCGATCTACCGGGAGGTATAAATCCCTTCTCCTTTTCATTTCCTCATGCATATAGGTCTATTTTAAACCAATAGGAATGATCCCCACGGTTGTATCTCCATTTGTATCCATTTTGTGTCCATTTGGAGGTCATAGGAGTGTCCTTTGTGTTGTGGATGTGTTCATGTTACATATATAGATTTATATATATATATATATATATATAAAAAAAAAAAAAAAATAAATATATATATATATATATATATATATATATATATATACATATATATATATATATATATATATATATATATATAAAAATATATATATATATATATATATATATATATATATATATATATTGTAATGAGAGTGTATCTATATTTATATATGTAATAAATGGTTCATGATGATTATATAATCAAGTTTGTGAGTGTGGTTCCTCATATTATTATTGCTATTATTGTTGTGGATAATTAGGATATATATTGTATATTCCTTTGGCTCAAACTATCTAAATCCGTCATAATTTTTATCCACGTTTTTAATTTCAGCCCTAACTTAGAAATGTCATAACTTCTAGCTCAAAGTTCGGTTTAATCTTTCGTTTTTTTTAAAAGAAGCGTATTGAAGTTAGCTTTCCAAAAACATGTATTATTAGGCCTAATTCTTTCTGTAACTTTCTGGAGAATTATTTGAGTGTCAGCTGTACGAAAGACAAACGCGTTCTCGGTGTTTTCGCGATTCCGGGAGTTTTCGGAAACGAAAACGCGATCCGTTTGAAGTTTTGGAAAGCTTACACATAGATCTATAACATACTTTGATCCTAGATTTTAATTCTTGCTGAGATGGTACAATATTAATTATTAGTAGGAGTTACTATTCGGCATATGCATTTTGTGCACCCTTGTGTGTAATATAATATTCTATTTGATTTTAACCCATGTTAATGTATATACATTATGTAATTAAATAGAGAATGCAAGCATGTGTAAATTTTTAATTAAATGATGTATGAGGTGTAAGTATCCTATCTAATGTAGGCATGTATAAGTATGGCTTGTAATGAATATGTAGGTTCCATAGTATGTAATGTATGGTGCATATAGTAGTGCAAGAGAATAAATAAATGATGAATGAATGCAAGCATGAATGTAATGTAATAATAGATGTAATGTTCTATGTTAACACAAATCCTATATTACCTCATGTACCCCCTTACACTATGTTGACACTATCACACTTGACACATTGTTCACTTACACTTTGACACTCTTTGATATGTATACACTATGTATGCCCATTTAACCCTCACTTGCCCCTTTGCCATATTTACATACACACACATAGCCTCTTAAATAAGTATTTATGAATACAGTTAATTTAGCTATGTATGTATATTATATATATGTTAGCATATTGTGTTGTAATATATAAGTTTATATAACCATTTGAAATGCCATGATTATAGACCTAATGTTGAATACCAATATATGCATGTGTATATATGTGTAGACATATATAGCTTAAAGTAATAGATTACCTAGTGTATATCCAATGTAAATTCTTGTCTATTTGAGTATTGAATAATTGCATGCTATATAGAGTTGGGTGTATGTTGGCTTGTATAGCCTTGTATTGATGTGTGCTTGCTAGGATAGTCTTGGTTAGGCCTAGTAAGACTTGCTGGGTTAGGTCATGACCTAGTTTGACCTAGTTTGACTAGTGCAGTTGACCAGAGTTGACCAAGGGTTGACTTTGGCCTAGTTTGACCTAGATTCATGTAGAATGCATTGTAGTGCTTTATATTACCCTTCTGGATATGTTGTGACTTGTACTGTTCTAATTAGGAGTCAGACACCTCTTCTCGGACAATATCTTTATCTTGGACATTCAGATATCAGGCGAGTACATTCTCTGATAGTTCTCTCATTTACTTGTCAATTACTGTACTTCAGTTCTAGTTAGTTGTATGTGATTCTTTGTTACAACACGTATGGATATTCTGGATTCATGTATACGACACACTTTATTTTCTGGCCTCTATTACTGGTATCATCTTTTTTACTAGAATCACCAACTGGAATCATTTAACTGGAATCATTAACTGGAATCATTTACTGGTATCATTATATTTTGGCTGGACTCATCTTGAATCACTGTGTCGGAATTCTGGATTTACTTACTGGGAGGGAAAATACTAGAGTAAGACATGTAGACATACCCCAATCTGGAATCTCCAACTGGAATCTACTGGAAGCATAGCCATCTCTCGCCTGATCAGTAAGAGGTGTGCCTGATTACCCACAACCGTTTATATATCGAACTCGGTATTTTAAAACACACTGTTAGAGTATAGGCTGGACTCACCCTGGAATCATTGATCACTATAACTGGAATCGTCCCTTACTGGATTCATCTTGTATTAGATTCATCTTGTACTGGACTTATATTTGGAGTTACACTGGTCTACATTGCTGTCTGGACTTTATATCATATTACCCTGGTTCAGCTAGTTCTATTTTTACAGACTTCATTGCTATGATTCTTCTCTTGTTTAGTTATTTACTTTCCTTGCATCTTATCTGTCTTTCTTACCATCACCTGAATATAAACTGCCATTTTTATCAATACAACTGCCTATAACTGCTTTATAGTTCTCTGTCATTTACTTGGGTTTTCTAGATGAGATGTGCTCGTTCCTGTCCTGACTGGACCTGTTGATAAATTTTACAGATAGCTTGGAGGTTGTCTGCTAGCCTAGAGGAGACACAGTAGAGGTTGCATAGTTAGTTATTTCAGTTGTATTGAGTTGTATTTATTCTATGGATTACTGTATTGAGCTTTGAGATATTTTTTTTTGGGTTTGTGTATCTTAGACACTTAGACTTCTATCTGCTGTATCTCTTTTGGATTTCATGTTTTACCTATTTTTATCTCGCTCTACCTTAGTTGTGATTGAGACTGTATCTGCTATGTCACCTCCATTCGGAGAGTATATACTGTACAGGTACCTTTATATTGTTAGATGTTTGACCTAGGACAGCGTTCTACCGCCGACACTGTGGCGTAGGTTGGACGTACCCACGTCTCGTGTCCTTACTCTAGGGTGCGGGTCGTGACACGTTTTTAGTGGTGGCCAATACAGGTCGAGTTTATGTAGTGGTATTCGAACTAGAGTATCACTACAGCCTGCAGTAGGATTAGGATATTTTTGGAGGTACTCAATCACATTAGAAAAAACTCTTAATCCGATTCCTTTTGTCTAAAATTGTTGCTTATTGACTTCCCTTGAATATAAACTGTTCTCCTTTAAATTTTTACTTCATTCTCAAAAATTGCTTTTTATTTTGATCTGTCTTCATGATGGTTATGAAGACACGATCTCATCGCTTTGGTTCGGGGGATACTATCGAGAGGCTGGCCACCTCTCGTCTTGTTCATCAGGGCCTCGAGACCGCAGCTTCTGTTGTGTCGACTCAGGTTGGCATTTCTGCTACAATGGAGGTGCACCTCCGTATGTACAGAGACTTTTTCCTTCGTTTTCGGTTTCTCTTAGCAGCAGTAATTCATGCAGCATCAGCAGCAGAGATTTGTGCAGTATCAGCATCAGGCTGGAGGAAACCAGCAGGGCGAGCTATCGTCAGGACAGTCGAGGATACACAGACCGTTGGAGATCTTGCTGCAAGTTTCGTTCTTCTCAATTCCATTCCCGCAATTGTCTTTTATAATTACCTTGAAATTCGATTCCATCTGTTCCTTGTTGATTGATTAATTTTGTCATGTTACTCTTTTGTTGTGTTTGTTTTTCTTCTGAGAAAATCATATGGGCTAGGTCGCCTAAATCATGGGATCTAGAATCCTCGATAGTCGTATTAGTTGGCATAGTGAGGACATGTAGTCAGATTTTGGATGTATTCTCGGGTATGAGAATTTAAGGTTTTTGCCGTCGCATGCGGCAGTGCAAAATTTTTAAATACCATGAACCTAGAGGTACGTACCTTAGTCAAGGACTTTGTGATTATCGTAGCCTTGCTCACTAGCATGATGAAGACTCTGGACAACATGATTTTGGACAGACGCATATGATTAACAGATTGTATCTTGAGAAGGTTTAAACGTCATACCCTTTTTATTGTTATAAATGACTTTGAAGTAGGGATATTTAGTTTTGTAGAGCTTATTCATAGGTAGTTCCTTCATAGTACAATGGTATGATGACTTGTAGAGTGTCTGTACCCTAGAGGTGATAGTTAGCATTGGTGTTAGAATAGTAACCCATTGCAGATAATTCTCCTGTTATCTATAATACCAACCAGTTACACATAGGATGTTAGTATGCCTTACAGCCTTGATGATTATTACTACTTTCTTTTACCTTTTCCAGTGAGGTACCCATGACCAGAGCCTGCCTTTGAGTATAGTTGTAGTTTTACCTAAGACCGAGATGTCTATTTGCATAGATAGATTGCAGATGATATTGACATATGGGATATAGGTTAGTTTGTATCTATAGGCCATTGTTGTATAGGGTTATAAACATGTTGTTTAGCCTATACTTGGTTCAGTTTTCCATTTTAGTTAAGTTCTTTTCGTGTTGAGTTCCTTTGTGTTGATCACCTTTATAGGCAGTGTGCAGACCCTTCACTAGATACCATGTCCCCTTGATTCAGACCATTCATCCTTAGCCTCGTTCTAAGCATTGTTTCAGACCCTTATAAGTTTAGTCTACCTTAACCCTTGGTTGATCAGTCATGTATATATATATAAATAGATGATATACTTAGGATATATGTGATGGGTTGTTGTTCTTGAGCATATATATATATATATATGGTATTTGATATTCATGTGCTTAGCTTGTAGGTATTTAGTTATAGGTGACTTGATAGGATTGGGAAGTTAAGAGCTAGTCTATTATAGAGTTTCTCTTTTGCTAAATTCTAGTTGCCAACACCTAGATAGCTAGCATAGGTAAAACCCTAAGAAGTTGACCAGTTGATGACCAAGTACTTGGATGTTGAGAAATTGACTAGTGATTGACCCTTGACTATGTTTGACATAGAAGGGGGTGCGATCATCTTAATTTCGAGGACAAAATTTTTATAAGGTGGGTAGGATTGTAACATCCAGTTTTCCAGATGAGGGTAATTTTAAAATTTGTAATTATAATTATTATTTATTGATTATTATTTCATATTATGATTTTTGGTAATTTTAAATTATTTTTAAACTATTTAAAATTATGACTTGTATTTTTGATATTTTACTATTGTTTGGTTTTAATTTTGAGGAATTTGTCACCCCCAGTTTTCAAGAACAGGGGTATTTTGTCATTTTGTATTTTTAAAATATTTTTGAAATTTATTTTATTATTTATGATATTGTTTTTGGATTATTTGAGTCGGGTTCGAATTTCAGCTCAATTTGACTTGAAACGGGGACCCGGGGATAGTTTGACTCTAGTGGGACCCACACACTAGTTAGGCATGGCCCATATGATATTAATTTTAGTCCACATGATAGAAATATTTTAGTTTGAGGTTAGACTAATTATTATGGATAAGGTTAATGTGATTAGAGACTTTAGAATGACTAATTTAGCCCCAACCAATTAGCCCTTTCCTAATACTCATAGAATAGGTTAGTGGGGGCATTTTGGACCTTACCATAATAGGACAAATAGCCCCATATGGCCAGCCACTTTGGGAGAGGATAGGCTCAAGTTTATTTCATTATTCTCATCCACACTCTCTCTCTCTTGTTCTTCCCCAAATTTCTAGAGAGCAATCCCTAGCAATTTCTCCACCAAATCCTTCCATTTATCCACCAAATCCTTCCATTTTGCCACCAAATCTTCTTCTTTCCTTCTCCATTCTAGCCAAGGAGGAAGCTACCCAAGTTTGGGAGAATTCGGAGCTCGTTCGTGTCCTTTTGGAATCTCTACGTGTCGGTGTCGCTCCGGGAAGGCTTTTCTTCGATTCGATCTACCGGGAGGTATAAATCCCTTCTCCTTTTCATTTCCTCATGCATATAGGTCTATTTTAAACCCATAGGAATGATCCCCACGGTTGTATCTCCATTTGTGTCCATTTTGTGTCCATTTGGAGGTTATAGGAGTGTCCTTTGTGTTGTGGATGTGTTCATGTTACATATATAGATTTATATATATATATATATATATATATATATATATATATATATATATATATATATATTGTAATGAGAGTGTATCTATATTTATATATGTAATAAATGGTTCATGATGATTATATAATCAAGTTTGTGAGTGTGGTTCCTCATATTATTATTGCTATTATTGTTGTGGATAATTAGGATATATATTGTGTATTCTTTTGGCTCAAACTATCTAAATCCGTCATGATTTTTATCCACGTTTTTAATTTCAGCCCGTCATAACTTCTAGCTCAAAGCTCAGTTTAATCTTCCATTTTTTAAAAAGAAGCGTATTGAAGTTAGCTTTCCAAAAATATGTATTAATAGGCCTAATTCTTTCTGTAACTTTATGGAGAATTATTTGAGTGTCAGCTGTACGAAAGACAAACGCGTTCTCGGTGTTTTCGCGATTTCGGGAGTTTTCAGAAACGAAAACACGATCCGTTTGAAGTTTCGGAAAGCTAACACATAGATCTATAACATACTTTGATCGTAGATTTTAATTCATGCTGAGATAGTACAGTATTGATTATTAGTAGGAGTTACTATTCGACATATGCATTTTGTGCACCCTTGTGTGTAATATAATATTCTATTTGATTTTAACCCATGTTAATGTATATATATTATGTAATTAAATAGAGAATGCAAGCATGAGTAAATTTTTAATTAAATAATGTATGAGGTGTAAGTATCCTATCTAATATAGGCATGTATAAGTATGGCTTGTAATGAATATGTAGGTTCCATAGTATGTAATGTATGGTGCATATAGTAGTGCAAGAGAATAAATAAATGATGAATGAATACAAGCATGAATGTAATGTAATAATAGATGTAATGTTCTATGTTAACACAAATCCTATATTACCTCATGTACCCCCTTACACTATGTTGACACTATCACACTTGACACATTGTTCACTTACACTTTGACACTCTTTGATATGTATATACTATGTATGCCCATTTAACCCTCACTTGCCCCTTTGCCATGTTTACATACACACACATAGCCTCTTAAATAAGTATTTATGAATACAGTTAACTTAGCTATGTATGTATATTATATATATGTTAGCATATTGTGTTGTAATATATAAGTTTATATAACCATTTGAAATGCCATGATTATAGACCTAATGTTGAATACCAATATATGCATGTGTATATATGTGTAGACATATATAGCTTAAAGTAATAGATTACCTAGTGTATATCCAATGTGAATTCTTGCCTATTTGAGTATTGAATAATTGCATGCTATATAGAGTTGGGTGTATGTTGGCTTGTATAGCCTTGTATTGATGTGTGCTTGCTAGGATAGTCTTGGTTAGGCCTAGTAAGACTTGCTGGGTTAGGTCATGACCTAGTTTGACTAGTGCAGTTGACCAGAGTTGACCAAGGGTTGACTTTGGCCTAGTTTAACCTAGATTCATGTAGAATGCATTATAGTGCTTTATATTACCCTTCTGAACATGTTGTGACTTATGCTGTTCTAATTAGGAGTCAGACACCTCTCCTCGGACAGTATCTTTATCTTGGACATTCAGATATCAAGCGAGTACATTCTCTGATAGTTCTCTCATTTACTTGTCAATTACTGTACTTCAGTTCTAGTTAGTTGTATACGATTCTCTGTTACAACACGTGTGGATATTCTGGATTCATGTATACGACACACTTTATTTTCTGGCCTCTATTACTGGTATCATCTCTATTACTGGAATCACCAACTGGAATCATTTAACTGGAATCATTAACTGGAATCATTTACTGGTATCATTATATTTTGGCTGGACTCATCTTGAATCACTGTGTCGGAATTCTGGATTCACTTACTGGAAGGGGAAATACTAGAGTAAGACATGTAGACATACCCTAATCTGGAATCTCCAACTGGAATCTACTGGAAGCATAGCCATCTCTCGCCTGATCAGTGAGAGGTGTGCCTGATTACCCACAGCCGTTTACATATTAAACTCGATATTTTAAAACACACTGTTAGAGTATAGGCTGGACTCACCCTTAAATCATTGATCACTATAACTGGAATCGTCCCTTACTGGATTCATCTTGTATTAGATTCATCTTGTACTGGACTTACATTTGGAGTTACACTGGTCTACATTGCTGTCTGGACTTTATATCATATTACCCTGGTTCAGCTAGTTCTATTTTTACAGACTTCATTGCTATGATTCTTCTCTTGTTTAGTTATTTACTTTCCTTGCACCTTATCTGTCTTTCTTACCATCACCTGAATATAAACTGCCATTTTCATCAATACAACTACCTATAACTGCTTTATAGTTCTCTGTCATTTACTTGGGTTTTCTAGATAAGATGTGCTCGTTCCTGTCCTGACTGGACCTGTTGATAAATTTTACAGCTAGCTTGGAGGCTGCCTGCTAGCCTAGAGGAGACACAGTAGAGGTTGTATAGTTAGTTATTTCAGTTGTATTGAGTTATATTTATTCTATGGATTACTGTATTGAGCTTTGAGATGTTTTTTTGGGTTTGTGTATCTTAGACACTTAGACTTCTATCTGCTGTATTTCTTTTGGATTTCATGTTTTACCTATTTTTATCTCGCTCTACCTTAGTTGTGATTGAGACTGTATCTGCTATATCACCTCCATTCGGAGAGTATATACTGTACAGGTACCTTTATATTGTTAGATGTTTGACCTAGGACAGCGTTCTATCGCCGAAACTGCGGCGTAGGCTGGACGCACCCACGTCTCGTGCCCTTACTCTAGGGTGCGGGTCGTGACATTGAGACCTAGGACAGCGTTCTACCGCCGACACTGTGGCGTAGGCTGGGCATCGTTACGTTCTCGTGCCCTAACTCTAGGGTACGGGTCGTGACACCCAGGAAGCTGAACGTCGTGCCAGACTGAGAATTGAGCACTCAACTGCACAGCTGGAAGACGTTCTCACCAAGCTATGTGTTGCTGATGAGTAGCAAATTTCCTCCCTTTTTTTGAGATGTAGTCTTGTGAATGTAATACATTCACTTCCACTCTGAGGAGTTTGTACTAGATGTTTTAATACAACATTCGTATTTGATGAAGAACATCCCACTGGAGGACTTTTTGTGGACCTATTGCCCTTTTGTGTATCTGAAAATACGAGCAAATAGATTTGAATGCTATTTTGTGGACCTACTACTCATTGGTACACCGATGGTACGAGTAATAGATTAGGATAAGTTTTATGGACCTATTACCCTTCTGCACACTGGTGGTACGGGTAATAGATTAGAATAACTTTTGTGGACCTATTACCCTTCTGCGCACTGGCGGTACAGGTAATAGATTTTGAGACAAAATCCAACAGAGGTAATATGGACGTGATAGGTTTTGATAAATGGCAGAGCTTTCCTACTCAGAGGTAGTATGGATATGGTAGAAGTAAACTCTGTAGGGATGTATAGAACAACTCAGAGGTAAGGTGGACGTGGATGTTCTAAGATCGATGTACAACTACGTAGGGGTAGTTGTATGGGATATCCTGCAGGGGGACTTTTGGTGGACCTATTACTCTTCTGCGTACTGGTGGTGCGAGTAATAGATTTTGAGACAAAATCCAACAGAGAAAATATGGACGTGATAGGTTTTGTGGTCTTAACACCCTGTTTTTTATCCCGGGTTGGGTATAGGTGTTAAATCGGGAGATTATTGGTTTCAGAGGTAATATAGACGTGACACACGCTAATCAGGAATGATTTTTGGTCGACCTATTACCCTTCTGTGCACTGGTGGTGCAAGTAATAGATTTTGAGACAAAACCCAACAGAGGTAATATGGAAGTGGCAGTTTTGTGGTCTTAACACCCTGTCTTTTATCCCGAGTTGGGTGCAGGTGTTAAGCTAGGAGATTCTCTATATGGACGTGATATATGCAATCGAAACACCAAAGCGGAAGTTCAGAGGTATCAATATACATGACTTGTCGCTCGGAGAGATGCAACGTGAATCCCCTTGGGGGGAACAGAGTGTAAGTTCAGCGGTACCTGATGTACATAACTCGATACTATTTTTTTTAGTCCAACGGTAGCCTCTTATTGATAAAATAAGGAATTTTGTCCACATGGATTACATCATCAGGAGAGGGACTATCTACCTATGTAACCAAGTATTTGGCGAGTTCTATGTCCTCTTCGGCTACCTCTTGCAAGCTCAGAGGTCGGGATGTTGTCTTGGACAACTTGACCACCAAGGGTTCGACTTGTGGTATTGACTTGCCTGAGGGTGTTGGATCGATACTTGTTTGCCGGCTCATTTTACGAAGACGGATGACAATAGGCTCGGCAAGGGACTTTGTGTCTTCCGGTTGCCTTCGAGTAGATTTTGTCAATATGACGGGTTTTGGCTCTTGGTTTTGGGAGTCGGACGACCATTGGTTCTGACTGCGCAGCTTGGACGAGAGAACCAGGCACCTCTTTATTCAAAGTTGCGACAAGGGGTGCGGCTTTGCCCAGTTTACGGGCTTGGAGATGAATTCTCAACGGTTCCTCTGGCCCTATGATGGCCGCCGGTTCGTCAGTTATGTACCTCTTGGATTCTTCATATAGACAAGCCTCCGAAGAATAATAAGACTCAACCGCTTTGAAGGGATTGATGTCGACGAATTCAGTCTTTACGAAGCCGTGCCTACTGACATACTTGAAGCATTGGTAGAGGGTGGATGGCACGATCATATAGTCATGTATCCACGGACGCCCCAAGAGGATGTTGTAGGACGTGTCTACATCTATGACGTAGCTGGTAACCTCCATTTTTAGGTCACCAATCTGACATTTCAATCGGATCTTCCCTAGGGGATAGCTTCTTCCCGAGTTGAAACTGCTAATGGAAGTGTTGGTCGCCGCTAGCTGGTGCATAGGGATGCCAAGAAGTTGGAGCAAGCTTTTCGGGATGATGCTTATTGACGAGCCAGGGTCGATATGCATCCGATCTACCTTGATGTCGCCTATGTATCAAGTGTAGTACAAGGGGCGATCATGCAAGTTGGACTTGATCAACATGTCCTGTGGAGTAAATATGATGTTGGACATTACGTCTGTGCCATTGCTGTCCTGTAGATCTGCTGACGGATCTTCCCCTGGAGGCTTGACCTGAGCTAAGTAGGCGTCAACATTTTGGAGTGCTTCGCTCAATGTGACACGAAGATCCTTGGAGAGCCTTAGGAGCTCGAATAATGACAACTTTGCTGGCGTGTTAGCCAATTGTGCTAATATGTCAAAGTTGTAAGGTCTCTCCAGCCCCTAAGGTGCATCATTACGGAGTGGCCTATTGAAGCGGGTTTCCTTTAGCTTGGACTTTTCTGTCGGTGGAGGCTGAGACGGCATTGGAACATCAGAGGCAGGCAATGTTGTCGGCTGAGGATCTTCAACTGAATTTCCCAGTATAGGCTGGACTTGTGCTCCAGACCGGGTAACAATGGCTGCCGCTTCCTCAGCTTCGGCTGAAATTGTATGCAGAATCTAGACTTTCTGCCCTTCTTCTTGTTGGTAGGAGATGACACCGTCTGGGTAACTTTGGGCACTAAGTTCGGGTGCACCCACATGATCTCTCCTCACGAAGTAGTGAGAGGTACCAGTCCAGATGTCTGGTTTCGGACGGGTGGAAGATTGGTAACCTCCATCGTCGCTCGAAGGACGGGTGTTATCTCATCTGGAGTGCTTATTGGAGGGAAGTCGCCGAACTGAATTGACACCATGTTCGCCGCCACGGTAACCTCTTCAAAGTCTATTGACAGAGCTTCGATAAGACTGTGGATGTACCGCTTTAATTGGAAGTAGTCATGAGTGGAATGATGGACATAGCGATGGAAGTGAATATTTTGGGTCCTCCATTTCTGCTGCTCGGGGCTCACTCCTTGGTGGAGGGAGCTGGATCCTACTCCCTTGCAAGAGCATATCGAAGATAGGTTTGACATGACTATCTTCAAATGAGTAATTCACCGTGGGCTATTACCTTTCGCCTGTTTTTGTTCAGGCTTCTTGGTCGCATCGGCGATCATGGCATGTTTGCCTTTATTATCCCGGTTGGAGGCGCCGCCACTGTTGTTGTTACTGGAGGTGGAACCAGGACGTTTGCCCTTATCCTCTCCATCTGGGATATGTAGTCCCAACTGGCGAGCCTTCTTTAACTTTGCCTCCGCATTGTAGCACTTATAATGAAGGTCATCCAATCCCTTAACTGATCGTCGCCCATCCAGAGGCAAATTACGGGATGCAGCTTCTTCTGGCAGATTTCAATCAAGGAGCTCTCAGGATTGCCTTGGTGCAATCTCATTACGGTTTGGCGGAACCGCTCGATATAGTTCCTTGCTAGCTCCCTCTCTCCTTGAACGACGTCCATAAGAGATGACATTGTCACATCATGCCCCACTTCTTAAAATCTCTCCAGGAATATGTGCTTGAAGCCATTAAAAGAATAGATGCAGTTGTTGGGAAGGTTGCGGTACCAGTCGAACGTAATCCCCTCCAATGCTCCGATGAATAATCGTGTGAGGATGGCATCACTATGCGACAAGTGGTCGGTTGTGACTTCAAAGTATCTTATGTACCGACTAGCAGAGATCTTCCTGTCATACGAATCGATATGAAATGGCTTGTACCGTGGTAGAAAAGGCTCATCTCTCCATGCGATAGGATACGGCTGCCATATTCTGAGGTCCCGAGAGGAGTCTCGGGCACTGAACATTTTTCGAAGCTCCTAGACTTCCCTCCTTATTTCTTTGGCTTCATCTGCAGCTGAAAGAATGGATGCTCCTAAAGGATCATCACCCAAAGGAGGGGCATTCATGTTAGAGTCCGCGTTGACTGCGGGTCCCAAGCTTGTTTGTCCTGGCGTCCTAGCTGGTTGAGTTGGCAAGACAACTTTGATTACATCTAATGACTTGACAAAGGATAAGAGCATGGCTTCAAGTACTTCTAGACGTTGTCGGTCAGTGGGCGCCTCATGATCATCGTCAGCCATAAAGACTGTCCGTACATGGGTAAAGGTGGAAGGGACCGTAGCAGCGATACTCTCCGTGTCGTATTCTCGTATAGAGAAATTGTCGAAAAATATAGGAATGTCATCTTCCTCGGACTCGAAAGGGGTACTACCCCCTGCGTAGGAAGCTGCATCATCTTGGCAAGGGTGGTCGCCCTTAGAGAAGTCCAAGTCTGTAGTATAGTTTTGGGAATCTCCATCCCCTATGTATTCTCCTGGTACACCGGGTTGTCGCATATATTGAGGGGACTGCTACCCCCAACTTCATCTACTCCCAAGGAAGCCAAAGGTGCACCCCTAGGTGCTGGAAGCTTCTTTTTGGATCGAGTGCCTAAATAGATACCCCATGTGGCTGTCGACAGCAACCCTCCAGATGAGAGTTTCCTTACAGTGCTGTCTAAGATTGTTGGGCTGGAAGAGCCTGTCTTCTTTCCCTCCTTGCCGGAAGGAACCTTCCGAGTTGAATTACAGGAGGCAAAAAGAAACTCCTCGTCTCCCGAAATTTGTACCGGTGCTGGCTGCTGCAGTCGTTAAAAAATGAACTGCCAATCTTCAGGTGCTGCCAATTTGTCGCAGCAGCAGTTGATGATGACTTGGATACAACGACGTCCCTAGAGGGACTCATCGTATGCCAAGGTTGCATCTTTGCATTTGCGAGTGATCACCTCACGCAAGTCGATAGCAGGCTGCTCTATCTTTGCACCAAACTTATGGACTCGGGTATCCCGAGCACACAGGTACGTAGGTATCATGTTTGCTTCCTGATCCGAGGCTAGTAAAAGCACTTGCTCTCGATCGTTGGAGGAAGACCTTAAAGACCCACTGTGTCCGTCAGCCCTAGGGGACTGGATGCGGGTGGCTCTGTACAACTTTCCATCAGGAGCCCGTATAACAGTTAATGGTGCCCGCTGACGGTCCGTAGCTTGGACAGTTGATTGGGCTTATTGGGCCTGCACTGTCCTAGACTTTCTCAACTTAGCACATGAAGGCGCATGGTAAAAAGAGTCCTGATTGGAATATTCTATATTCTCAATGGGCCGCATGGAGTCGGGTCCGCATGAGAGACGGTCGAATACAGAGCTTCTGACATGGCCGCATGAGACACTCTGTCTATGGCCAGGATTGGCTGTCGCATGGGCCATCTTCCTGCAGCCAAGGATGGCTGCCGCATGGGCCATCTTTCTACGGCCAGAGTTGGCTGCCCCATAGGATGTCCTCCTGCAGCTAGCGTTGGTTGCCGCATGGGCCATCTGCATGCGGCTAGAGTTGGCTGCCGTATGGGCTATCTGTATGCGGCCAGAATTGGCTGCTGCATGGATTGTCTGCCTGCGGCCAGAGTTTGCTGCCACATGGACAGACTGCCTATTTCTCTTATGCGGCCTCTTCTTCGTCCGTATGGATTTCCTTTGTGCCCCCAAAAACTCAGCATCGTAGTATTTTTCTTTGCTGGATTTGGGGACAGTGGTGTCCTCTGCGGTCGGAAGCAAAGCCACAGGAGAGCTTCGATCACCGTCTTGGGCCGCAGAAGGAGCTTCTTCGAGAACTTAGTCGGGGGCAACAATTTTGTGTGCCGACATCCTGCGAGTTCTCTTTGGGTTGGCTCGCTTCTGTGACGGGCTGGCGCTCCCTTCAGAGAGCATTTCTTCGAAGGCTTGTTGGTCAAAACGAACCACAAGCATTTGCTGCGTAGAGTCGACCTTGGACGCATCGGATTACGTCACTAACTTCTCATTAGAGGAGAAAGACATTCTCCAGTAGAGTCGCCATCGTGTTTGCCATTAAATATCAAAAATAGGTATTACAGAAATACTTAAATTGATTGCAAACTCGTTTGTACAAAGAAAAGCCTAAAAAGAAGTCATAGGAAACAATCTAAGTACAATTGTTTAGTTTTTTATTCTGGGGGTGACGGTGGAGGGTCGGGAAAGTGTATCAACTATGCCTTACTCCTTGGACTATCTGACGCAGTTTTAGCTCTTGAAGAAATTGCCTTTCGAAGGTTGCCAGCCTTTACAGGAGTGTGGCACCCTGCTATTTATAGTGATATGTGTTTTGAGCCGCATAGGTGGTCCATGTCCACATGGCTAATCAGCATGTAAAGACCCTCTCTTTGGCCGCCAGCTAGCGATTTGTTAGAATTTTGTTACAGCAAATCTGGGTGGTTGAGACTTGGTCAGCCTACCACGTGTCCTATCGCAGGATATGAATCATTTTGAGCCGTATGAGTCTCTCAGTTTTTGACCATGTTGGGCCGCATAAGACTCATGCGACTTAGGTCGTACTCTTCCTTAGTCTGCATGTAGCTTAAGGACTTTTGAGCCGCATAGGTTCTGTATTTTGGGCCGCATAAAGCTCATACAGCTTAGGTTACAGTCATCCTTGGCCGCATGAAGCTCAGAGACTTTTAGGGCCGTATAGGTTGAGTCGCATAAGGTTCATGCGGCTCGGGTAGCAATCCTTCTAGCCGCATGACTTTGTCTGATCACGTCTTATCTTTTTGTCAGAATGTCAGAGCTGTCATTTTTGTTAGATTTGATAGAATTTGTCAACTTTATCAGACAGATTGACCAACTTGGCCGTATATCTTTCTTCTGCGGCTCGAATCAGAGACGGGTCGCATAGGGTGCAATTTGTCATGCGGCTCTCCCTTATGCAGACCAGTTTGGCCCGAAGTACTTATG
This sequence comes from Iris pallida, assembly GCA_029216955.1. NCBI lineage: Eukaryota > Viridiplantae > Streptophyta > Magnoliopsida > Asparagales > Iridaceae > Iris > Iris pallida. The sequence continues at coordinate 2,564,744 of JANAVB010040419.1, read as the reverse complement.
CGGCAAATTGTGACCCGCATTGTCACTGCCACTTTTCTAGCTTGAGGGTATTTTGGTCATTTTCAAAATTTTGGAATTATTTTGGGTTTATTATTATTAATTATGATTAATGTGATTTTTAGATTATTTTTTAGTGTAATTGATTTGTGCTAGTTTTAGATTTTGACTCATGTTGACTAGGAGACTGTCCTATTGGCTAACCTGGGTCAAGACACCTTGGTTAGGTTAAGAAACCCTAGTGTGACCTAAGTTAGTCATTTCAAGTTCATTAAAATTGGTTTGGGGTAATTAGGAGTTAGTTTGGCCTAAGAATGGCTTGTGAAGTCACAAGTCAAAATCATGACTTAAACTAATTAGGACTCAACCAACTTGGCAAAACCCTAGATCTAAACCCTATGGCCAGCCACATGACAGCCCCCCTTCTATAAATACTCTCCTAGGGATTAGGGCTAGCCTCTCTCTTAGGGTTTATCAAGTTTTTAGAAAGAGGTAAGTTCCATCTTCATAAATTCCTATTAAATTCATTTCAAGCCCTTTTTCCTTCAAACAAATTCCAATAGGCTCTAAATATTGTGTTCTTGCTGTTGGAAATAAGTTTTGACAGAGAGCAAACAATTTGGAGAGCTTTTGGTGGTTTGAGAGATCTTTCTCTTTGGAGCTTTTTGGGGGTTTGAACACCTATAGGTATAATCCTATTTAATGCCTTTAAATTCTGTCAAAAATCATTTTAGGGATCCCCTAGCCCTCACCCAACTGTAGGGTAGGCTAACCCTAGGTTTTGGGCTCGTTTCGTGTCCGTATCGGACACATATCAGAGCTATGGTGTAGGTGTTCGACGAAATATCCCAAAGGACTTTTCAGTCTAGATTTTGAAATCCATTTGAATAGGAATCTAGCCCTAGGTGTCGTCTAGGGATTCCTTGTGTCGTATGCTGTTATTCGTGTCGTGTCGAGTCGTGGGGAACACGGGACACGCGAGTGCGGGTGCGAGCGCGCGGGCACAGTGCGTGCCCTGCTGCTCGGGGGCTACTGCGTGCTCGTTTCTCTACGTGGACACGTGAAATTTGGTATAGGGATAGTGGCGATGACTGACACGAGGCTCGTAAAGTTTTACGAGTCCTCGTGTCGTGTCGGACACGGTATTTAGGGTGCACGGGGAAGTTGTTGTGTGCGTGCGTGTGCTGTGTATATTCCTGTGATTTAAATCGTTTTAAATGATTCTAAAATAGGTTTTAATGTTTAACTAGATCCTAAATGTGATGTTTAAATACTGTTACACCAAGTTGCATAATTGTTTAGGTTTTAGATTGTGTCTGGCTCGAAATTTTGGGTCGAACAGTACAATAGTCTGATACCTGTTTTGATACTGATTTTCCCAGTTTTTTTTCCCAAACAGTTTTAATCCTCTTTATGTTATGTTTTTATTTGACATTGATTCCCTCATATTACATTTCCTATTGGCTAAGTTATTGTACTCAATTATGGCCTTTGGTTGTGAGTTTGAGCTTTGTGCTTGTGGGTTCATTTTCGAAATTGTGTAAGGACTGATAATGTATTTTGAACTGAGATTTTTGCTTCCAGTTCAACTTACACCTGTGATTCAAGTTCAAATTCTGTGAATGAGAGTTGGGGGTATTGCTTGTATTCAAACTGATTTTTCCTTGTTCTTGATTCTGAGTTTGAAATATTTAAGAACCTGTGATGGGATAATATTCCCAGTTTTCAAACAAACCTGAGAATGTTTTAAACCACCTTGTTAGACTGAATATGTTTCCCACTGTTTTCCAGTTCCATTTCAAACCTGAGAATCAACTATATTTCACTGAGTTCATGATGCTATCAAACTAAAGTTTGATTTATGATTTATGTCAACCTGAGAATGGTTTTCACCGTATTATTTAGAGTGTTCACTGAATTCTTTTTATTTTGCAATGTGGTTCCTACAAAAACCTGAAAGTTGATAAATCTGAGATTAGTTTTGACTGTCTTGTTTAGCTTTGAATTGATTCCCTTACCTTCATGTTTGAACCTGAAGATAGGTTGTGGACTGAATGGTTCCTGTTTGTGTAAACCATATGATACTTGATAAATTGATTTCCTGGATATCTTAGTAAACCTGGGATTTAAACTGAGATGGGATTATGTGTTCCCAGTTCATAGAAACCTGGGAATTATTCTGTTCCAGTTTCTTTTTCAAGTTGAACTGAAATCTGGGAAATCATAGGCTGTTAACTGAGATAGTTGATTCCCTTTCATTTGTTTATGAACCTAAGTTGGGATTTGTGTTTCTAGTCCTTGGTAATACCTGAGATTGCGAGTTAATCTAAAGTCTTGATTGTGAACTTGTATATGTCTTGGTAAAACCTGATTGTAGTTTCTAACTACATGTTTACTTGTAAATTGATTCCTTCCTTGTATTGACTGAGAACTGAAATCTTTTTCTGTCTGTCACACACACATACATTGTTCTCATGAGTTTCCCTCACTCTCTATGTGTATATATATATAAGCCTTGTTATATATATATCCAAGTTTCCCTATATATATGTGTATTGTATTTTAAATATATAATGTATATATGTGTGGGATAGGCTATGTATATATATGGGTTGTCATGTCATGATGTATGGGTTATGTATTATAGATTATGGCATAGAGTATTGGGTGATAGTGTATAGATAGCCTATTGGTTATGTATATAGGCATGGCTTGACATGGTATTGCCTAGATTAGCCTAGAAACCTAGAGTAGACTTGTTATAATCTAGAATAGTCTTGCTAGACCTAGATTAGACTAGTTTGACCTAGTTTGACTTCCAGGGTTGACCAGAGTTGACCAAAAGTTGACTTTGGTCTAAATTGACCTAGTTTCATGTAGAATGCATTAATCTGTATTGTATTATCATTGTAGACTCATAGTGACTCGTACTGTTCTATAGGAGACAGACACCACTCCTTGGACAGTCTATATTCTCTCAGATTCACCGGTTACAGGCGAGTACATTCTTTGATCATTTCATATCCTGCATTAGGAGTATATTTCCTGCTTTAGATTACTATACATGATGCTGACACGTTGGAAACACAGATTAGTACTATATGGATTTTGTTCTGCGATGTTATCCCCTTAGTAGATACATCGGGTATTCATGTTCGTGTACTTTATCATGAGCATCGTGTACTCCTTGTGTTCGTGCTTTTCGTGTACAAATCGTGTGAAATCGTGTATACTCATGTGCTCATATGATCTCGTGTGCGACTATACTTCGTGTGCAATAACATATCATAGTTGGATCCTTGTGTATTGATTGGGGCGGGGGAGTAGAAGTGGTTATGTAATCAATCCAGTAGATTACTCGTGTACAACCTCTGTAGATTACTCGTGTACAACATCGTGCCGTTTACATAACCATCTTGTGCTCTGAATCACTAGATACTGCTAGTTCTCTATATACTGTAGCTATTTATTTATAGTCTTTCCTGTTTATCATATTTCTTCAGTTTTTTGTATCTTACTCTATAAGCATGATTATTTATCCTGACCTGCTATGATTTGTTGAGATGTACTGTGCTCGCTCCTATCTTGACTGGACCTGTTGAAATATTACAGAGGACGAGGCTGAGGCGTTCTGCCCTACCTACTACGGTGCTACACTAGACGAGTGCCTAGACTTGGACCAGCAGCAGGAGCCACTAGCTGTAGATGACACTCCTTTAGATTAGGACTGTCTTTTCTATTCTAGATTACTGTATTAGACTTGAGATATTCTGAGATGTATTTATTTTAGGCACTTAGAACTCTGGTTTGTACCTCTGTGATTCTCTGTTCTGGATATTGTTATCTTTCTTTATCTATCTATCTTACCTGTTCTACCTTAGCTGTGATTGAGTTTATATTGTGTTATGTTACCCCCATTCGGGGAGTATAACTGCTATACCTTCAATTGTTAGATGTTGTGACCTAGGACAGCGTTCTACCGCTGACACTGCGGCGTAGGCTGGACGTACCCACGTCTCGCGCCCTTACTCTAGGGTACGGGTCGTGACACGCATGAACCCCATATTTTTCATGCTTCTAAAAGACCCCCTTCAAAGTTTTTAAATTACAAATTTGGAATACTTTGAATAAGAAGCATGGAGATATGTTAAGCCGCAAGGAGTCTTCAAGTCAGGAGAGACCTTTAGTCGCAGGGAATTTTCAAGCCGCAGAGAGATCTTGAGCCGCAGGAAAATCTTGAGCCGTAGAGAGACCCCATCCTGCCTGCCAGCTGTCACTGCTGTATTTAGTTTCTTGATTCGATTTTAGATTTGGGTTCCCTTTTCGAGATAAAGCTGACTGTTACTAGGGATAAAATCCCTAAATGTTGTCATTATCTTTAATGATTACGAGAACCAAAGAGTCAACGTGGGAACGTGAGGATGACATCCGATCACGGTATCCGCATCTATTTAACTCACAAGGTATATTTCTTTTCATGTACCTTGATTGTCTTGATTCCTCATGCTTATCACCCTATGGTTAGAAATTGCTTGATGCCATAGATTGATAAATATAGATATATTACTTGCTATTGATATTGTAAGATGATTGCTTGCTTGCTAGAATTGATTGTAGTTGGATTAGTCTAGCTCTGATGTTTCTAGCCTGCTTGGATTTGAAATTTCAAGGACAAAATTTTTCTAAGGAGGGTAGAGATGTCACTCCCATTCCCGGGATACATATTTTTAATACGTGTACTACTTGACTGTATTTATTTGGTATTTATCATGCATTTATTCTGTATTTAATTCCTTTAATTACATGCTAATTACTTTTTTGTATTTTATTTCTGCTTTTGCTTAGCTCTTGGTTTATTTTGGTTTATGTTGAACCAACTTGGTGTGGCTTGGTTCATCATGATAAGGGGTGGATGACCTAGATTATAAGGGGAAGGAAAGGGTGGTGGAGTTCAAACTTGACTTGGTATTTATACAACTTTTTTTTCTCTCTCCTCACAACTCTCATTTCATTTCCTCCACCAAAACTCTAACCCAATTTGGAGAGGCAAGTACATCTTCTACACCATGAGGGATTTCATGCATCCATATTTATTTTAACTCCATGTTGTTCATCTCCTCTTTCTCGACAAGTTTAGGTCTTGAAGTTTTTGATTTCCATGGATGGTTGTGTGTAGATCTAGGTTTTAAGTTTCAAATTTTATGGGTTTTCGTGGTTTCGATCTATCAAAATTTGTTGTTTTCAAAAACAAGTTGTTCCATGTTGTAGAGAATTCAATTCTAGTTAGTTTTGACCTTTATTTTTCCCAATTCCTAGTCCGATAGCCCAAATTATAGCTACAGAAAGTTTTTGAAACTCCATGGCCGAAGCTTGCTAGTGCAGAAGCATCCATACTATGCACCCACATAATTGTGCGGCCATGCCCCCACATAATTGAGTGGCCATGCGCCCAAAGGCACTATGCGCCTAAAGGCACTATGCGCCCAAGGGCATTCTATGCGTCCAAAGGTACTATGCGCCTAAAGGCATACTATGCGCCCAAAGGCACTATGTGCGCAAAGGCACTATGAGCCCAAAGGCATTCTATGTGCCCAAAGGTATCCTATGCGCCCAAAGGCACTATGCGCCCAATGGCACTATAAGTCCAAAGGCATTCTATGCGCCCAAAGGCATTCTATGCGCCCAAAGGGACTGTTATGCGTCCAAAGGGACTGCTACGCGCCCACAGTAAATCAGTGCATTCTCTACATGTGTTTGCATAACAGTCGTTTAGTCCGCATGTTTCGCTGAATTTGCGCCATCTGTCTTATCTCGCACGATTCGCCGAATTCGAATGCTTCGTCTTATCTCACACATTTTGCCGAATTCAAGCATTTTGTCTTATTTCATACTAATCGTCGAGATTGTGCTTTTTTGTCTTATCTCGAACCATCCATCTAGATTGTGCGCTTTGTTCTATCTCGCACATTTTGATGGATTACGCCACTTGATGCATGTTAGTATTTTAATACATATTATTGTCTGGAGTATGCCTCGTGTCTTGATTGGCTTGTGGGCATCCAATATCATTGGTACTTAACCCTGAGAGTTATAGACTCGACCATACTAAATACTAGTTTGACTTTCATGCCTTGTCACGAATTGACATTTATTGTTATCTTGACTAAATAATTGATCATGCGTTCCTAGTTGAAACTAAAAGACTGGCTAGTCGTCTTATTGAATTGAATGAGACACTTTCATGTATAAACTATGAACCATTGCGATCGACTAGCCGATCGTGAACATTGGCATACGGACATATGCTGACTTCAATTTTTTTTTACAAAAGCAGCATGTGTACCTTACAGTCAAGGCATGATTATCCCGTGGCTAGTTTTTGATTTCCATGGATGGTTGTGTGTAGATCTCCTATTTTATTACTACTTGCACAACATCTCATAAAATTTAGAAATTTCTTGAAGCTACTTACGAGTACAAGTACGAAAACAAATCTAGCAACTATAGAGAGGAGATAGTCTTCATAATGATGTAAATGTATGCACGGTGACAACGAGATTTAAGGTTCAACACAACCCTTTATATGAAGAAGAGCTTGTATGTGACAACTGCAAGAAGATAGGCCACATCAAAGAAGATTGTACAACAGCTAAAAAGGAGAACCGCTATGAACAATCATACAAAGAAAGATCGTCATCTCACAATACGCTACCATAAGCATATGGTGTGAAAGCGAAGCAAGTGATTCCGAAGAAGAAGAGAGACCTCGTCAAGCTACAAATATATGCTCAATTGCATTATCCAACGAGGTACAAGACAACTCTGTTCTTGAAGAGAATCAATTCTCTTATGATGAGTTATCTGATGCTTTCAGTGATCTATTGAAAGAACACAAAAAAGTATTAGATAAGTATAATCAAGCTATAAAGGATATTTTGTACTATAAGCTTGAGAATGAAAAGCTTACTTGCTTATTGAATGATGCTAGAAACACTTCTACTTTTGATAATTCTACTAAGATTTCTACACTTGAGTTTAGATTGCATGAGGCACTTGAATGCTTTGAGAAAATCACTAAAAATGCTAAACTTAAGGAGGAATTAGAATTAGAAAAGAAGATGTATTCTATTGCTTCATGTAGAATTGATGCTCTTTCTGCTAAATATGATGAGATTTGTGCTAACTGTAAAAAGTTAGAGATTAGACTGGAAAAGCAGGTAGTACAACCTATGACTCAGTCTAACACAAGACACATAACACATCACAAAGTCACACACGACAAATCTTTTACAAAGAAAGTAAGCAAAGCTAAAGCTTCACGTAACCATGCTTTTTATTACAAATATCTATGCAAATCATATCACACTACTGCACGTTCTCATACTGCTTCACATAACACTAATGCTAATACTTTATGTTATTATTGCGGTATGAATGGACACATTTCTAATCATTGTCAGATTATAAAGCTAGTTGATATGAACTTGTGCAAATGGGTTCTCAAAGCTAACAAATATGGATCCAAGTACTGGATACCAAAGTCTTCACCTAATATTTTAGTTGGAGCTACTTATACTGAACCATAGAACCATAGAGCATGTTGGTGATTACAGAACTACAACGGTCATCTTCCAAGTAATTTTACCAATATATGTGTGGTCACTAGAACCACTTTGGCAACATGTTTCCTCAATAGTTTTCAATATCTAGCATGTTCTTATTGATGTCTTGCTATTAGCTCTCATTGATATCTTTTAATTGTTTATCATTCATGTGAGATATAATCCTAGCATGACTAGTTGGTTAGCTTAAATGATTAGTTCACACTATATAGTCTTTTACTTATTTTCTATTAGTGTGACACTTTTATCTATGTATGCTCTTTACTCGTAGTCTTTATTTATGAAGCATGCATACCGCTCTAGTCCATAGGAGCTTATGTTATTTTTGAGTTAATGTGGTTTTGACTCTCTGTCTTTAATTTTTTTTCTTACCGATTTGTCTTTAACACGTCATATTTACTTTGGTCGGTATTATGTGAGTATATATGTTTAGCACAAGTCTCTTTTAACTTGAAAAGTATATACATAATCTTTTATGTTAACCTTGCGCTGGTATAATATATTCACTATTGATTCTCATATTTTATTTTGATTAGCTTCTTATGAATCAATTACATCTTTGCCTAATAAAGCATATTTATACTTATTTTTGATCTTGTCATAATTTTTTAATTCTTATTAAGGATACATGAATACTTCATTATCATTCATATATTGCTCATCTATTTATTATATTGATATATATATTTTTGTAAAAATATCATTATGGGGGGCATATGAGTTCAGCTCAAGTTCTATATTATTTTTAAATTTAATTATACTTGTTATCTTCAAACTTGTGCTTACCTCATACTTCAGCTATTGATTACTTTGACAAAATTTATGTTCTTATCTTTATTATCTTCTTCCTCAAAGCCTCTTTTTCTTAGATTTTTTGTTGATACTTTGGATACATGACTCTTATTTAATCTATATTTCAATTATGTCATAGCAGTCTCCTAACTTTCGATATTTGTTTGTTTTATATCTTTAAGTTGGGATTTTGAGAAGAAATATTTATTAATGTCTTGCTCATGATTATTTGTGAGTGTTCTTTTATGACCGTTTGTTTTATCTTGATATGTTTATTGGTGCACACTTATACTATATATTTATCTCTATAGTGCACTATGAAATTTTTTTAAAAACTAGTTTTTAGTATCTTAATCTTGATGATCATTACTTGTTCATTCTTTGGGTATTTACTTCTCTTATATTTAGGGATTCTGGATTTCGATGTTGTTTGATGATACTGCATATATTCCTTTAAATCTAAGTTCTTAAAAGTAGAGATCATTTTGGGTACAAGCCGAAAGGGTCCTTCTGTCATACATGTGTAAATAGCCTAAAGTGACATGGTGTACTAGTCTTCGGACTACCACTAGCTAGGAACCGACCCCTATGGCTAACCTAAGTGATCAATACTTTATAGACTTAAGTTTATTAAGGTCAACTTGCAACTATTATCTTGTTCAGGATCAAAGGCACTGAACCCAGTGCCCTAGGTTCCAGAATACATCAGCATATCTAGGCCCTACATTTTGATTTATAATGTTTTATATTTTATTGTTACCCAATGATTTTGTAGCACATATAAGGATACATGTAATAGATACATCTTATGCTTATAGGCTACAAATGATTTGATTTTTCGATTTTAGTGGATGCACTTATTTTTGTATTCTCTAAAAATATCTACAATCTTGGATTGATCTCAATTCTAAGCAAAAAGATATGGATTTCATCTTTAGTTTTGGATTTTAGTTTTGATGATAATATTATTTAGTTTCTTATGATTATATTTTCACAAAAGGTAACATACATTGATCTTCCATAGGTTAATATTTGTCATCTTTTGATATATTCATATTTCTGTCACACTATTCTATATTTAGACTTGATTTGATCTTGTGACTACTCATTGAATATTATGACTTCATGATATGTTCTTTAGTATTTGTATAATATTCATGATACTCGTTTTATCAAGCTTTTATTATTCTTTTCTTATTTCAAGTTAATAACTGCCTATAGCAGTAATTTTTTATGGGGGAGAAGTCAGGTTTATTGAATTGTCTCTCAAAGCGTTTCTTTTCTTTAATCCTACGACTGTCAGATGGATACTGTGTTAAAGTTTTAAAAGGAAAGAAATGAACTTTGATAAGAAGACATAATATTTTGATCAATCAGTTTCGTACTTTTTAAATTTTTTTTGGAATTTAAATCTATCAATAGTATTAATTTTGGTTATACCCATAAAAAAGGGAGCAGTTAATTCTTTCAAATAATTTACTCCCCTAACATGCCATACATCTAGAATACTATTTATTTTGGACATTTATCTAGTGCTGTTTTTATTTATTTAAAATGGGCTATGGATCTTTTGTTAAAGCTATTTCTGTGATACAAATATTCGAATCGTTAGTTTTCAGTCTGAGGACTAAACGGACATTCAAACATTTTATTAAGACAACTTTTCATTCAGTATTTCAAAAAAATTAATTTCTCTCTGATGTTTTGAATCTATCCGTTATTCACGTTAAGACAATTTTCAAAATTCTTTACTGTCTTGAAATTATTTTTATTATTGTAGATATATTTTGTTTGTTCATCTTTAAGCGTTTATTTATTGTATATTTCTTTTACTTGCCTAAAGAGGATATTTATTTCAAGTTTGGAACTTTATATGCATTTGATTGAAAGATGCATACCTTGGATATTCCTTAGATCTTGTGATTATTTATTTTATCTATTTTTTGCATATAAATTACTTTTGAACTAGATACACATATTTTAAGGGGGAGCAAATCAATTGTTTTAATTTATTTACACTCTTAATATGGGGTATACCTAGTTCAATCATGGACCTACTGTCTGTTTTTTTCTTATCGATTGTGTTCATGATATTTTTATGAGAGAATATATGATTATTATTATTATTTCTTATTGGTTCTCTCATTTTCATAGTTTTACAAGTTAGAATTTTCTTATATTATCTTGATTTTCTTATCATGATAATTATTGATCTATCATTATTTTTGGCTTTTCTTGTTCAGAATTTATCTCAAAGATCATGATTATCTATATTTAGACTGATCGTACTTTACGGGGCAGTATTCAAGTCGACTGAATTTCTCCTTCTCAAGTATTTTGTCTCCATTACTTTCAGGTTTATCTAATGGATATCCATTTATCATGCTAAGATAATTGAGTTCAAATGCATGAACTTTGGTATAGATTTTGCATAGATTCTAGTATATTTTGATTTCTTTTTGATGAATATACTCCTTATGGAATTGATTTACTAGTTTGTATGGACAAATTATGAATCATATTTTTTGTGATCATTGTTAAAAGGCACATTATGTTTTTGATTTTTTTTATATATTAGTGTAGAAGCATGGAAAAGAATAGGAATTTCTATGCGGCCCAAAATAAACATGAAACTTCATGCGGCTCAAAAATTGGAGAGTTCCATGCGACTAAAAAATAGGGAGTTTCATGCGGATCAAAAACTAAACTAGGGAGTTTCATATGGCTCAAAATCCCTGGGAGCTTCATGCGGCTCAGAAAGCTTCATGCGGCCCACAGATAGCAGAGAGCCTTATGCGGTTCGAAATCAGCCTAAGCAGCTGGCCATAATTACTCTGACATAAAGACGACAGCTCTGACAGAGATGATGGCTCTGACATAAAGACAAGACGTGACTTGCTCCTAAAAAGACGAGAAAATCATCATGATATCCGACACAGTGCACAGTTCCAAAAAAGACTCTTCATACGGATCACCTATGAGACACCCTTTATGCGGCTCAGTCATGAGACAACTCTCATGCGGCTCGAGCATGGATCATCTCTCATGTGGCTCGGTCATGAGACGTCCTTCATGCGGCTCGGTCACGAGACGTCCTTCATACGGCTCGGTCATGAGACTCTCTTTATGCGGCTCGGCTATGGGACAGTCCTTCATACGGCTCAGCCAGGATGCATCATTCATGCGGCTCGCCACAGAGTAGCAGTTGAGACACGTGGCAGAAATTGTCCAAGTCTGAACAGTTCGGATTTAGTACAACAAACAGACCATGATCAATCTTAACCAATCCCCTGCTGCCCACTTCTTGAGGCACAGTTACAAGGATGTGGCCCAAACTGAGGCACGTGGCTGTACACCCCATTACTCATGAATTTCTATAAATAGCAAGGTGTTATTCCCTTGCACACACACACAAAGAGATATACACACACCCGGGCAGAGAGAGAGCATTTCTTCACCGGAGCCGAGGTTGCGTTCGATCGTCCAAGGAGTAAGTGTCACACCCCGCTCACGTATGAGCGATCGTCCTCGCTAAGGTGTAATATCGCACGAGCCTAGATTGCGCTCGTGCAAGGCGGGTTCCATAACGATCGATTTTAGCGGCTGCGACGGGGACGTCGCACAGAAGTCCCATGCAGAGACATTGAATAATAGCAGCGGAAACTTTAAAGCAAAACACAAGTTATTCAAGGAAGCTCTTTATTGACATTGAATAAAGATTACAAAGGGCACAAGGCCAAGAATACAAGTCTCTCGAGCTCACTTTTCTCACATTACAAGTTCACTCTGCTCTGTTTCTCTCTCAATACATGTCTTGAACCAGGGGATGCTTCGAAAGGCGACGTACATACATTATGTCCTGTATAAGTCTTGAATAGATGCGGCCGCATGCTTCGAATCGCCAAGGAACTCCGTACCTCGATGCATCCAAGCGAGTTCCACACCACGAGCTTCTACCTGTGCCTGCACATGAAAATTATGTGGGTGTCAGTACTCAACTGTACTGGTGGAATGAGCTCCTCGTCCACCCATAGAAAACCAACACGTTTGATTTACTTTATGCAATATAGTCCCTTCTTATCAATTGTCTTTCTACTCTTACCTTAGGATCAGTTTTAGGACAGACGCCTTGACCTATTTTGTGTCTCTAGACCATCCCGTGCTTGCAACATCAACGTTAACCTATCAAGTCGTGTTTGCCTTACGACCCAAAATCAGAGACGCAACTACACGATAGACTCATTTTCCATGTGACTGTACTACAAAACCCATATTGAGGCTGTGCCTCGCATTTCAGTAAGACTAAACCACATCGCCGCCTCGCGGCCCATGCTACTTTGATCACCAACTGACCCAATCAAGACTTATGGGCTAAGTGTCACTCGACCGACTTGCCTTGCGGCGATTCCTGACTTAACTTGAACAACTAAAACCCAACTTATACAACTCATATATCAACACTTGAGACTCGACGCCACATCTCGTGCCAAAGCACGTCGTCTATATTGTAGCCATTCTTAGGCCCAAACATTTGTGTTCTAACTGTACACACATTCAACAACTCAACTCAATCCAAAGACACACATGCGGATTGCCGCCCGTGCCGACTCATCTATATGAATTGGTCACTGACTCCCAGAGCCATCGTGGACTCCTCTAGCTTTTGTTAGAAGGGTGCCCTTTCAGTGCAAGGTAGCTAGCCCCACTGCAAGTCCTCGCCTAACCTGTGCCCAGCACAACTAATTACTCTTTTCCAATTACGGCCGCAACGGTCCCGGCCGGCGGGTTGCTGTGTAGAAAAATGACTCACCTTGTCGACAAGTTGTCCTTGACCATACAAGACTTGACTCAAACTGACGTCTTACACAGTCATGCTACCTCTAGTGTCACCATTTCTTTCAGGGCCAAGTTCAATACTTCTTTCTTCTGAGACCGCCTCGACGACCTATAGCCGCGAGCATACTTCTTTCTTCTGAGACAGCCTCGTCGACCTATAGCCGCGAGCATACTTCTTTCTTCTGAGACTGCCTCATCGACCTATAGCTACGAGCATACTTCTTTCTTTCCATTTTCCAAACTCAATGAATCAACCGTGGTTAATGTCTTAAACGCTAAGTTCGTGCATCGTGCCTTAAGCCAATCGCGTTCTACACAACACTACCGCCCGAATCATACTTTATATGACGGGCCTTGAGATCGTGGAACTTCGTGGCTATACCCAGCCGTAGAACTCGTGGGACCGTGCTTGCTACTACTCTGATAGCCTAGCATGACTTGCCTAACTCAACTTTGTAGCAACTTGACGAGCCAAGGCTGCATCAAGATTTGCCTCAATGGATCGTGCCGAGCACGTATTCGACTCAAACGACCAAGTCACTCGGGTGCCTAGACTTAGGTTACAAGCCGCTCAACGCAACTTAACTCATGGGCAAGCCAAGGCTATGCCAAGCCTTGGACGATCGAACCGTGCATGCTTTATGAAGCATTCATGCGGACGACGTCTATGACTTAGGCTATGTTCATGACTTCGCCTACTCAACCAACTTTCCTTCTTCCAAGCCACGGGACGAAGGATCGAGTGTTATTTTTAAAGCCTGCTGTGCACCAACTCTAAGCCGACCATTGGACCTTTCCATATTCTAACTCATTTCGACCTGTCGGGATTATTCCCTTAGCTATGTGGATTCGTCTCTTTTATTATCAAGCCTACTTGTGCGAGTTGAAAACATGCGATTTATTATATGAAGGCTAAGATGAGGCAAGTTCACCGAAACTATCCTACCTGAGAGAGCGGTCGCCTCGACCGAGCGTTGTCTTCGATCAGCCGTTGCAAGGCTAAGTCCAAACGCCATAAGCGTTCCGATTCCTCCGATTGACTGAGCAGGACGGGGCACTACATCATACACCACTCAGAAAATGCTTCGTCCTCGAAACTAACTGAGTACTTACTTATTAACTTATCGCTTTACTCAATATTCAAGAACTCTCGTACACACTACGCCTATGCATTTCATAAATCTGAGCCACGCTCGTGCTATCCATAATCTTTTCTTCAAAACTTACGATCTCAAAATCCTTGACACTTTCTCGTTCCACAAATCTTACTTGAATTCAATGTATCACTTAGTATGGATCGTGCACATATTTTAGGCATCCTAAAGTACATGTATTTCAGCCAAGCCTCGTGATAGCAAATTCTGCCATTACCACTGGAGTCGGATCGTACACATATTCAAGCGTCCCTGATATACATGTATGTCAGCCGAGTCTCATGAGTGGTATTTTCATATTCCTGAATCATTCCATTCATCAATACAAATATTCCAACCAATCAATCCTCAAGATCATTCGCACTAATGCTAACTCTCGTAACATGGACGTCTTGCCTAACCGCTAGGCTATGTCTTTAGGCTAAAGTCATCTGTCAGTATTGGAATCATAGTTCCCAAACAACAATATCAACACTGACCCTATCTTAAGGTCAAACCAAGTTGATAGTACGGGGTTTTCTACCTAAGCTCGCATCACTCCGATTTCTAAACTTCGAGCAAAGATTGCCTACACACATCCCAACATTTATCGCACGGGGTCCGAGTCATTTAGCAAAGCCTTCCTACGATAACTCACGTTTCAATCAATTACTTAACATATCAATATCACTCGTTCATCAAGCCATTTTGCATAGTCTATCTCTTCGAACACGTTCGACATAATCTACCTATCAATCATTTTCAAGTCAAGCACGCTACGACACGATTTGTTACTAAACTATGATCTACATTTCACATTTCCTAAGTCGTTTATCCCAATTCACGAAATCGTTCACAAGGTCATCTGACTTAACAATACGTTGCGCCCGATCTCACGGGAGTCAGATTTTCCACGGTGGACATGAATCACCATGCACGCTCCCGCAAGATAATTATCCTCATCGGAACATAATCTTGTTCGAGTCTAAACTAATTCATTCTCGTTGCGCGGATTGGACCAACTCAATCCTCAAGTTTTACTCAATCGTCAATCACAAGTCCTACAAATCCTCGAATTTGCCTTCGCTTCAAACCGACAAGTCGAGACAATCGAAGTTCCCACATCCTGATTTTTCGAGTTTGATCATTCACGCGACATGAATCACCACGTCAGCGCTCACGCGGAATAATTGCCCCAAATCCGACGCAAAGCATGTGTGAGGCTGGAGTTGCGCTCGCGCAAGACAAGAATGTCGACGATGTGGTTATCCGCGTAACCCTCAAGACACAAACATTTTCATCCAACATTCATCTCAATCAAAATCCTAAGTATGGCATCCAACGGAACAAAAACACTTGTACGATCGTTATTCGCCGAGAGTACCCCCAAGTTGTCGCATATCGATATTTGATACGCCTCAATACCATCAACGATATGCGTAACCTGACGATCTTCCTTTGCAACCAATTTTGAGTCGTACGAATGATGCCATCGTTCGACTGGATAATCTCCTCGACATTCAATTCAAGTTCGATCATTATTCCTTTATCTTATGTCATCCACTAACATATTTCCTCAATTCACATCATTCTTGCTAACTCAATCATCGAACGACATCCATTCCAATCCTCAAAGTCATCGCGTAACTTTAAAATTCAACTTTTTCATGCACGCTATCTCCCCATTGTGCTAACTTTCTTTATACGATTTCACCTATCGATTTCCTTTATCAAGTTATCTGTTCGCTACACCTTAACTTTTCCCTCGATTCGATTTCATCTACTCGATCATTTTTGCGTTTCATACTTGCACAATCCTCAATTCCGTGTACGTCTCGTGCACATCAATTTCTAAGTTGTTTGAATCACATATCGTCAAATCTTAATACTATAGCTTGTTCAACTATACTCAATCTACGGCTTTGCAAACACGCGACGCTGGTTGATAGACTCATTGACACCCCGAATCCTCAATCGATCGATCGACATCCCTGAGGCTATCGCATTCACCACTCAGGGATGAAGTCATTTATTAAATCCTCAACTATCATTCGAATCAAAATCGACTTCTTCAAATTTTTCGTTCGAACCATTCTTTAATTTCCAAGCACGCTCATCTATATCGCATCGACGTTATTGTCGCTCGATAGCACCCCTATCGATAGTCATCCCCAGTTACTCAATCAAGTCCAACTCATTCTCGTCCGACACAATTCGAATCCCACACTCGACTCTTCTAAGGTCGACGCAAATCCTTGGTGTATATGCCCAGCCCGACTTAGCCAACCGTGCTTACGCGAAACATCTTTTTGTTTTGTCAAAAACTGTTCTCCTACATTTTACAAAATAGATAGACTTATTGTATGGACATCCGTGGGATATTTGAGAGAGAGTGCACCAACGATATCAACTTTGCGGAAGCAATATTTCAGAGTTTGCGGAAACAACGGAGTTAACGAATTCAATCGATAGTCCAAGGACGTAAAGCCGTGCTCTGATACCATAATGTCACGTTCCGCTCCTATAGGAACGATCGTCCTCGCTAAGGCGTGATACCGCATGAGCCTAGATTGCGCTCGTACAAGGTGGGTTCCATAACGGCCGATTTAAGCAGCTGCAACGGGGTCGTCGCACAGAAGTCCCATACAGAGACATTGAATAATAGCAGCGGAAACTTTAAAGCAAAACACAAGTTATTCAAAGAAGCTCTTTATTGACATTGAAACAAAGATTACAAAGGGCGCAAGGCCAAGATTACAAGTCTCTCGAGCTTATTTTTCTCACATTACAAGTTCACTTTGCTCTCTCTCTCTCTCCCTCAATACATGTCTTGAAACAGTGGATGTTTCGAAAGGCGACGTCCATACATTATGTCCTGTATAATTCTTGAATACATGCGGCCGTACGCTTCGAATCGCCAAGGAAATCCTTGCCTCGATGCATCCAAGCGAGCTCCGCGCCACGAGCTTCTACCTGTGCCTGCACATGTAAACTCTGTGGGTGTCAGTACTCAACTGTACTGGTAGAATATGCTCCTCGCCTACCCATACAAAACCAACACGTTTAATTTACTTTGTGCAACATAGTCCCTTCTTATCAATTGTCTTTCTACTCTTGTCTTAGTGTCAGTTTTAGGACAGACGCCTTGGCCTATTTTGTGTCTCTAGACCATCCCGTGCTTGCAACATCAACATTAACCTATCAAGTCTTGTTTGCCTTACGGCCCAAAATCATAGATGCAACTACATGATAGACTCATTTTCCATGTGACCGTGCTACAATACCCATATTGAGGTCGTACCTCGCATTTCAGTAAGACTAAACCACATCACCGCCTCATGGCCCATGCTACTTTGATCACCAACTGATCCAATTAAGACTTCTGGGCTAAGTGTCACTCGACCGACTTGCCTTGCGGCGATTCCTGACTTAACTTAGAATAACTCAAACCCAACTTATACAACTCACATATCAACACTTGAGACTCGACGCCACATCTCGTGCCATAGCACGTCGCCTATGTTGTAGCCATTCTTAGGCCCAAACATTTGTGTTCCAACTGTACACACATTCAACAACTCAAATCAATCCAAAGGCACACACGCGGATTATCGCCCGTGCCGACTCATCTATATGAATTGGTCACTGACTCCCAGAGCCATCGTGGACTCCTCTAGCTTTTGTTAGACGGGTGCCCTTTCAGTGTAAGGTAGCTAGCCCGCAGTAAGTCTCCGCCTAACATGTGCCCAGCACAGCTAATTACTCGTTTCCAATCGCAGCCGTAACGGTCCCATGGCCGCCGGGTTGCCGTACAAGGAAACGACTCACCTTGTCGACAAGTTGTCCATGACCATGCAAGACTCGACTCAAACTGATGTCTCACACAGTCATGCTATCTCTAGTGTCACCATTTCTTTCTGGGCCAAGTTCAATACTTCTTTCTTCTGAGACCGCCTCGACGACCTATAGCCGCGAGCATACTTTTTTCTTCTGAGACCGCCTCGCAGACCTATAGCCGCGAGCATACTTCTTTCTTCTAAGACTGCCTCGCCGACCAATAGCCGCGAGCATAGTTCTTTCTTGCCCTTTTCCAAACTCAATGAATCAACCGTGGTTCATGCCTTAAAAACTAAGTTCGTGCATCGTGCCTTAAGCCAATCTTGTTCTACGCAACACTACCACCCGAATCATACTTTATATGACGGGCCTTGAGATCGTGGGACTTTGTGGCTATACCCAGCCGTAGAACTCGTGGGACAGTGCTTACTACTACTCTGATAGACTAGCATGACTTGCCTAACTTAACATTTCAACAACTTGACGAGCCAAGGCTGCGTCAAGCTTTGCCTCAATGGATCATGCCGTGCACGCATTCGACTCGAACGACCAAGTCACTCGGGTGCCTAGACTTAGGTCACAAGCCGCTCAACGCAACTTAACTCATGGCCAAGCCAAGGCTATGCCAAGCCTTGGACGATGGAACCGTGCATGCTTTATGAAGCATTCATGCGGGCGACGCCTATGACTTAGGCTATGATCATGACTTCGCCTACTCAACCAACTTTCCTTCTCCTAAGCAACAGGACGAAGGATCGAGTGTCATTTTCAAAGTACGCCGTGCACCAACTCTAAGCCAACCATTAGACCTTTCCATATTCCAACTTATTTCGACCTGTCGGGATTATTCCCTTAGCTATGTGGATTCGTCTCCTTTATTATCAAGCCTACTTGTACGAGTTGAAAACATGTGATTTATTATGTGAAGGCTAAGATGAGGCAAGTTCACCGAAACTACCCCACATGATCGAACGGTCGCCTCGACCGAGCGATGTCTTCAAGCAGCCATTGCAAGGCTAAGTCTGAACGCCGTTAGCGTTCCGATTCCTCCGATTGACTGAGCGAGGCAGGACACTACAGTAAGGCAGAGTTGATAGCACTTTCCCAAGCCTCTACCGTCATCCCCCAAATCTAAACTAAATAATTGTACTTAGATTACTTTTCCTAGGTTTTGTTCCTAGGCTCTCTTTTGTACAAGCGAGTTTGTAATTGTGAGTCAAAGTTCAGTCCTTCTATAAAATTGTTCCGTTCTACGAAAATCAATGGCAAACACGATAGCAACTCTGCTGGGGACAGAGAGTTTTACTAACTGTTATGCATGCCTCTGATGGAAAGTTCTACAGAACCGCCCGTGTCCAGCCCCCGGTGGCAAATAGACATGGTGGTTCTCAAGAGTCTCCCAACAATGATCGAGGGCAAGTGCTTTTACTAGCCCCGCATCAGGGAGCAAATATGATACCAACGCACTCGTGTGCTCGGGATTCTCGGGCCCACAAAACGAGTGTAATGGTTGATCGAGATGTTGTTGACTTGCGAGATGTGATCCTTCACAAGCGCAAGGAAAGAAAAGAAACCTTGGCGTACAAAGAGTCCTTCCATGGACGTCATTGCACTCAAGTCATTGTCAATTGCTGCTGCAACAAGACAGCAGTACAAGAGGACCGACAGTACGTCTTCCAGCGACTGCAGCAGCCAGGACCGGTCCTACAACAAAGCTCGGAAGACGAGGTTCTTTCTTTTGCCTCCTGTAATTTTGCTCGGAAGGTCCCTACCGGCAAGATAGAAAAGAAAATAAGTACCTCCAGCCCGACAATCTCAACCAGCACGGCCAAGAAACTCTCATCTAGGGGGTTGTCCACAGCCGTCACAGAGGGAGTTTATCAAGGTACCCGCTCAAAGAAGAAAGCCTCATCACTTGGAGATTCGTCATCTACCTCCCTGGGGGTAGTTGGAACTGGGGGTAGCACTCCTTGCAACATCCACAACAATTCAGTGTTCCAAGAAGATGAACCAGGGGAAGCAATCCCCCCAACAGATACAACAGACTCGGACGTTCCTGAAAACGTCCAAGACGAGGCAACCTCCTATGCATGGGGTAGCACCTCCTCCAAGTCCGAACCAGAGGAGAACATTCCCACATACCCCAACGACTTCTCTGTGCGAGGGTATGATTCTGAGGGCACGTCTTCTACAGTTCCTTCCACTTCTCCTCACGTGAAGACAGTATTCATGACTGAGAATGACCAAGATGGTCCCAGTGATCGGCAGCGCCTCGACACTCTTGAGGCCATACTTCAAACCTTGGTTAAGTCAGTGGACGAGATCAAGGCGGCCCTACCAGCACTACAAGGAAGGATACCTGGCCAAACAAGCTTGGGTCTCGCCGTCAATGCGGACTCAAACACAACCGTGCCAACCCCGGGTGACAATCCACCCGGAATGTCGGCTTCTACTGCTGCAGAAGAGGCTAGGGAGGCGAGAAGAGAAGTTCAGGAGCTCCGTTCAATGTTCTACGCCCGAGAATCCTCTCAGGACCTCAGGATACGACAGTCGTATCCCGCTTCATGGAGAGATGTCCCCTTCCTTCCATGATACAAACCATTCAATATCAATCCATATGACGGGAAGACCTCTGTGAGCCGGTATATAACCTACTTCGAGGTCACAACAGACCATCTACCGCATGACGATGTAATCCTCACACGATTGTTCATCTGGGTATTAGAGGGGGTCGCGTTCGAATGGTACCGCAACTTGTCGGATAACTGCATCCATTCCTTTGCCGGCTTTAAACATATGTTCCTGGAAAGGTTCTACGAGGTGGGACAAGATGTGACAATGTCAACCCTTATGGACGTTGTTCAAGGAGAAAAAGAGCTGACAAGGAATTATATTGAGCGATTTTTGCCAAACCGCGATAAAATTGCCCTCCGGTAACCCGGACTCTTCTTTAATTGAGATTTGCCAAAAGAGGCTGCTCCCCACAATCAGCCTGTGGATGGACAAAAGTTAATTTAAGGACTAGAAGACCTTCATCATCAGCGCCACTAGCGTAGAAGCAAAATTGAAGAAGGCTCGTCAACTGGGATTGCATATCTCGGATGGAGAGGATAAGGGCAAACGCCCTAATGCCAACAACAACAATGGCGATAGTTCCTCTAACAACCGAGACACCAAAGGCAAACAGGCTATGGTAGCCGATACAGCCCAGAAGCCTGAACCAAAGCAGGTAGAGAAGCAGTGGCCTTAGGTGACTTACTCCTTCGAGGTTAGCCATATCAAGCCCATCTTTGACATGCTCTTGCAAGAAGATAGAATTCAGCTCCCTCCGCCGAGACGTGAACCTTGACCTACAGAGATGAAGAGCCCGAAGTACTGTCACTTCCACCGCTATGTACACCACGCTACTCAAGACTGCTTCCAATTGAAGCGGTACATCCAGAACCTCATCGATTCCAAGGCTCTGGCCATTGATTTCGAGGAGGTAACCATGGCTACTAACATGGTGTCGGTTCAATTCGGCAGCTTTCCTCCAACGAAGACTCAAGATGGCGTAGTACCCATCCTCGGGCAACAATGGAGGTCACTAACCTTTCACCTTCCTGAGACCAGACGACTGGGCTGGTGTCCCTCACTACGTCAAGAGGGGAGGTCATGTGGGTCCACCCGGACTTGGTGCCTGAAGTAACTCAGTCAGCATCATTCTCTACCAACAAGAAGAAGGGTGGGAAAGCTAAGTCCTGCCACACAATCTCAGCTGGCGTCGAAGAAGCAACAACTGTCGTTACCCGGTCCGGTGCACAATCTCAACCCATACCAGAAAACTTGGCTGAAGATCGTCAGCCGACCGCTACTGATGCCACAGGACCTTCTCAGCCTCCACCGGTCGACAAGCCCAAGCCAAAGGAGACCCGTTTTGACAAGCAGCTCCATAAAGACGTACCTCAGAGACTGGATAGGCCTTACAATTTTGACATCCTGGCACAATTGGCCAACACACCAGCCAAATTTTCATTATATGAGCCCTTGAGACTCTCCAAGGATGTTCGCATCATACTGAACGAAGCACTCCAGAATGCCGACGCTTATTTGGCTCAGGTCAAGCTTACAGGGGAGAGCTCGCCAGCTGATTTCCAGGACAACGCTTGTACACGTGTAATGCCCAATATCGTATTCAGTCCGTAGGATATGCTCGTCAAGACCAACCTGCACAATCGTCCTCTGTATTACACTGGATACGTCGACAACATCAAGGTGGATCGGATGCACATTGATCCCGGTTCTTCAATAAGCATAATTCCAAAGAGCTTTCTTCACCTCCTGTGCATCCCTATACATTGGCTGACACCTAGCAGCACTACCATCAGCAGTTTCAATTCAGGGAGAAGCTATCATGTTGGGAAGATTTGCCTGAAATGCCAAATTGGTGACCTTTAGTCGGAAATGACTTGCTACGTCATAGACGCAGATACGTCCTACTACATTCTCCTGGGGCGTCCGTGGATACACGATTATATGATCGTGCCCTTCATATTGCACTAGTGCTTCAAATATGTCGACAAATACGGCTTCGTAAGAACAAAATTTGCCGACATCGATCCTTTCAAAGGGGTTGAATCCTACTATTCGGATTCCTGCTTGTACGAGAAATCGAAAAGGCACCTGGTCAAAGAGGATGCTCAAGAGCAGACAGAGGCTACAATGGGATCAGAAGAACCTCTGAACATCCGCCTCCAGTCCCATAAACCAGGCAGAAATGTACATCTTATAGCCACTCTACGTAAAGAAGCAGCCAGTCTACCAGTGCTCACTGCACAAAAGGAGGAAATGGTTATCCGACTTCCAAGGTATAGCCAAGGGACGAGACCCACTGTGGAGCCACTGACAATCAGACTGCCAAGAGTCGGCCAACAACAATTAGAAGAGATCAATCCTTCTGTTAAGTCGATGATCATTCATCTTCCCAGGACAAGTCGACAGCCAAGCGATAAGCCAGGGACTGCTAGTGAGCCAACGACTCCACGTCCAGCGCCACTAGTAAAACCCTTGATGATCAAGATACCCAGGTCATCCTTCCAGTCTTTATTAATACAGTGGGTGGCTGAAGAGGAGCTAGAGCTAGCCAAATATGTGGTCGCGCATACTGATGTTCCTTCTGCTGATGATGTAATCCCACCAGAGAAGATACCTTATTTTATCAATAAAGGGCTATCTTTGAACTACCTTGAGCTTAACAAGCTTCGTATAATGTATGCTATGGAACACGGTATGGGCATCAACTTACACACACAAGTGACAAATGTCTATACTACGAATCAACTTACTCCCGTGGAAGGCGCTTGCTTCATAGTCGCGGAAGAAGATCATCCAATCATATTTTGCCGAAAGAATGGTCAACAGTCCTTCAGGCCAGAAGAAGTCAATCTTGAACCCGACACTGGAAGACTGCCCCTTTATCTGTATAGCTCCCGATCCAAGTACCTCATTCAAAAATAGGGGTATGATATGGAGACTACACCAGGCTTGAACTACGGTACCGGCCGGCGACTACCTATGCAATTGCCAGTCCCGGCTGGAAAACTACGAGATTATTACAGTAAGACCAGGCATGGTCTATGCTATGTTACACCTACAACAACTCCGGAGAGCTCGGATGAGGAATGCGAATGGCATTCACATTCAACCGGATCACCCACTATCGATTCAGATGTCAGCATCGGGGACATACTCAGACAAGCTTGGTCTGTCAATATGACATTTGTTGACGCCTACGAAGAAGATGAAGACATACCCGAACTTCTTGAGTTAGAGCCTTGGGTCCAAAAGCTAGATGTGGAATGGAAGAAGCGTTTCGAACAAAGAGATCCTCCTACCGAAGATGAGGTCATGCAAGTTGACCTCGGCGATGAGTCCTCTCCAAAGCCAAACTTCGTTAGCAAAAGTCTTACAAACGAAGAGCGGGAGTCATTATTGCAAATCGTTAGAGAGTACATTGACGTGTTTGCCTGGAGCTACGAAGACATGTCAGGGCTAAACCCCGAGGTTGCACTCTATAATCTCAACATCCGTCCAGACACGAAGCCGGTCAAGCAACAACAACGACGGTTCCGCCTAGACATTATGAATTCTATCAAAGCTGAGGTTAACAAACTAATAGCCAGCAGCTTCATCCGTGAGGAACAACATCCAGATTGGGTAGCCAACATAGTACCGATCCTCAAGATGAATGGAAAGATCTGAATTTGCATCGACTTCCGAAATCTGAACGAAGCATGTCCTAAAGACGATTTCCCTCTTCCTATTATGGACATAATGATTAACAACACATGCGACTTTGAGCGCATGTCGTTCATGGATGGCTTCTCATGATACAACCAAATCAAGATGTTTTCTGACGACGAAAAGCATACATTATTTCGAACGTCGATTGGCGTGTACTGTTACACAATTATGCCCTTTGGTTTAAAGAATGCCGGCGCCATATATCAACGAGCTATGAGTATCATCTTCAGAGATCACCTGCGTAAGATAGTAAAATGTTACGTCGACGACATCATCGTCAAAAGGCATTCTAAGGAAGACCATCTGCATGATCTGAGGACAGTATTCGACCTAATGCGAGCACACAACTTGAAGATGAATCCTACCAAATCCTTCTTGGGCGTATCCAGCAGAAAATTCTTAGGTTTTATCATTACCGCCCAGGGAATCCATATAGACCCTGAGAAGACGAAGGCAATCATGGAGATGGGTCCCCCGAGAAATCTCCGTAAACTCAGAGGCCTCCAAGGGAGGCTAGCTTATATCAGAAGGTTTATCTTTAAACTCTCCGGGCGATGTCAACCATTCACACACCTCATGAAGAAAGGCATCTCCTTCATATGGGATGAAGAGTGCCAACGTGCCTTCGACAACATTAAAGAATATCTATCGAACCCTCCAGTCCTGGTGGCCTCGGTTGCTGGAAAGCCGTTTTTACTTTATGTGCGAGCGATGGAGCATTCCCTCGGTGCTCTACTAGCACAAAACAATAATGCGGGGCATGAACAAGCTATCTATTATCTCAGTCGAATGATGATAGGGCCTGAGCATAGATACACCGCCATGGAAAAGGAGTGTCTCACATTAGTGTTCGCTAGTCAGAAGATGCGATACTATGTTACAGGACAGACCATCCACGTTATATCAAGAGTTAACCCCCTCAGGGTCCTTATGACCAAACCAGGTGCACTCAGCTCTCGTCTTGCTACCTGGGCAATATTATTGTCTCCCTACGACATGATCTTTGTCCCGCAGACGGCTGTTAGAGGTCAAGCTTTGACAGACTTTTTAGCTGCTCATCCAGGTTTGGAGGCAACCAGAATATATGAAGGGATTCCAGACGAGGTCGCCAATTCAAATATAGCTTCCCATGATATCGTCTAACGAATGTTCTTCGATGGTGCCTCAAGAACCGGGCCCAAGAAGAATATCGTTGTTGGGGTCGGAGTGGTACTGATTTCTCTCTCTAGATTGGTGATCAATCAGGCATACTCCCTCACGGAAACTTGTTCAAACAACGTGGCCGAGTACAACGCCTTGGTTATCGGCCTCCGACTTACAAAAGAACTGGGGATAGAGTATCTGGAAGCATATGGCGATTCACAGTTAATCGTTAATCAGATCTGGGGTTCTTATGAAGTTCGTCTTGAAGACATGATCCCTTATCATCAAATAGCAATCGCCATCATTACGTTCCTGAAAGGATTCTTCATAGAACATGTCCCTAGACTCCGGAACATTGAAGCCGATGCCCTAGCAGGTCTTGCCGCTTCCCTGGCAGTTCCAAATCATACTCATCATTTGGTCGACGTAATAGGACATGAATTGGTTTGTCCTAAGAACAACATTCAATTTACTGTAAGTTATTCTGCCCTGACGGTCGACAAGACACAGGACTGGAGACTCCCATTTATTGACTTCGTAGTCTATGGTATCTTGCTGAAAAACCTAAAATAAGCCACTTCTATCAGAAGACGTTCTCTCAAATTCTTCTACGATGCAGAGACAAAAATGTTGTATCGGCGATCCTATGATGGATTACTGCTCCGGTGTTTGTCCGGTACGGAAGCGAAAGAAGCTGTGCGCGAAGCTTACGACGACATTTACGGGGCCCATCAAACTGGCCTAAAATTGTAAGACCGCCTTCGCCGGATGGGCTATTACTGGCCTACGATGGTAGCAAATACGATAGACTATGCAAGAAAGTGTAAAGCTTGTCAGGTCCATGCAGATTTTATACACCAACCATTCGAATTCCTACATCCGACGGTAGCATCCTGGCCATTCGAAGCATGGGGAATGGACATCATTGGTCCAATCACTCCACCTTCGTCCAGAGGACACCGCTTTATACTCGCAATTATAGACTACTTCTCCAAATGGACGGAAGCTGTTCCGCTTGCAGAAGTGAAGACATCAAACGTGATCAACTTCGTTAAGCACATGTCGTCTATCGCTTTGGACTACCTCGGAGGATCATCCACGACAATGGTCCGTAGTTCGCAAGCAACGCCTTCTATCAATTTGCGACAAACATCGAATCCATAATGTTGCTTCAACATCGTACAACCTGGCGGCTAATGGTCTGGCTGAAGCATTCAACAAAACCATAATCAAGCTGCTCAAGAAGTTCGTGTCCTCAAACAAACGCGATTGGAATGAAAAGCTTGGCGAATGCATATGGGCGTACCGTACTACAGTCCAGATATCCACTTAGAATATACTATTCTCTTTGGTGTACGGAAGTAAGGCAGTTCTTCCATTGGAAACTCAAATCCCCTCGCTTTGCGTCACCCTCACTTAGCGACTAACATCAGTTGATAACTACCATCGTCGGCTACAAGAATTGGAGGCCTTAGATGAGAAGCGTTTGCTAGCTCAACAACGAATCAAGCTTTATCAAGCATGTATTTTTGGAGCCTTCAACAAAAAGGTCAAACTGAGAACATTCCAAGTAGGCGATCTCGTATTAGCAGCTCGGAGGCCGATGGTTATGACTCATAAAATCGCCGGCAAGTTCCAACCCAAGTGGGAAGGCCCATTTATCATCGATGTTGTATTCTCCAATGGTGTATACCATCTCGTAAAGCAAAATGTAGAATTGCTCATGATGCCCATCAACGACAAGTTTCTGAAGAAATATTATGTCTAAACGACACCCTCCGAATTAACCGGATTGTTGAGTTATGTACCCTTAGGTACCGCTGAACTTACACTCTGGTCACTCTAAATGAATTCATATCGCATCTTCTGGGTAACAAGTCATGTATGATCATACCTCTGAACTTCCACTCTAAAAGAGCATTCTCCTCATAATCTATTACCTGTACTTTCAGTACATAAAAAAGGGTCACAGGTCCACAAAATTCCCGAAACAACCACGTCGATGTCACCTCTGAGTTGTTTCTCTTCCATCACAAACAAATCACAACTTATATAGAACTTCCACATCCATATTACCTCTGAGTTTTCTATGTATTCTTTGTTGAGTCTACTCCTGCCACGTCCTCATTACCTCTGAGTAGGAAGACTCCATTGTAAAACCCCATATTTACCACGTCCTCATTACCTCTGAGTAAGTATGTTGGTTTTTTCTTGAATTATTATTCGTACCCAAAACCAGGGTACGCCATGGATAATAGGCCCACAAATATCTACAGTTGACCACAAATGTCCATAGTTGACCACAAATGTCCACAGTCGATCATAAATGGCCGCAGCTGACCACAAATGCTGTACTAGGTCCTCTAGTATATGCACCTCTTTCTTCACCATTACATGTCTCTGGATCGTAGCTGTTCCATGGAATTCTTTCGCCTAATACCAAGAACTTCCATGTCCGTCTTGCTACGGGATCATTCTAGGTATCTCTATCGATCTTATTATCCATACCTAAAACCAAGGTATACTAAGGGTAATAGGTCCACAGAAAATCCCCCAGTAGGGCAAGTATCGTAACACCAAAAATACTATACGAACATAACAGATACCATAAATAAAGGATGAAGTAAAATTATTCATTCATTTAAAATCAAAAGTCCTACATTTTCCTGGGACCATGTCCCTATTAAAAAAGAAAAAAAAATAGAGGGATACAATAATAAAAGAGAGAAAAATCCGATCACGGCTCGGTGACGCACAGTTCTCTGTGACGGTCCTTCAGCTTGGTCGCCGACCGCTCAATCCTCAGTGTGGCCCGACGCTCAACCTCTTGAGTCAACTTCTCTGCATCCTCCAGATGCGCATGTGCCTGCCAACCGTCTTCAAGTTTCTTCAGTACACGCTCTAATGCAGCAGAGGTTCGGGTGACCTGGTCGGTCTCCCAGAAAATTAGCTCCTTATCTTTGCGGGAAGCCTGGAGCTCAGATTCTAAAGAAGCTAATTTTCTCTGAAGCTGGAGGATCTGCTCGTTGGTATCGGCTATCCCATGAGATGCGGCCTCTTTCCGAGTGATACAATCCTTTCCTCTACGGCTTAGTTGATCGTACTTCAGAGACAGATCTTGAAGTTCCTTCACTAGAGCAGGCTGGGACGTATCCCGTACCGTCCTTACCTTTTCTAAGGCTATTATAAGGAAGGCGCGCTCCTGATCTATTGCTAAAGACATATCGACTTGTCGCAGTCCTTGAAACTGAGACACGAGCTGATCAGCTTCTACTAATTTGGGCTCCAAGAGCTCGACCATCCCTGCCGCACCGGGGAGTATTCTGAGGAGTTCAATCTGGCCGCGGGCACACTGACGAGCCAATGCAAAAGATGTCCCCCTCTCTAGGGCAGCTTTGACTCCTCACTTCAGATGGCGGAAAAAACTATCAATCACGTCCTTCGACGATTCATCCAGAACTTTCAAAGAAGACGGTGTCAAAAGAAGAGTTGCTGGCGGAGTTGAAGACGGTTGTGAAGAAGATGCACCAGAGCTTGATGCCCTTATCACTAAGGACTGTAACACCCAATTTTCTGAAATTGGGGTATTTTTGAAAATTTATTATTTTTATTATTTATTAGTGGTATTTTAGTCATAATATGATTTTTGGATGATTTTAGTTAAGTTAAACCATTTCCAAAGTCATGACTTATGACTTTGTGACTTTACTAGTAAAACCTTAGTGTAAACCCTAGTTATTCCTTAAACTAGGAGTTGCCATGACCATGTGAGCTTAGCCATAGGCTTAGAACACCAAATTAGTAATTTTAGCCTAAAAGGGTATTTTGGTAATTTTCTAGGATTTATTTAGAATTATTTGGATTTATGTGTTTTTATTATTAATTAATTATTAGTGTCATGATAGTCCCTAACCAAGTTTGGCCTAATCTAGAGGTTAGCTACTAACCTAGAATGACTAAGGGGATAGATATTTGGTCATGGTTAAAGTGGTACAAATATCTTAGATTTGCCTTTATGGATATTTTCCTTAAACCATTCAAAATATCCCAACCTTTACACCAAAGTCCTTGACTTCTCCATGAAGGAAAGCCAAGGACACCCCCCTTGCTATGGCCGGCCATGGGGTACCCCCCTAGCATCTACACATTCTATATAACCCCATTGCTTTCATTTATGGCCATTTTACATGAATTTAAACCTAAAAAAATCCTATTTCTTCAAACCTACACAACTTGATCAATTTTGATCCAAATTACCTCTAGTTTCTTGCATTGGACTCCCCTACACTAGAAGGTACTAGTTAGGGCCTGCTATCGAGGATTTTGTGAGCTTTGGGCATCACCAAGTTGAAGTGGACACCCCCCTCTCCTTGTTTTTCCATTAGATTTGCATCAATAGGTAAATACCTATAAACCTTGTTAATATTGTGTTTTCTCTTCATATTTGCATGCATCTAGGTACTAGGGAACTGTGGGTCAAGTTTGGTGAAAAATAGGATTGGTTTGGTGTCCGTATCGGACACGTATCCTAGACTAGGAAACCTTGTTTGATGAAATGCCACAAAGGATCTGTTTTTGTCAAAATGTGAAACAAATTATATTTTCTGGTAGCCCTAGACTTCTAGGTCACAACCCTAACTTACTGGACACATTTTTGAGTCGTGTCCGTGTCCAAAACGGACACGAACTCACTGTACGATACACGCGCACAGTGCCCTGCTACCACACCCTTCGTGCGCACTGCACAGGCCACTAGGACACACCAAAATTGGTGGACACGAGGGGGCAATATCTACGAACATGCCCCTAAAGTTTCATGATGTGTCGTTTTGTATCGGACACGAAATCGGGGCCGTACTGGCCACACACGCGCACAGTCCAGTCGAAAATTCGACTTAGATACGCGATTCGTGTCGCATGGACACGAGTCGAGGATACCTCGTGTTTGCACGAGTGTGTAGCCCTAAACGTAGGCTACACGTGGGCATAACCACGAGGCCCCACGTGGCTCGTGTCGTGTCCACGACGCATGTGTATCTCTGCACGACGCAGTGAAAACCGCACGTATCAGTCGAGTTTCCTCGACTGATACGGCTTTCGTGTCGATGCTGTAGGACACGTGGATACGTAACAGTGTGTCCATCGTGTAGCCCTATATGTCTGCTACACATGTGTGTGACCACGAGACGTGTCGTGTCTCGTGGTGTGTCCACGAGACGTGTGAACACGTGCACGATGCTGTGTACGTGTTTGTGTATCCTAGTTTACCCGAGTGGAGTTTTTGTGAGTTTGGACACGTTAAACCGTATCGTGGTGTCGTGTCAGGTACCTAGGACACTAGAGTACATATGGGGAATTAGTTACCAACCACTAGTTTCGAGTCTTAGCTCGTGTTGGTGTGAGAAATCGGGTTACCCTGTTTTCCTAGGCACAGCCCATTATTTCCTGATTTGGGATTAATTTCCAGTTTTGTAAAAATGAATTTCAAATCTATTTTGATTATGATATACGCATGTATATGTATATTTCAGTTTATATATATGTAGTATATATGTATGTGAGTGTGTAGGTGAGTTTTGGGGATGTTTAGTTGTGTATATTGGTAGTTGTGTATATATATACATATATATGTATATATGTGACTGTGTGTGTGTGTTTGGGGACTGTCTTCAGTTTCCAGAAACTGAGAACAGCCCCCCCCATTTCCTGTGTGTGTGTCTTCCTCTCTCTCTCACTGTTTTCTCTTATCTCTCTCACTGTTTTCTCTCACTTTATGTCTCTCTCACTTTCCTCTCTCTCTCTATATATGTTTATATATATAGGTTTGTCTATATATATATATATATATATATATATATATATATTTTTATATATATATATATATATATATATATATATATATATATATATATATATATATATTTTGCATTAGATCACTGTGTCATTATATATATATGTGAGTATGGGTTTGTATATATATAATGTATCCCATATTGGTATATAGGTAATAGATAGATGTGTATATCTATATATATAGATATATATAGATATATATATATATATATATATATATATATATATATATATATATATATATGACTTCCGAGATATAGGTTTATAAGGAAACCTATAGGTTATCAAGCCTATGGCCTAGGTTACAAGCCTATGGCATTAGAGGCTAACCCTAATTGACCTAATGGCCCAAAACACCTACTAGTTGACCTTTGTTGACCATGGTTGACTAAAGTCAACTATTGGTCAAACTATGACCTAATTGACCTAAAATGACTAGTTTAACTAGTCTGACCATGTTTGACCCAATTACCTCATTGACTAGTCTTTGTTAGACCAATACCTTAGTTGGTCTAAGTTTGACCTAGACTTGACCCAGATTGATCATGTTGACTAGTATTTGACTAGTTTGATTAGAATGTTGACCAAGAGTTGACTTTGACCTAGATTTGACTAACCTTGACTTGTTTGACCTAGTTTGACTATTAGAGTTGACCAAGAGTTGACTTTTGAGCAGATTGACCTAGAATCATGTAGTATGCATTGTATACTTTATTTTTACCATTGTGGATACATTGTGACTTGTATTGCTCTGATTAGGAGCCATACATCTCTCCTCAGGCAGTATATCCTCTTCAGACATTCAGTTATCAGGCGAGTACATTCTCTGACCGTTTCATACTTGCCAGGATTTATATTCGTGTTCTAGATTACTTTACTTGATGCTGATACGATTGTTATCACGGATTGGTACTATATGGATCTTTTCATGAGATGTTATCCCCCTCGGGAGCATCAGATACTTTTGTCACGTGTGTTTCACTTACATCATGTATCTCATGCTTCTATTTTCATGTATCTTCATGTATCATCTAGTGACTCATGTACTCTCATGATCACCGAACCTTCATGAATCTTCATGAATCACTCACATATCACCCAATTATGGGCTTATCACGAATCTTAACATAACTTGAATGGATCCTTGTATATTGATTGGGGATGGGGAAGTGAAAATAATCATGTGGATATTACCCCAGTAGCTATAGTCATGAATCACTCTTAGCTGTAGCCATAAATCTCCTATGCCATTTCACATGTCTATATTTTACTCTGACTAACTAGACACTGCTAGTTCTCTATTATAGTAGATATTTCATTACAGTTATCTCTTTTGCTACATGTATCTTCCTTCAGCGTTTCCTATATTTTACTCTATTGCATGCTTTATATTTCCTATCATACTATGCACTGCGTGAGATGTATTGTGCTCGTTCCTGTCCTGACTGGACCTGCTAAAAATATTACAGAGGATGAGGATGAGGCCCTGGTGTCAACCTATTATGGAGCAGGACTAGATGATACTTATGTTGTGGACCCTCAGCAGGATCCACCTGCAGCTGAGGATGTTGTCCCAGTAGTCTAGGCTAGTTTAGCTAGACAGTCTTTTCTATATTATCATTTTGTCTCACATTCTGTGTTGTATTTTGAGATGTGGAGATGTATAGACTCTTAGACTTATTGTATTATGAGTTGACATTCTGATGTTATGTTATCCTAGACACTTGGACTTATTTCATCAATTCTACTGTTCTCTTTGAGTTACTGTCTATCTATCTATCTTTCATTCTTCTACCTAGATGTGATTGAGATTGTTTTCTGTTTGTCACCTTCATTCGGAGATTATAAACTGTACAGGTACTTTATATTGTTAGATGATTGACCTAGGACAGCGTTCTACCACCGACACTGTGGCGTAGGCTGGACGTACCCACTTCTCGTGACCTTACTCTAGGGTACGGGTCGTAACACATTTTTAGTGGTAGCCCATGCAGGTCGAGTTTATGTAGTGGTATTCAAACTAGAGTATCACTACAGCCTGTGATAGGATTTAAGGAATAGGCTTAGAGAGAGTGGATACTCAATCACAATTAGGAAATTTCTATGGATTTGAATCTACTGACTTTTGTTCAAATCTGTATAATCTATTTCATATTGTCCTTTGATACTATCATCCTTGTACTGTTATTGACTTCCTTATTGATCTGTCTTCAGGATGGTGGAGACACGATCACAGCATCTCGGTCCAGGTGACACCACTGAGAGGTCTGCCACCTCTCGTCCAGCTCACTAGGACCCGGGGACCACAGCTCCCCTTACTCCAGCTCATGTGGGAGCTTCTGCCACATTTGGGGGTGCACCTCTACTTATTCGGGGGACCATCCCAGCTACCCCAGACATGCCTCCCCCGCAGTTTCGTCAGCCACAGTTTCAGCAGCACCAGCAGCAGTTCCTGCCGCCGATGCTATCTGGATTAGTGGATGCTGCACAGATGTTTTCATACTTGCAGCATTTCCTAGAGACGCAGCAGGCCCAGCAGCAGTGTCATACGACGGAGTTTACCAGGGGCATAGATGACGTCCATCAGCTGGCTAGAGCGACGGTGGAGAGGTTGGCTGTCCAACCACATGGAGGATTGGGACAGCCGCGACAGCAGAGGATTCCGGGCATTCAGGACTTCAAAAAGATGAACCCCAGGGACTTCTTGGGGACAGAGGGGATTCTTTATGCTGATGACTGGATTGAACACATTGAGGAGATTTTCCGACTGGCGGAGATACCGGCCGGACTACAGATAGAGGCAGCAGCCAGCCAGATGCGAGATCTTGCCCGTACCTGGTATCAGACGGACCCGAGAGTAGGCACTCCAGGGCAGACATGTAGAGCTTTCAAGGAGCTCTTCAAGGGAAAGTTTTTCCCGGATCAGGCAGTCGGTGCTTTGGAGACCCAGTTCGAGAACCTGGTTCAGGGGAACCAGACTGTAGAGGAGTATTCCGGTGAGTTTTGCCGGTTGAGCAGATTTATGGAGGGCCTTTGCGAGACAGCAAAGGCGAGGAAGTTCAGGAAGGGCTTGGTCAAGGAAGTCAAGTCCTTGACCAAGAGTGACAGGAATGCCACCTTTGAGGAGATTCTGGCAGGAGCGATGGCAGCTGAGGATGATCTTGAGTTGAAGCTCAAGAGGGGCCGTGATACACAGGGAGCCGACAGCAGTGGAAGTCAGGCCAAGAGGCCTCACTATCAGCATCAGTAGAGGCAGCCACAGCAGTATATGCAGCCGAGGCAGCAGCAGCAGGCCCCGAGACAGCAGACTACCAGTTGTCCCTACTGTAAGAAATCGGGACATGGATGGGGAGAGTGCAGGAAGAGGTTGGGCTGGTGCCTACTATGTGGGGCAGCAGACCACCAGCTTAGGGAGTGTTCCCAGTTCACAGGCAGAGTAGCACAGGGAGCAGCACTAGGAGCAGGAGCCAAGGCTCCAGTAGGACAGCAGCAGAGAGGACCATTACAGCCATAGAAGCAGAGATTTTTACAGTTTCAGCAGCAGGCTGGAAGAGGTCAGCAGGGGCGTGCTTACGCCATGACAGTTGAGGATGCTCAGGCAGTTGGCGAAGTGCTTGCAGGTTCTGTTCTTTTAAATTCTATTCCCACCTTGCTTCATTATATCTATCTTGAAATCCAATTCCATCTGCTCCTACCTGTTCTATATTAGTGATCAGTTTTGACCTGGTAGTTCTTCTATTTTGTCGATTGTTTGTTTGTTTCTTCATCTCTTACTTAGGAGTAGGAGTAGGAGTAGTTTAGTTGTTAATATAATTCTTGACTAAACTTCCTTGTCAAGAATTTTCCTCTTAAATAGATTAATGTATATATGCTATGCCTTTTAGATAGAGTAGCTCTGACCATAGAATGGTAACCCTTTTAGCCTTGTGATTTATTATTTCCTTATCTTCCTAGTCTATACCTATGACCAGGATTGTCCCACCTAACCTGTCCTTTACACTACCATTTCATCACGATTTTTGGTTCAATTTAGGCCATAGACCTTTCCCACTCTAAATTATGATCATCGTAGGCACGTTACCGTGACTTTTAAATTAGGAGCACAAGACTAGTTGTTTTCTCAAAACTAATTTCACATACATGACCTAGACATGACACTCTACACCCATGACCTTAGTGTCCCACTCAGGCATACCATTGTGTGCTTCATTTACTTAGTACGATTTTTCTGACCCAAGGCTCCATCCCGATTTACCTCATGGAGTTACTTTTGATTTCGATTTGAATTCAGGATACCTTATGACCAAAAACTACCAACCAATTTTTGGACATGACCCAGTATAGGTTTACCACCCATATTTTGCTTGTTGACCTTGCATGTTGTTAGGTAGTAGCTTCATCCGTGATTGTTGGAGGTTTGACCTAGGAGGAGTACGACCATCTAAATTTCGAGGACGAAATTATTTTAAGGTGGGTAGACTTGTAACACCCAGTTTTCTGAAATTGGGGTATTTTTGAAAATTTATTATTTTTATTATTTATTAGTGGTATTTTAGTCATAATATGATTTTTGGGTGATTTTAGTTAAGTTAAACCATTTCCAAAGTCATGACTTATGACTTTGTGACTTTACTAGTAAAACCTTAGTGTAAACCCTAGTTATTCCTTAAACTAGGAGTTGCCATGACCATGTGAGCTTAGCCATAGGCTTAGAACACCAAATTAGTCATTTTAGCCTAAAAGGGTATTTTGGTAATTTTCTAGGATTTATTTAGAATTATTTGGATTTATGTGTTTTTATTATTAATTAATTATTGATTAGTGTCATGATAGTCCCTAACCAAGTTTGGCCTAATCTAGAGGTTAGCTACTAACCTAGAATGACTAAGGGGATAGATATTTGGTCATGGTTAAAGTGGTATAAATATCTTAGATTTGCCTTTATGGATATTTTCCTTAAACCATTCAAAATATCCCAACCTTTACACCAAAGTCCTTGACTTCTCCATGAAGGAAAGCCAAGGACACCCCCCTTGCTATGGCCGGCCATGGGGTACCCCCCTAGCATCTACACATTCTATATAACCCCATTGCTTTCATTCATGGCTATTTTACTTGAATTTAAACCTAGAAAAATCCTATTTCTTCAAACCTACACAACTTGATCAATTTTGATCCAAATCACCTCTAGTTTCTTGTATTGGACTCCCCTACACTAGAGGATACTAGTTAGGGCCTGCTATCGAGGATTTCGTGAGCTTTGGGCATCATCAAGTTGAAGTGGACAACCCCCCTCTCCTTATTTTTCCATTGGATTTGCATCAATAGGTAAATGCCCATAAACCTTGTTAATATTGTGTTTTCTCTTTATATTTGCATGCATCTAGGTACTAGGGAACTGTGGGTCAAGTTTGGTGAAAAATAGGATTGGTTTGGTGTCCGTATCGGACACGTATCCTAGACTAGGAAACCTTGTTTGATGAAATGCCACAAAGGATCTGTTTTTGTCAAAATGTAAAAAAAACTATATTTTCTGGTAGCCCTAGCCTTCTAGGTCACAACCCTAACTTACTGGACACATTTTTGAGTCATATCCGTGTCCAAAACGGATACGAACTCACTGTACGATACACGTGCACAGTTTCCTGCTACCACACCCTTCGTGCGCACTGCACAGGCCACTAGGACACCCCAAAATTGGTGGACACGAGGGGTCAATGTCTGCGAACATGCCCCCAAAGTTTTACGACGTGTCGTTTTGTATCGGACACGAAATCGGGGCCGCACTGGCCACACACGCGCACAGTCCAGTCGAAAATTCGACTTAGACACGCGACTCGTGTCGCATGGACACGAGTCGAGGACACCTCATGTTTGCACGAGTGTGTAGCCCTACACGTGGGCTATACGTGGGCATGACCACGAGGCCCCACGTGGCTCGTGTCATGTCCACGAGGCGTGTGCATCTCTGCACGACGCAGTGAAAACCGTGCGTATCAGTCGAGTTTCCTCGACTGATACGGCTCTCGTGTCGACGCTGTAGGACACGTGGACACGTAACAGTGTGTCCATCGTGTAGCCCTATATGTGGGCTACACGTGTGTGTGACCACGAGACGTGTCGTGTCTCGTGGTGTGTCCACGAGACACGTGAACACGTGCACGATGCTGTGTACGTGTTTGTGTATCCTAGTTTACCCGAGTAAAGTTTTTGTGAGTTTGGACACGTTAAACCGTGTCGTGGTATCCTGTCAGGTACCTAGGACACTAGAGTACATATGGGGCATTAGTTACCAACCACTAGTTTCGAGTCTTAGCTCGTGTAGGTGTGAGAAATCGGGTTACCCTGTTTTCCTAGGCACAACCCATTATTTTCTGATTTGGGATTAATTTCCAGTTTTGTAAAAATGAATTTCAATCTATTTTGATTATGATATATGTATGTATATGTATATTTTAGTGTATATATATGTAGTATATATGTATGTGAGTGTGTAGGTGAGTTTTGGGGATGTTTAGTTGTGTATATTGGTAGTTGTGTATATATATACATATATATGTATATATGTGACTGTGTGTGTGTGTTTGGGGACTGTCTTCAGTTTCCAGAAACTGAGAACAGCCCCCCCCATTTCCTGTGTGTGTGTCTTTCCCTCTCTCTCACTGTTTTCTCTTCTCTCTCTCACTGTTTTCTCTCACTCTATGTCTCTCTCTCACTTTCCTCTCTCTCTAT
Source organism: Iris pallida (assembly GCA_029216955.1). NCBI lineage: Eukaryota > Viridiplantae > Streptophyta > Magnoliopsida > Asparagales > Iridaceae > Iris > Iris pallida. The sequence goes on along the minus strand of JANAVB010040419.1, from coordinate 2,526,517 downwards.
ATATATGTTTATATGTATAGGTTTGTCTATATATACATATATATATGATATATATATATATATATATATATATATATATATATATATATATATATATATATATATATATATATATATATATATATATATATTTTGCATTAGATCACTGTGTCATTATATATATATGTGAGTATGGGTTTGTATATATATAATGTATCCCATATTGGTATATCTTTGAAGTCATATATATATATATATACATATATATATATATATATATATATATATATATATATATATATATATATATATATATATATATATATATATATATTTTTTATATATATATATATATATATATATATATATATATATATATATATATATATATATATATATATATATATATATATATATTTTTTTTTTTTGCATTAGATCACTGTGTCATTATATATATATGTGAGTATGGTTTGTAAAAAAAAAAAAAAATATATATATATATATATATATATATATATATAAAAAAAAATATATATATATATATATATATATATATATATATATATATATATATATGACTTCAAGATATAGGTTTATAAGGAAACCTATAGGTTATCAAGCCTATGGCCTAGGTTACAAGCCTATGGCATTAGAGGCTAACCCTAATTGACCTAATGGCCCAAAACACCTACTAGTTGACCTTTGTTGACCATGGTTGACTAAAGTCAACTATTGGTCAAACTATGACCTAAAATGACTAGTTTAACTAGTCTGACCATGTTTGACCCAATTACCTCATTGACTAGTCTTTGTTTCACCAATACCTTAGTTGGTCTAAGTTTGACCTAGACTTGACCCAGATTGATCATGTTGACTAGTATTTGACTAGTTTGATTAGAATATTGACCAAGAGTTGACTTTGACCTAGATTTGACTAACCTTGACTTGTTTGACCTAGTTTGACTATTAGAGTTGACCAAGAGTTGACTTTTGACCAGATTGACCTAGAATCATGTAGTATGTATTGTATACTTTATTTTTACCATTGTGGATACATTGTGACTTGTATTGCTCTGATTAGGAGCCATACTTCTCTCCTCAGGCAGTATATCCTCTTTAGACATTTAGTTATCAGGCGAGTACATTCTCTGACCGTTTCATACTTGCCAGGATTTATATTCTTGCTCTAGATTACTTTACTTGATGCTGACACGATTGTTATTACGGATTGGTACTATATGAATCTTTTCATGAGATGTTATCCCCCTCGAGAGCATTAGATACTTTTGTCACGTGTGTTTTACTTACATCATGTATCTCATGCTTCTATTTTCATGTATCTTCATGTATCAGCTAGTGACTCATGTACTCTCATGATCACCGAGCCTTTATGAATCTTCATGAATCACTCACGTATCACCCAATTTTGGGCTTATCACGAATCTTAACATAACTTGAATGGATTCTTGTGTATTGATTGGGGATGGGGGAGTGGAAATAGTCATGTGGATATTACCCCAGTAGCTATAGTCATGAATCACTCTTAGCTGTAGCCATGAATCTCCTATGCCATTTCACATGTCTTTATTTTACTCTGACTCACTAGACACTGCTAGTTCTCTATTATAGTAGATATTTCATTACAGTTATCTCTTTTGCTACATGTATCTTCCTTCAGCGTTTCCTGTATTTTACTCTATTGCATGCTTTATATTTTCTATCATACTATGCACTGCGTGAGATATATTGTGCTCGTTCCTGTCCTGACTGGACCTGTTGAAAATATTACAGAGGATGAGGATGAGGCCCTGGTGTCTACCTATTATGGAGCAGGACTAGATGATACTTATGTTGTGGACCCTCAGCAGGATCCACCTGCAGCTGAGGATGTTGCCCCAGTAGTCTAGGCTAGTTTAGCTAGACAGTCTTTTCTATATTATCATTTTGTCTCACATTCTGTGTTGTATTTTGAGATGTGGAGATGTATAGACTCTTAGACTTATTGTATTATGAGTTGACATTCTGATGTTATGTTATCCTAGACACTTGGACTTATTTCATCTATTCTACTGTTCTCTTTGAGTTACTGCTATCTATCTATCTTTCATTCTTCTACCTAGATGTGATTGAGATTGTTTTCTGTTTGTCACCTTCATTCGAAGAGTATAAACTGTACAGATACTTTATATTGTTAGATGATTGACCTAGGACAGCGTTCTACCGCCGACACTACGGCGTAGGCTGGACGTACCCACTTCTCGTGCCCTTACTCTAGGGTACGGGTCGTGACACATTTTTAGTGGTGGCCCATGTAGGTCGAGTTTATGTAGTGGTATTCGAACTAAGTATCACTACAGCCTGTGATAGGATTTAAGGAATAGGCTTAGAGAGAGTGGATACTCAATCACAATTAGGAAATTTCTATGGATTTGAATCTACTGACTTTTGTTCAAATCTGTATAATCTATTTCATATTGTCCTTTGATACTATCATCCTTGTACCGTTATTGACTTCCTTATTGATCTGTCTTCAGGATGGTGGAGACACGATCCCAGCGTCTCGGTCCAGGTGACACCACTGAGAGGTCTGCCACCTCTCGTCCAGCTCACTAGGACCCGGGGACCACAGCTCCCCTTACTCCATCTTATGTGGGAGCTTCTGCCACATTTGGGGGTGCACCTCTACTTATTCGGAGGACCATCCCAGCTACCCCAGACATGCCTTCCCCGCAGTCTTGTCAGCCACAGTTTCAGCAGCACCAGCTGCAGTTCCCGCCGCCGATGCCATCTGGATTAGTGGATGCTGCACAGATGTTTTCATACTTCCAGCATTTCCTAGAGACGCAGCAGGCCCAGCAGTAGCGTCATACGACGGAGTTTACCAGGGGCATAGATGAGGTCCATCAGCTGGCTAAAGCGACGGTGGAGAGGTTGGTTGTCCAACCACAGGAAGGATTGGGACAGCCGCGACAGCAGAGGATTCCGGACATTCAGGACTTCAAGAAGATGAACCCCAGGGACTTCTTGGGGACAGAGGGAATTCTTTATGCTGATGACTGGATTGAACACATTGAGGAGATTTTTCGACTGACAAAGATACCAGTCGGACTACAAATAGAGACAGCAGCCAGCCAGATGCGGGATCTTGCCCGTACCTGGTATCAGACGGACCAGAGAGTAGGCACTCCAGGGCAGACATGGAGAGCTTTCAAGGAGCTCTTCAAGGGAAAGTTTTTCCCGGATCAGGCAGTCGGTGCTTTGGAGACCCAGTTCGAGAACCTGGTTCAGGGGAACCAGACTGTAGAGGAGTATTCCGGTGAGTTTTATCGGTTGAGCAGATTTATAGAGGGCCTTAGCGATACAGCAAAGGCGAGGAGGTTCAGGAAGGGCTTGGACAAGGAAGTTAAGTCCTTGACCAAGAGTGACAGGAATGCCACCTTTAAGGAGATTCTGGCAGGAGCGATGGCAGCAGAGGATGATCTTGAGCTGAAGCTCAAGAGGGACCGTGATACACAGGGAGCCGGCAGCAGGGGAGGTCAGGCCAAGAGGCCTCACTATCAGCATCAGCAGAGGCAGCCACAGCAGTATCTACAGCCGAGGCAGTAGCAGCAGGCCTCGAGACAGCAGACTACCAGTTGTCCCTACTGTAAGAAATTGGGACATGGATGGGGAGAGTGCAGGAAGAGGTTGGACTGGTGCCTACTATGTGGGGCAGCAGACCACCAGCTCAGGGAGTGTTCCCAGTTCACAGACAGAGTAGCACAGGGAGCAGCACCAGGAGCAGGAGCCAAGGCTCCGGTAGGACAGCAGCAGAGAGGACCATTACAGCCACAGCAGCAGAGATTTTTGCAGTTTCAGCAGCAGGCTGGAAGAGGTCAGCAGGGGCGTGCTTACGCCATGACAGTTGAGGATGCTCAGGCAGTTGGCGAAGTGCTTGCAGGTTCTGTTCTTTTAAATTCCATTCCTACCTTGCTTTATTATATCTATCTTGAAATCCAATTCCATCTGCTCCTACCTGTTCTATATTAGTGATCAGTTTTGACCTGGTAGTTCTTTTATTTTGTCGATTGTTTGTTTGTTTCTTCATCTCTTACTTAGGAGTAGGAGTAGGAGTAGTTTCGTTGTTAATATAATTCTTGACTAAACTTCCTTGTCAAGAATTTTTCTCTTAAATAGATTAATGTATATATGCTATGCCTTTTAGATAGAGTAGCTCTGACCATAGAATGGTAACCCTTTTAGCCTTGTGATTTATTATTTCCTTATCTTCCTAGTCTATACCTATGACCAGGATTGTCCCACCTAACCTGTCCTTTACACTACCATTTCATCACGATTTTTGGTTCAATTTAGGCCATAGACCTTTCCCACTCTAAATTATGATCATCGTAGGCACGTTACCGTGACTTTTAAATTAGGAGCACAAGACTAGTTGTTTTCTCAAAACTAATTTCACATACATGACCTAGACATGACACTCTACACCCATGACCTTAGTGTCCCACTCAGGCATACCATTGTGTGCTTCATTTACTTAGTACGATTTTCCTGACCCGAGGCTCCATCCTGATTTACCTCATGGAGTTACTTTTGATTTCGATTTGAATTCAGGACACCTTATGACCAAAAACTGCCAACCAATTTTTGGACATGACCCAGTATAGGTTTACCACCCATATTTTACTTGTTGACCTTGCATGTTGTTTGGTAGTAGCTTCGTCCTTGATTATTGGAGGTTTGACCTAGGAGGAGTACGACCATTTAAATTTCGAGGACGAAATTATTTTAAGGTGGGTAGACTTGTAACACCCAGTTTTCTGAAATTGGGGTATTTTTGAAAATTTATTATTTTTATTATTTATTAGTGGTATTTTAGTCATAATATGATTTTTGGGTGATTTTAGTTAAGTTAAACTATTTCCAAAGTCATAATTTATGACTTTGTGACTTTACTAGTAAAACCTTAGTGTAAACCCTAGTTATTCCTTAAACTAGGAGTTGCCATGACCATGTGAGCTTAGCCATAGGCTTAGAACACCAAATTAGTGATTTTAGCCTAAAAGGGTATTTTGGTAATTTTCTAGGATTTATTTAGAATTATTTGGATTTATGTGTTTTTATTATTAATTAATTATTGATTAGTGTCATGATAGTCCCTAACCAAGTTTGGCCTAATCTAGAGGTTAGTTACTAACCTAGAATGACTAAGGGGATAGATATTTGGTCATGGTTAAAGTGGTATAAATATCTTAGATTTGCCTTTATGGATATTTTCCTTAAACCATTCAAAATATCCTAACCTTTACACCAAAGTCCTTGACTTCTCCATGAAGGAAAGCCAAGGACACCCCCCTTGCTATGGCCGGCCATGGGGTACCCCCTAGCATCTACACATTCTATATAACCCCATTGCTTTCATTCATGGCCATTTTACATGAATTTAAACCTAGAAAAATCCTATTTCTTCAAACCTACACAACTTGATCAATTTTGATCCAAATCACCTCTAGTTTCTTGCATTGGACTCCCCTATACTAGAGGGTACTAGTTAGGGCCTGCTATCAAGGATTTCGTGAGCTTTGGGCATCACCAAGTTGAAGTGGACACCCCCCTCTCCTTGTTTTACCATTGGATTTGCATCAATAGGTAAATGCCCATAAACCTTGTCAATATTGTGTTTTCTCTTCATATTTTCATGCATCTAGGTACTAGAGAACTGTGGGTCAAGTTTGGTGAAAAATAGGATTGGTTTGGTGTCCGTATCGGACACGTATCCTAGACTAGGAAACCTTGTTTGATGAAATGCCACAAAGGATCTGTTTTTGTCAAAATGTGAAACAAATTATATTTTCTGGTAGCCCTAGACTTCTAGGTCACAACCCTAACTTTCTGGACACATTTTCGAGTCGTGTCCGTGTCCAAAACGGACACGAACTCACTGTACGATACACGCGCACAGTGCCCTGCTACCACACCCTTTGTGCACACTGCACAGGCCACTAGGACACACCAAAATTGGTGGACACGAGGGGGCAATATCTGCGAACTTGCCCCCAAAGTTTCACGACGTGTCATTTTGTATCGGACACGAAATCGGGGCCGCACTGGCCGCACACGCGCACAGTCCAGTCAAAAATTCGACTTAGACACGCGACTCGTGTCGCATGGACACGAGTCGAGGATACCTCATGTTTGCACGAGTGTATAGCCCTACACGTGGGCTACACGTGGGCATGACCACGAGGCCCCATGTGGCTCGTGTCGTGTCCACGAGGCGTGTGCATCTCTGCACGACGCAGTAAAAACCGCGCGTATCAGTCGAGTTTCCTCGACTGATACGGCTCTCGTGTCGACGCTGTAGGACAAGTGGACACGTAACAGTATGTCCATCGTGTAGCCCTATATGTGGGCTACACGTGTGTGTGACCACGAGACGTGTCGTGTCTCGTGGTGTGTCCACGAGACACGTGAACACGTGCACGATGCTGTGTACGTGTTTGTGTATCCTAGTTTACCCGAGTGGAGTTTTTGTGAGTTTGGACACGTTAAACCGTGTCGTGGTGTCGTGTCAGGTACCTAGGACACTAGAGTACATATGGGGCATTAGTTACCAACCACTAGTTTCGAGTCTTAGCTCGTGTTGGTGTGAGAAATCGGGTTACCCTGTTTTCCTAGGCACAGCCCATTATTTCCTGATTTGGGATTAATTTCCAGTTTTGTAAAAATGAATTTCAAATCTATTTTGATTATGATATATGCATGTATATGTGTATTTCAGTGTATATATATGTAGTATATATGTATGTGAGTGTGTAGGTGAGTTTTGGGGATGTTTAGTTGTGTATATTGGTAGTTGTGTATATATATACATATATATGTATATATGTGACTGTGTGTGTGTGTTTGGGGACTGTCTTCAGTTTCTAGAAACTGAGAACAGCCCCCCCCATTTCCTGTGTGTGTGTCTTTCCCTCTCTCTCACTGTTTTCTCTTCTCTCTCTCATTGTTTTCTCTCACTCTATGTCTCTCTCTCACTTTCCTCTCTCTCTATATATATGTTTATATATATAGGTTTGTCTATATATATATATATTATATATATATATATATATATATATATATATATATATATTGCATTAGATCACTGTGTCATTATATATATATGTGAGTATGGGTTTGTATATATATAATGTATCCCATATTGGTATATAGGTAATAGATAGATGTGTATATCTATATATATAGATATATATGTATGACTTCCAAGATATAGGTTTATAAGGAAACCTATAGGTTATCAAGCCTATGGCCTAGGTTACAAGCCTATGGCATTAAAGGCTAACCCTAATTGACCTAATGGCCCAAAACACCTACTAGTTGACCTTTGTTGACCATGGTTGACTAAAGTCAACTATTGGTCAAACTATGACCTAATTGACCTAAAATGACTAGTTTAACTAGTCTGACCATGTTTGACCCAATTACCTCATTGACTAGTCTTTGTTTGACCAATACCTTAGTTGGTCTAAGTTTGACCTAGACTTGACCCAGATTGATCATGTTGACTAGTATTTGACTAGTTTGATTAGAATGTTGACCAAGAGTTGACTTCGACCTAGATTTGACTAACCTTGACTTGTTTGACCTAGTTTGACTATTAGAGTTGACCAAGAGTTGACTTTTGACCAGATTGACCTAGAATTATGTAGTATGCATTGTATACTTTATTTTTTACCATTGTGGATACATTGTGACTTGTGTTGCTCTGATTAGGAGCCATACATCTCTCCTCAGGCACTATATCCTCTTCAGACATTCAGTTATCAGGCGAGTACATTCTCTGACCGTTTCATACTTGCCAGGATTTATATTCTTGCTCTAGATTACTTTACTTGATGCTGACACGATTGTTATCACGGATTGGTACTATATGGATCTTTTCATGAGATGTTATCCCTCTCGGGAGCATCAGATACTTTTGTCACGTGTGTTTCACTTACATCATGTATCTCATGCTTCTATTTTCATTTATCTTCATGTATCAGCTAGTGACTCATGTACTCTCATGATCACCGAGCCTTCATGAATCTTCATGAATCACTCACGTATCACCCAATTATGGGCTTATCACGAATCTTAACATAACTTGAATGGATCCTTGTGTATTGATTGGGGATGGAGGAGTGGAAATAGTCATGTGGATATTACCCCAGTAGCTATAGTCATGAATCACTCTTAGCTGTAGCCATGAATCTCCTATGCCATTTCACATGTCTATATTTTACTCTGACTCACTAGACACTACTAGTTCTCTATTATATTAGATATTTCATTACAGTTATCTCTTTTGCTACATGTATCTTCCTTCAGCGTTTCCTGTATTTTACTCTATTGCATGCTTTATATTTCCTATCATACTATGCACTGCGTGATATGTATTGTGCTCGTTCCTGTCCTGACTGGACCTGTTGAAAATATTACAGAGGATAAGGATGAGGCCCTGGTGTCTACCTATTATGGAGCAGGACTAGATGATACTTATGTTGTGGACCCTCAGTAGGATCCACCTGCAGCTGAGGATGTTGCTCCAGTAGTCTAGGCTAGTTTAGCTAGACAGTCTTTTCTATATTATCATTTTGTCTCACATTCTGTGTTGTATTTTGAGATGTGGAGATGTATAGACTCTTAGACTTATTGTATTATGAGTTGACATTCTGATGTTATGTTATCCTAGACACATGGACTTATTTCATCTATTATACTGTTCTCTTTGAGTTACTGTCTATCTATCTATCTTTTATTCTTCTACCTAGATGTGATTGAGATTGTTTTCTGTTTGTCACCTTCATTCGGAGAGTATAAACTATACAGGTACTTTATATTGTTAGATGATTGACCTAGGACAGCGTTCTACCGTCGACACTGCGGCGTAGGCTGGACGTACCCACTTCTCGTGCCCTTACTCTAGGGTACGGGTCGTGACAAGGACACAAGTTCTGAGCGATAGGACGCCTGAATAGTAGTCATCTCTTCCTCCGCAGCCCGAAGGATTCGAAGACTGGGAAGTGCATAAAGGTTAACCTCCGATGATAAAGTTACATTAACCAAGGAGGGTGCGGGGACCATTTCTCCCCGCCCCAGCAATTCTACTATTTGTCCTCCTGAGCTAGATCCGGCGAGAGTTCCCTCGATAGTAGTTGGAGGAGGAGGAGGCATACTTCCTTCCACTAGACCCCCCTGGTGACTTCTCTCCCGATGATGTCCGTCGTCGATAGTGAAGAAGCAGGACCTGTATGTCCGAAACAACCATCTATCAACTTAACCCGAAGGATATAAAGATAGAGCAAATGAACCTCCTCACTAGTCAAGACATGACATAGCTTACCAGAGGAGGATCGCTGAGGCTGAGGCGCACTCACAACCACCGTATCCTCTTCAACGGCGACACTTGAGCCAATTACAGCTGCTTGCTCTGCCCCAGCCATCCCGAAGGTGGATATCACTGGATCGGTATCAACCGGCTGAGGTTCAGCAACCTCGGGGACTGATTCAGTAAAGCCCACATCGTCCCTGGCAGGGATGTCTACAGTAGGAGGAATCTCAGCCATCGCCGGAGCGACCGTGGTGGAAGAAAGCTCGTCAGTCATAGCACTAATTAAGGTGGCTATAGCAGGGTCAATCTCAGAGGCAGTAGCCGGCTCTGGGAGCTCTCTTCTCCTGATGCCTATAAAGAAAAGGAAAATGATCAGATTATATTTCAAAAAGGAAGAACTAAAAAGATGGTCATAACTCAATTCACCTCCGAAACGGTTTCGACGTCCTCACTTCTCTCCCTAATGCTCGGCCCGCGAGGCTTGACTGCAGCCTATTTTTGGGAGTAAGTTATGCCGCTGACAGAAGATTCACGCCTGCTTCATTTTCATGAAAGACTAGGCGCAGAAGGGGGCAGATCTGCCACCGAATCGTCTGCAGGAAGAGGCAAGTTATCAGGGTCATCCTCTTCGTCCACGTTGATAGACTTCGAGTCAGACACGTCAACTGTCCTCTCCTTCTTGGTCCTCGACTTCTCCTCCAAGCCAGTACCAATAATAAAGCTGGTACTTGGGTCAAAATCTCTTGGGGGCTTATTCACCATAACATGGTATAAGGCCGCCATGTATAAAATGTGTCCCGACTCTCTAGCATCGGGAACGGAGAAGCTGGCACGGGTGTGAACCGCACTATAATAGTGCCAAGCCCGGATGCCGTCAAGAATGCTACCCTCAAAACCCAGGCAGGAGCTGGGATTGTCCAAGAATATTTGACTGTACCCAAATTGTCGGAAGAATCGAATGGGTAAGTAAGGTCCCAAAAAGACGGAATTACGGTTGTGATACACCAGATGTGCAGGACAAATTTTCTGCAACCAGAGAAGCATCTTCTCGGACAAGAATTGGGGAGATGCAGCACTATCAAGATGCACGTCTCTTACCTCTTCATCAGTAAAATGAGGAACAGATACGAAAAAGAAGTATCTGTCCACTCGCGCAAGCGCCATTCGATAGGCCGGCATGGTAGTATACTCCCAGGGCATACGGCGGTAATGGTAGATGAAGGCATCATCAGCAGTCACGTTGTCCTCTGGGCCAGTCCTCATCAAAGACGGGCAATACATTAACAGCCATCCCGTCAGATAATGGTAGGGCAGCTCAATTCGTTCAAAGTCCTTCGCCGTATCACGAGCAATGACTTTGGACGAGAAAATACGGAGGCCACGATGAATGCTGCATACCATGGCAGGGAGTAGAACTAGCCTGCCTCCAAAGACTAGCTTCACCGCGAGAAGTATCAGGTTACGGCTGATTCTCTCAATAGCACCAACCCCTCCCAAAACTACACAGATCCGCAGCCACAACATCAGAAATCCCGCCAGAAGAGCCTTATCAGACATCTTCTGGGTATCTTGATAAAAATAATTAAAGGTGTCAGATTGGCTCCCGAATCTGTCACCCGTGGTTTTAACCCTCTTGGCGCTCAACACCTGGTTTTGTACCTTCTCCCGGGTTCAAGTACTTCGAGGCGCAATCCAGCCCGAGGCACCTAGCTCAAACAGATAGCTGAGCCAGGTCTTGGTGTGAGAAAGGTTTTCTTCCGAGCTATCGTTTATTTTCTTCGACATCTGCTGGTACGTGCTATCGTGATATAGCAGTTCCAGATGAACAACCACAAAACCCGGGAACCGTTGCTCCAATTCTTCAAATTCTTCATTCGTGGGGGTATATGCTTCAAAAACTTCATCTCCCTAGGGCATCTTGGAGACCTTATGCATCTCATGGAGAGCGAGTCCCATTTCCCCTCCAGGTGTAAAGAAGGTCCCCGTGCGACGGTTGTACATCTCAACAAGAGCCATGAACAGCTTCTTGTTTAGGGGCAGACCATAACAAGTGTCCTGTATGGCATGATAAAGACCAATCCTGAGCAAGAGTTCCTTATATGTTCGCAAGATCCCCAAAGTCAAGTTGATCCATGAAAGGGTGGGGTTTATCCAGTTCAGCAGCGACAGCCGACTAGTAGGGTAGGACCCCTTTTGAGCAATCTGGTCCATAAAAGTGTCAGCTTGGGAGAACCAGAAGTTGGGACCCTGCACGTTTATGAAACTACCCGGGGCCAACCCCATCATAAAGCGGCTGATCTGTATCTTGCTTGCAATTACCGACCTCGATGTTTTATTATAGTGAATATCACCCACGAACATCCCCTGCTGGCTCAGGGTTAGGGAGTCCACCATTTTCTGTCGATGGGAAGCATATTAAACCAGGACAGCGGGAAATGACGTTCCATCTGAGGAATATGAATCACCATCCCGTTGGAAGAAAAACTCCAACTTACAGATAAATCTAGAACGCTGAAGTTCTTTACAGTTAGGGCATCCCTAAAGAGGAACGTGATTTCAGATGTGTGCCCCCTAATTTCCTCGAGTTCATCATGTCCAAGAGAAAGAAGAAGGATTGGTTTCTGATATCCTTCAGCCTGTCCTCAGATTGATCTTTAGTGATTTAGGTTGACACATAATCGACCACATGGTCGAACCTCACACCCACAACAGATTGAGCTTGACCTACCAAAAGCTCCCCCGAAGGATTGATCACAACTTCACTAAAAAGAAAAAAAAGAAAGAAGTCAGAAGATAGCCAGTGAAAACTACTTAATATTTTTTGAGCTTATGCGACTCTGTTAGGTGGGTCTTCATGCGGCCCAGTTCATAAGGTGCTTATGCGGTCATAAGACGTTTCTCATGCAGCTCGGTCATGAGACGTCTCTCATGCGGCTCAACCATGAAGCAAATCTCAAGCGGCTAGCAAATCTCATGCGGCTCGGTCATGAAGCAACTCTCATGCGGCTCGATCATGAAGCATCTCTCATGCGGCTCAGTCATAAGACGTCTTTCATGGGGCTCGGCCATGAAGCATGTCTCATACGGCTCAGTCATGAGACATCTCTCATGCGGCTCGGACATAAAGCATACCCCATACGGCTCAGTCATGAGGCACTCATGCGGCCCCATACGGCACAGTTTATGCAGATTCATCACACAGAACTTGAACAGTTCAGTAAAAACGAAAAGTGCATCAACTATGCCGAGGCATAACAGAGAAAGGCCCGTACATAAAATATGCGACATAGCCATTGTGCTTATGGTTTGGATTTATGCAGTTTCTTTCCAACGCTCTTACCATTGATAGAAGGATGAATGTCGGGGTGAATTAAACTCGCCGTGTTCGATGAGGAGGCAAGTCCTTTACCCTTCGCTGCAGCACTAGAAAAAGCCTTGGGAGCCATGGATGATCGAGAGAAGAGAAGACGACGACTAGGGAAATGAAAAGTTGGAAGAAAGAAAGAAGGAACCTCTCTCTCCTTAAAACTACTCGTACTTATAGGCTGGCAGAGGCGTGTAAATCGATAGACACCACTTCGAATTTCGTGCTGCCTAAAGGATAAATGCGACTCTTGGGATTCTATCCCCTTTCACGTAAAATACGACTCCAAATCATCAAAGCAAATCTAAAGTAATTAATGTCGAAGTAATAGGACGCCCACGTGGCACGAAACTAGTATGCGGCCAGAAAGAAGCCTATGCGGCATGAAGAGCTTATGCGGACATACCCATGCTTCTTATTCAAAGTATTTTAATTTTACAAATTGAAAACTTTGAAGTGTTTGCCATGAAATATAAAAGAACAGAACAATTATCGGAGGACCGAACTTTTACTTCACGTTACAAACTCGCTTGTACAAAGAAAGCCTAGGGACGAAAACCTAGGTACATCAGTCTAAGTACAATTGTTTATTTTAGATTCTGGGGGGTAATGATAGAGGCTCGGGAAGGCGACGGCAGCCCTGCCTTACTCCTTGGACGATCGGTATGCAGCCTTGGCTCCTGTGAGAAGATGGTTGGTGTTGATGAATAAATGCTCTTCTTGCTCCTCTGTTGCTCTTCTGGCTTCTCTCTCTCTCAGTATATTTTCTCTCTGATAGCGTATATCTCTCCTTGTTTCTCTTCTCTTTTTTTTCGCAAGGGAATGGCACCCTGCTATTTATAATAGTGGAGGGGCATCATTAGGGTTTGGCTGATTACCCATTCTCAAAGTGGCGGCGGCCTGATGCTTAATCAATCTAGACCATTAATTTTAAGCGTGAAGGATCTGGGCCATAAATAGGGATAGCACTGAATCTTGCGAATAATTAATGCTGATTGCTTTAAATCTTCATGATTGGTTGTGTAGCTTGGATCTCTTACCACGTGTCCCATTGGCTTGATTATGAATGATATGACCTGATCTCATTAATTATGAGGATAACGTTAAATATAGTCATTGGAATCTGGTAAATCTTTGTATCTCATAATCATCTTTGCTACCAGCTGTCAAGTCTGGGGGATCATTGAATCTCTGCCACGTGTCTTAATGATGGACTATGCCAAAGCCGCATGACATCCATGAACCGCATGAGACAACGTCTGGGCGAGCCGCATAGGTATAGTATTTGCGAGCCGCATGGGATGGCTTCTTGGTGAATCGCATAAGTGTAGTAATCACGAGCCGCATGGGATGGCTTCTTGGTGAGCCGCAGGAAGACGATTCTTGCCAGCCGCATGAAGTTGTTCTTCACTAGAGCCGTATGGGGGTAGCCACATGTCAATCTCGGATCATGTCAGAGATTTTCTCCTATTTTGAAAGAGTCTGTCATTATGACAGGGCCATTATGACACTTCATGTCAGAGCCGTCAGCTGTCAAATCCTGACAGAGCATTAAATAGGGCCATTGCTCGATGGCTAGCTGTGTGAAGGGGTCCCATGGGGACACGTGGCGTTAATCGAGCCGCATATCTCTGTGAGCCGCATGTACTTCTGAACCGCATGCGGCTGGGGGACTCTTTGAACCGCAGGACTATCCCTATGTAAGCCGCATGGACTCTCCTGTCCGAGCCGCATGAAACTAAGAGTCTCTCTGAACCGCATGAGACTGCTCCTGTATGAGCCGCATGGGGTTCTCCTGTTCTGAGCCGCATAGATCATCGTTCTGATATTTTCCTTGCTTCTACAAGATCCCCTTCAAAGTTTTTAATTTGCAAAATTGAAATACTTTGAATAAGAAGCATGGCCTTTGTTAACCGCATAGATGATTCAGCCGCATGGATTTGTTTGGCCGTATGAGCTGTAAGGCCGCATAGACTTGTTGCCACGTGTCCTAGACACGTGTGCAAATCTTCTTCATTAAATGCCCTTGATTTGCCGCCTCTTGGGGGAGGATCCCAAGGGTCAGTTTTGTTTTGACCGAAGCGGTTTATTCTTTTAGGCGGCGCGTGGACCGAGGCATTTGTTTGATTTTTCGAGCCCCTTTCGCCTATAAATAGGAGTAATTTTATTCTTTGAGGGTTTCTTTACCTTCTCTCTTTTGCTCAAACTTTTTGTTGCCAACTTCCTCTTCATCTTCTCCTATCAGCGATTGGCAATGGCTCCCAAGAGAACTGCTGCTACTACGGGCAAGAAGGCCGCGTCATCTTCTGCGGCAGCGAAGGGCAAGAAGGCCGCGTCTTCATCGAATGCGGCGACGAACGTGGCGGCTCCTCCGATGGCTGGCGTGCCTATTTTTTACCCCGACGTTCACCCGCCTATTGCTGGTAGGACCATCAATATGAACTGCCATGGCTACGTCGCATATCTTATGCACGAGCCTATATTCCCAAGTATGCTGTGTGTCCGACTCATATTCGGGCCGCATGGGATATGACCCAGGCCTGAGCCGCATGAAAGTTGTTGCATAACTACTTCATCATCAGGACCGCATAAGCTCATCTGGACCTGGACCGCATGAGCTCTTTCAAACTGAACCGCATAAGCTTATTTCGAACTGAACCGCATAAGATTATTTGAACTGGACCGCATAAGCTCATCCGCGCTGGACCGCATAAGCCTGTTTCGAGCCGAACCATATAAGCTTATTCGAATCGGACCATATCCGCATATGCTCCTTTCGAACCGTATAAGCTCATCCGCACTGAGCCGCATAAGTTCATTTCGAGCCGAACCGCATAAGCTTATTCGAATTAAACCGCATGGGCTCTTTCACATTGAGCCGCATAAGCTCATTCGGACTGACCTGTATGAACTCTTTCAAACTGAGCCGCATGAGGCTATACTGAGCTAAGCCGTATAAGCATCACGTAGGTTTTGTATTTTAGCTATCTTTTTTGACTTGTTTCTTTTGCTTTATCTTCAGTGAATCTGCCAGTAAATCCTGCGGGGGAACTTATAGTGGGTTCAAATCAATTCGCCTTGGGCGTGCGTCTTGACGACTTAATTAAGCATGTGTTGAATCAATTCCCTGCTGATGAGCCTTCGGAGAGGTTGAACGCCATCGAGAATCAGATACTCCATTACCGCCGTTCCATGATGAATACTGGGAAGCTGGATGGAAAATACCTGAAGCCTTCATTCCTTTTTGGAGACGCTTTAATCATAGAGAATCCCCGAGTATTAGAGATTTCCGAGAACTGGGATTTTTCTTTGGATGGGGTGGCAATCCATATTCCTCTCATGGAACGTCATTATCCTCTGTCGTGGTTCAATATGGTGTTGCTGGACAGGAAGATGGTGTGTAACTTAACTCCTACTCAATCAGGGATGTTGATAGGCAACATCCATTATAACCCGAACATGCGATCAGCGTACGCGGGTAAGGATTCCATCCTCCGGTACATGATGGGTCTGGCCCCGGGCTCTTTCATGAATGTATACGGCCCCAACTTCACACTCACTCAAGCGGATACCTTCCTGAATCGGCTTGTTCGCAGGAAGTCTTATCCCGTTGGCAGGCTGGCATTGCCGAACTGGATAAACCCCACTTCTACGTGGGCCCAGTTGACCACTTGGGTTCTGCAGACCTACGGAACATTCTTGCGGGAGGTGGGACTTTACCATGCCATTCGGGGCACTTGTCATGGGCTTCATATCAATAAACCACTGTTCGTGGCGCTCTTGGAGATGTATAGCCGGCGAACGGGGACGTTCTTTGCACCCGGAGGGGAATTGGGGCTTGCTCTCCATGAGATGTATACTGTCTCCAAACTTTCGTAGGGGAATGAGACTTTCGAGGTGTATACCCCATCGAATGAGGAGTTTGAGGACTTGAACCGACGACTCCCAGGTTCTGTTGCGGTGTATCGGGAGTTGCTGTGCCACCATAGTGCTTGTCACCAGATGGCTATAAGAATGGTGGATAGCTCCGAAGGGACCGCACCCCACACCACATCCTGGATTAATTATCTTTTTAAAGTTGATCCTTCTGGCGAAGTTACTCCTCGAACCCCTCGAACGCAAGGAGAGATAAAGGATCTGATGTCAAGCGTCAAGAAGTCACGATCCAAGAGCGATATATTCGGGAGTCAAACTGACTCTCTTAGCTATTTTTACTATGGGACCACACAGATGTCAGAGAAGGCGCTCCTGGCTGGATTTTTAATGATATGGTTACGGAACTACGTAGTCTCGGGAGGAGCGGGTTCTATCGAGAGGATCGGTCGCCATTTCATTCTTCCTGCCGTTAGACTGGTATTTGGAGTTAGACTGGCCCTTCTACCTGCTATGGTATGTAGCATACACCATGGTCTTCGAACATTCTCGTCCAAGGTTATTGCGCGCAAGAAGACGTTGGATTTTGAGCACGTAGAACTGCCTTTCCACTATTTGATGGGGTGGTTGGCGATGCACTACAAGTCTTTGATGGGACCCGGGATAGCAGAAGATGCTACAGACGAAGACGCTTTCCTTTTCAAATGCCATCGCCGGTCTTGGGAATACAACACTATGCCAGCTTGTCGGAGGGCGCTGGCGAGGGTGGATGGGTGTGACTTTTTTGTGTCTGTTCCTCCCTTTTCTGATGAGGAAGTGAGGAAGGTACATCTTGACGGTACCGGGCCTTCTCACTTTCTGTCTCCGGATATGCTCACCTGGTTGCGCAACATCCGCCCCGCGCATCTGGTTTATCGCAACCGTGATAATGTGTACTTGGAGCCTTACCTACCTAGTAGGTTTTCCCGCTAATTTGGTTATAGCCAGTTATTCCTTGATTGTCCCAACCTTTGTTTGGGCTTTGAAGGTAGCGTTCTTGATGGTGTCAGGGCGTGGAATTATTATGACGCTTATCATACTCGGGCCAGCTTCTCGGTCCCTGATGCTAAGGCACCGAGGGAAATTTTGTACGTGGCTGCTTTGTATCACGTTATGGCGAACAAGCCTCATGTTAATTTCGATCTGAGTACCAGTTTCATTATGGGTACCAGTTTAGAGGAGAAGCCCAAGGGGGCTAAGGCTAGAAAGCAACTAGCGCTCCAGACTCCCCTCCCTGAGTCAGAGCCTTCCGAGTCGGCTGAGGAGGAGGATGATCATGATAGCGAAGACTCCCTTTCTGGTGGGGGTGAAGAAGTAACGGATCAACCGCTTTCCACACCCGATGAACCGGCGGAAGATCCGTTGCTTACTACATAAGAGGAAGTAGTGAGGGAAGAATAGCCTTCAGCTGTGTCTGGTTCCTCACGTAAACGAGTCAGACGCGAGTCTTCTGACAGCAGAGCGACCTTTTTCGTGAAGAGAGCTGCCGTTAGGTCTCGTGGATTACTTATTACCGAGAGGGGTGAAGGTATAGGCGCTGTTCCGGAGTTAAGACCAAGTCGGAGCCATCTTTTTGTTGTAGTTTTCTTTTCTTTCGGAGATATGACTTAATCACTTTTCTTTGTAGGCGTCTGATGAACCGGCCTTTCCTGAACCGTCTACTGCCCCTGGAGTTGATCCGGCCCTTGCTGCTTTGATTAGCGGTGTGTGTGTCGCGATCCTTTCTGCGGGGGCTCTCTCAGCGGCGGCTGGAAGCTCCCAGGTTGCTGAGGCCTCGACCCGGGGTGACGAAGGTTTCCTCGGGCCCGTCTCTGAGATCGCTGAACTTCAGCCAGGCGACGCCGATCTCGGTGCACCCCCCTGAGGATGCCAGGGCGGAGGAGTTTATTATACCTGACTCGGGGGCTGTTGGTGAAGAGGCTGCAGTGGCTGCAGGCGAACCTCGGCCTCCACACTCCTCCACTGGTAAGATAAGCCAGATATTGACTAGTGAGGGGGCTTATTTGCTCTATCAACATATCCTCCGGGTCAAATCGATTCATGGTTGCCTTGGCCCTGCAGGTCCTGACCCTTTACTTCCTACCGCGGATGTTCTTGGGGAAGGCTCGGCCTACCGTGATTTGGGAGAAAGGAGCGTTTCCTCTCCTTTTGTCACGACCCGCACCCTAGAGTAAGGGCACGAGACGTGAATACGTCCAGCCTACGCCTCAGTGTCGGCGGTAGAACGCTGTCCTAGGTCTCAACATCTAACAGTTTATCTCTAAGCAGTTTATACTCCCCGAACGGGGGTAACATAGTAATAACAAACTCAATCACAGCTAAGGAAAAGATAGCACGATATGAAATAGAACTCAAGAAAATAAGGAGATGAAATAGTCTAAGATAATCCCAACAATATCCAGAGAAATACAACTCAGCTACAGCATGAAAGAATATACAAACTGATCTTCAAAAAGAGTCTAGCTAAAACATGATCCAACTACATAAAGATAAAAGCCTAACTATCTAGTCTAGGCAGTCGGGGGAAAGTCCTCAGCTACTGCTGGATCCTCCTGAGGGTCCAGCTCACAGGTGTCTTCTAGGGCTGCCCCGTAGTAGGTGTCTAGGCCAGCCTCCTCCTCGTCCTCTGTAATATTTTCAACAGGTCCAGTCAGGACAGGAGCGAGCACAGTACATCTCAACAATTCATAGCAGGTTAGAAAATATGAACATACAGTAAAGTAAGATACAAGTACTGAAAGAAAAGCAGTATGTAAACAGGAAGAGCTGTAATAGAATATCTACTATACATAGAGAACTAGCAGTGACTAGTGAGTCAGAGTACAACATGAACATGTAAATGGCCTGGGATGATTCAATGAAGACACTACGGAATGATTCAATGAAGATACTACTGGTGTATTATTTACATGTCCACTTCTACTCCCCCGTACCCCCAATCAATACACAAGGATCCAGCTAGGTTATGTTATATGATTCCATGCAAGGCCCGCGAAGGGGGATACATGGATGTCCCATAAATGGGGAGTCTGGGGGTTACCTAACTGTGTAGGATTCAAGAGACTCTGTGATCATGAGGGTACATGTCACAAGTAATCAAGTGAACCAAGAGCATAGTGATACGCCATGTAAGTGAAACGCACAGAACATGTAGTACCCGATGCTCCCTAAGGATAACATCTCAAGAAAGGATCCATATAGTATGAATCCGGGTGACCGTCGTGACAGTACAAGTAAAGTAATCTACTGCAGGAAATAATTCTAAGCAAGATATGAAATGATCAGAGAATGTACTCGCCTGTAACTGAGTGTCCGATATGAATTGTACTGTCCAAGGAGTGGTGTCTGGCTCCTAAACAGAACAGCACAAGTCACAACAAGTCTAAAATGATAAAATGAAGCTCTGCTATGTATTCTACATGATTCTAAGTCAATCTAGGCCAAAGTCAACTCTTGGTCAACTTTGGTCAACCCTAGAAGTCAAACTAGGTCAACCTTGTCTAAACTAGGCTAAATTAGTCTAATCAAGTCTAGCTTAGTCTATACTAGGACACACAAGCCTATACTAGCTAGTACACACCACTACAAGGCTATACAAGCCTGAACCAAGCCTATCCCAACTATATCACATATCATAACATAGCTATATGCTACATAACTAGCATACAACAAACATGTCTAACTTATTTATCAACATACATATATATATATATATACATTACATTAGGCATTCCATTTACATAGATATACATATGTCTATTTACATGCATTACATATATGTGTAGGCTACCTACATGAATATACTTTAACTTACATATGTAATAAGAGAGAGGGGAGGCATGTGCTTATGGGCTGTGACATTTGTGCAGGAAAACAATATGGCAGTGAACAGTGAGCTGTGTGGGTGTGTGATCAGGTATTAATGCAGGAAATAACAATGTGACAGTACATATTAAGAGTTGTGTGTGTGTGGACAATGTACAGGAACTACAATAATCAGTGAAGGGTGATCATGAAATAATGTGTGTGAGTATACAACTAAAGTGCAGGAATAACAGAACAGTGTACAGGAGCATCAAACAGTGAGGGCAATGTGTACAGGCAGTGCAAGTGTTATGTGCAGGAAAACAAAGGGTGATGTGGTGCATAGCAATGTGCAGGAAATATAATTATGCAGGAATGAAACAGGAAAGAAATCAGGTGTGTTAAGAAACTGGAATTTACCAAAATAGTGAAAAAGAAGGGAACCCAATACATGGTTCTTCCCTTCTCAGGTTTTATCAAATTACATTTGCATCCAGTGACAGAAAGAAGGAAGTTAACAATTTAAATACACATCAAAAGAAACAGTACAACACAGGTAATCTCAGGTTTTAGGAAATTAGGCATGGCATACAATCTCAGGTTTTAGACTAAAACTTAGGAATAGGCAAGGAATCAATTCAGTATTTCAAAGGCAGTTTTTCCCCTTTGCCTACTCTCAGGTTTTACAAGTTAACCCAAAACCAACTCAGTTCAAGTATTCACAGGTTTAAGAAGAAAAGAAAGGAAATCAGTTCAGTCTCCAATGTACAATTGTCATTAAAAAATATTAGAACAACAGTTGATAGGTAAGGAAATTCTCAAGTTCTCAAAATAAATTTGTATACATTCTCAGATTTTAAATAACAGTGTTTAAACATTCAACCCTCACTCAAAAGTCACCCACAGGCTCATAGCAATTAGGAGTATAGGATAGAGCTTTAAACATGTATTTAGCACTGGTTAACAGGTTAAATCCTTACCCAAAACCAAGTATTGAAATTTGGACAGAACTGATACCATGTATCTGACAAAATAGCAAATGGCAGTGTAAAAGTGAATTTGTCATTGGCCCAAACTAATTTACACAACTAACAGTCCTAATTCAAAGACAAAGATTAAACTAATAGTTATTTTGATATGTAGGAACAAAATTCGATGGAACAATCAAAACAAAACTGGAAAGGAAATGATTGGCAAACATCAAATAGCTTGGTGTCAGGGCTGTATCAGAAACAGTTTCCAAAACACCCTTTCTAACCCAAAATCTCATATAACACCCAACCTAAACATGTAAACCAATCTAGACAGATTATTAAACATATTAAGATCCTAAATATCAATTTAAACATGATTAAAACATTCAAACTCGAAAATACACAGAGCAACACCCAAACTTATATACACAGTCTATGCACAGTCAACGTGACCAGTGCGCGTGTCCGCACGCAACCGACACGTCTCCTCGTGACACGAGACTTAGGGGGTGTCGTGTCAGACACTGCCCCAAGCTCCATGCCAAATCCCAGCTCGCCACGTGGCCTGTGCTTCGAGTACGAGGCCACGAGTAGCAGGGGAATGCACAGCCTGTGCGCGCGCGTGTCACCCGCATGTGCACGTGTCCGATTCGATACGACACAACACCAAAACCCCCTCAGTCTTCTGGAAACATGTAAGCAACATAAAAACAATATTTTCCATTCAAAAATTATTCAAAAATAATAAACACAACTCCTCATTGGCATTTCATCAAACACATTGCATACGGGACTGATACGTGTCCTGAACGGACACGAATCCAATGACACAGGACACGAATCCTATCCAGACCTTAGAGGGACCCTTAGGGCTTCCTATTGGTGAAGACAAAATGGAAATCTATTAGGAAATGGGGAAGTTACCTATTAGTGAAGAAACTTCACAAAAACTAGAATGGAGAGATTCCTCAAGTCACCCAAACTCCCACAAATTATTGTTTCCCTGCAAATAAAATATACCAGCAGCAAGAGGAAGAAATTTAGGTCCTAATGGAATTGGTTTGAAGGAAAAAGGAATTGAAATGGATTTTTAAGGATTTTAGGAAGATGGGACTCACCTCTTTCCTTAGAACTCTTGAAGAACCCTAAAAGAGGCTAGCCCTAGAAATTAGGAGTGTATTTATAATGGGGGAATCCCTAGGTTCAGCTAGGGTGGCTGACCACTTGGCTTTGGGTTAGGGTTGAGCTAGGTTTGTTAGTCCTATCTAGCTAAGTCACAAAATGACTTGTGAAACCACAAGCCATTTAACAAATAACTTGATTCTACATTCCTAATTCAAGTTCTAATGAATCACTAACCAGTAACTTGAGTCACACTAGGTTAGTCTAGGGTCCACTTGACCTAACCAAGCCCAACTAACTATGGTTAGTTCCTAGGTTAGTCTACATGAATCAAAACTAGTCCAAAATCAAACTAGTCCAAATAAATCCAAAATAAATCCTAAAAATTCCCATAAATTCTAATTAATACTAATAAATTTTATTTACCCCAAAAATGACAAATTTACCCTCAAACTAGAAATGTGGTAGTGATAAATCTACCCTCCTTAAAAGAATTTTGTTCTCGAAATTGAAAGGCGAAATGCAACTGATGAGAAGGATAGAAGTATACCTCACGGTCCAAAAAGATAGGGGTACCGCTCGCGCATCTTATCCTCCCGCTCCCAGGTAGACTCTCCTGAAGAATGATGCCTCCATGCGACGCGTACCAAGGGTATCACCTGGTTCCTCAGAACTTTCTCCCGTCGATCCAGAATCTCCACTGGCTGCTCTGGATAGCTGAGAGAAGGGCCCACCTCAATCTCCGAATGATCGAGTACATGGCTAGGGTCAGCCACGTACCGTCTCAACTGTGATACATGGAATACGTTGTGGACCCCCACAAGTGCAGGCGGCAAGTCTAGCCTGTAAGCCACATCACCGACTCTCCCGCTGATAACGAAAGGGCCGATGAAGCGCGGGCTAAGCTTCCCGCCTCCACCAAAACGTATCGTACCACGAGTCGGAGATATCCTCAAGAAAACCTGGTCTCCGACATAATCACAAGCAAGGTCTCAATTAATAATAATAAACAAACATGATCAAAATCACAAACAAACAACCTAAACCTAATCTTACTCTAATCTGTACCTCAAACTCCAAGGGCCTCCGGTGGCTATCGGCCTAGTGCCGATGTCTGTCCTGCGCCACGTGAAGTCTGTCCCTGATGAGCTTCACCTTCTCGGCCGCATCCACAATCATCTCTGGCCCCAGCAAAGATCGCTCACCAACATCATCCCAGGATAAGGGTGTACGGCACCTACTCCCATACAGAGCCTCAAAAGGTGACATCTCGATGCTGGCCTGGAAACTATTGTTATAGGCAAACTCCACCAAATGAAGATAATCCTCCCAGGAACCTCCAAAGTCCAGAACGCACGTCCGCAGCATATCCTCAAGAGTCTGAATAGTCCGCTCTGACTGTCCGTCCGTCTGGGGGTGGTATGCAGTACTAAACTTGAGCTGAGTGCCCAAGCTGGTCTGCAGACTCCTCCAAAAATGGAAAGTAAAATGGCCATCCCGATCTGAGATGATGCTGATCGGAACTCCGTGGATCCTGACTATCTGTCGCATATACATCTCCGCCAGCCTCTCTGTAGACGTACCCACCTTGAATGGTAAGAAGTGGGCCGATTTGGTCAACCTGTCAACGATGACCCAAATCGCGTCTTTTCCTCCTGGAGTATGCGGTAATCCTGAAACAAAATCCATCGTGATATGCTCCCATTTCCACTCGGGAATGGGCAGCGGCTGCAACAATCCACCGGGCCTCTGCCTCTCTGCCTTGACCTGCTGACAGACCAAGCACCTAGCTACGAAGTGGGACACCTCCCGCTTCATTCTTGACCACCATACATGCTCCCGCAGATCTCGGTACATCTTGTTGGCACCCGGGTGTATAGAGTACTGTGATCTGTGGGCCTCCTGCATAATCTGCTCTCTGAGCTCCCCGCTAGGGACACATAACTTGGCACCGTACCTCAGGGCACTATCCTCTGCAAGTGAGAACTCAGGATCTCCCATTCCTATACTGATCTGCTCTCTGATACTCTGAAAAGCCACATCCTCGAACTGGGCCACCTTGATCCTGTCCACCAAGTCTGACTGTATCTGCATCCCCTATAGCTGCATCTGTACTTCCGGCACGATCACCTCAATCCCAAGGCTCTCCAAGTCGGCAAGCAAATGCGATCCATGGTCAAACACATGGCTGTCGGATACCTGCTCAAGGCATCGGCAACCACGTTGGCCTTCCCAGGATGATACTGCAGTGCAATATCGAAGTCCTTCATCAACTCCAACCATCTGCGCTGTCTCATGTTCAACTCCTTCTGAGTGAACACATACTTTAGGCTCTTGTGATCTGTGAAGATCTCCACCCGCTCACCATACAGGTAATGCTTCCACAGCTTCAAAGCAAAAATCACTGCTGCCAGCTCCAGGTCGTGGGTAGGGTAGTTCTTCTCGTGGGGACGTAACTGCCTGGAAGCATAGGCAATTACCTTCCCGTGCTGCTGCAACACACAACCCAGCCCCTTTCCTGAAGTATCACTATAAATAGAGAATCCACCTGATCCTGAAGACAACGTCAGAATCGGAGCTGTCGTCAGCCGCTTCTTCAACTCATCAAAAGCTGCCTGACACTCCTCTGACCATACATACTCAGTATCCTTCCGGGTCAACCGTGTCAACGGCTCTGCAACCCGGGAGAAATCCTGCACAAATCTCCGGTAATATCCCGCCAGCCCCAGGAAGCTCCTGATCTCTGCAACCGAAGTCGGCACTGCCCATGCCTCAACTGCTACAATCTTCTTGGGGTCAACTGAGATTCCATCTCCAGTCACCACGTGCCCCAAAAAATCCACCCGGTCCAAGAAAAACTCACACTTGGAGAGTTTTCCATAAAGCTGCTCTTTCCTGAGAATCTCCAGCACTATCCTCAAATGCTCCTCGTGCTCCTCCTCAGTCTTGGAGTATATCAAGATATCATCAATAAACACTACTACAAACTGATCCAGATACTGATGGAACACCTTGTTCATAAGGTTCATAAACACTGCTGGCGTATTGGTTAGCCCAAACGGCATAACCAAAAACTCAAACTGCCCGTACCGCGTCCTGAAAGCGGTCTTGGGAATATCCTCCCCCTTCACCTTCACCTGGTGATATCTCGACCTCAGATCAATCTTGGAAAATACCCGAGCTTCGCTCAACTGGTCAAATAGATCGTCGATCCGCGGTAGTGGGTATCTGTTCTTGATCGTGAGGTTGTTGAGTGCCCTATAGTCAATACACATGCGTACTGACCCATCCTTCTTCGGTACGAACAATACTGGTGCACCCTATGGCGACGAACTCGAGCGGATGAAGCCCTTGTCCTGTAGCTCATCCACCTGCTTCTTCAGTTCCACCAGCTCGCTGTTGTTCACCCGATAGACATGCTGAGAGATAGGCTCCGCTCCTGGAACCAAGTCTATCGAGAACTCTATGTCTCTGTCTGGTGGCAGTCCCGGCAACTCCTCCGGGAAATCATCCATATACTCTGCTATCAAGGGGTGTGGAATCGTTTGTTCCTCGACCGAGACTCCACAGAAGACTCCGCTGCTCTGCTCTGCCTGACGTCTGGAGTACTCGAACTCTGGCTCCCCCGGTGCTCTGAACAGAACTCTACCCCCTCTGCAATCAATGCTGGCGTGGTGCCTGCTCAACCAATCCATGCCTAGTATTATATCGTAGTTCGGCAATGGCATTACGAGCAGGCTCACCTCCAACTCACGGCCTCCCAAAACTACTCTCCGACCCTTACAAACATCACGCACGAGGATAATGCCACCCCCGGTCGTGATCTTGTAAGTCCTAGGCAACGATTCAGCTATGATACCGTGTCTAATCGTAAAAGATACAGATATGAAGCTATGCGATGCACCAGAATCAAACAATGTAAAAGCTGGGCTGGAGTCGAGAAGAATCGAACCTGCAATCAGCTCTCCGATCGCCTCTGCATCCTCAGCTACCATGGCGAAAGCTCGCCCCTGCTGGCCTCCCCTGGCCTGCTGCTGGTGCTGGACAAACCTCTGCTGCTGCGTCGGCAGGGCTGGTCCCCGCTGCTGTCCTGCTGGAGCCCTGGCTCCTCCTCCTGGGCCTGCTCGTACTACGCGGCACTCCCTCATCTGATGGTCTGCTGAACCACACTTCAGGCACTGGCCCATCCTCCTCCGACACTCATTAGCTACATGCCCGAGCTTCTTGTAATAGACACAAGTAACACTCTGCCTCTGTCCCTGCTGGTGCTGCCTCTGCTGCTGCTACTGAGGGGCTGGCCTCTGCTGAATCGGCTGGGGCTGAAACTGCCTCGACTGCTGATACTGAAAGTGAGGCCTCTTGGCCTGGCCTCCGCTGCTGTTACTGCCCCCAACTGGGTCTCTCCCTCTCTTGAGCCTAAGCTCAAGGTCATCCTCTGCAGCTAGTGCGTCCACCAGTATCTCCTCAAATGTAGTACCGCGGGCGTTCTTGGTGTAGGACTTGACCTCCTTTACCAAGCCCTTCCGGAACCTCCGAGCCTTCGTCGCCTCCGACAAGTCCTCTACAAATCTGCCCAGGCGGCAGAACTCTCCTGCATACTCCTCCACAGACTGACTCCCCTGAACTAGGGCCTCGAACTGAGTCTCGAGGGCTCCCAGCGCTGCCTCTGGGAAGAACTTCTCCTTGAACAGCTTCTTGAATGCTGTCCAAGTCTGTCCTGCTGTGCCGACCCTCGGGTCGGTCTGGTACCATGTCCGAGCCAGATCCTGCATCATGCTGGCTGCTGCCTCTATCTGGAGCCTCGTTGGAATCTCAGCCAGCCTGAAGATCTCCTCCATATGCTCGATCCACTCATCGGCATACAGGATCCCCTCTGTCCCACGAAAGTCCCTCGGGTGCATCTTCCGGAAGTCTTGGATGCCTTTCTTCCGTGGCTGGTACGGCTGCTGGACTGCTGCTGGCTGTGCCGCTACTCTCTCCACTGCTGTCACTGCCAGCTCAATGCCTCGAGTGAGCTCTGCCGTTTGCCTCTGCTGCTATCCTTGTTGACCCTCCATGTACTGCCTGAAGAAGGCTAGCAGCTGCACTGCGTCTATCGTCCCTGGAGGTGGCTGCTGGTAAGGATCCTCTGGGATAACCGGGTCCTGCCTCCGAGCCGGTGGGTGCATGTCCCCTGCTGCGGCTGCCGAGGTCTCCACACGAGCTGAGGTGGCAAGAGCTGCAGTCTCCTGGCCTCGCCATGCTGGCTGAGAGGTAGCAGTCCCCTCTATAGCATCCTCAGGAACGGCACGCTGTGATCGAGTCTCTACCATCCTGAAGATAGACAAACAAGAGTATCAATTTCTGAGAAAGAAGCAAAATAACAAAGGCGGACAATTATAATTCAAAGGATCAGCTGACAAAAGGATTTAGATGGTAATAAAAGAAATTTTCCTAAAGTGATTGAGTATCTTAAAATTAATGTCCTATATCCTATAGCAGGCTGCAGTGATATTCTAGTTCGAGTACCACTACACTTCTAGTCTAGACCTGCATGGGCCACCACTAAAAACGTGTCACGACCCGCACCCTAGAGTAAGGGCACGAGACGTGAATACGTCCAGCCTACGCCGTAGTGTCGGCGGTAGAACGCTGTCCTAGGTCTCAACATCTAATAGTTTATCTATAAGCAGTTTATACTCCCCGAACGGGGGTAACATAGTAATAACAAACTCAATCACAGCTAAGGAAAAGATAGCACGATATGAAATAGAACTCAAGGAAATAAGGAGATGAAATAGTCTAAGATAATCCCAATAATATCCTGAGAAATATAACTCAGCTACAGCATGAAAGAATATACAAACTGATCTCCAAAAAGAGTCTAGCTAAAACATGATCCAACTACATAAAGATAAAAGCCTAACTATCTAGTCTAGGCAGTCGGGGAAAAGTCCTCAGCTACTGCTGGATCCTCTTGAGGGTCCAGCTCACAAGTGTCATCTAGGGCTGCCCCGTAGTAGGTGTCTAGGCCAGCCTCCTCCTCGTCCTCTGTAATATTTTCAACAGGTCCAGTCAGGACAGGAGCGAGCACAGTACATCTCAACAATTCATAGCAGGTTAGAAAATATGAACATGCAGTAAAGTAAGATACAGGTACTGAAAGAAAAGTAGTATGTAAACAGGAAGAACTGTAATGGAATATCTACTATACATAGAGAACTAGCAGTTACTAGTGAGTCAGAGTACAACATGAACATGTAAATGGCCTGGGATGATTCAATGAAGACACTACGGAATGATTCAATGAAGATACTACTGGTGTATTATTTATATGTCCACTTCTACTCCCCCGTACCCCCAATCAATACACAAGGATCCAGCCAGGTTATGTTATATGATTCCATGCAAGGCCCGCGAAGGGGGATACATGGATGTCCCATAAATGGGGAGTCTGGGGGTTACCCAACTGTGTAGGATTCAAGAGACTCTGTGATCATGAGGGTACATGTCACAAATAATCAAGTAAACCAAGAGCATAGTGATACGCCATGTAAGTGAAATGCACAGAACACGTAGTACCCGATGCTCCCTAAGGATAACATCTCAAGAAAGGATCCATATAGTACCAATCCGTGTGACCGTCGTGACAGTACAAGTAAAGTAATCTACTGCAGGAAGTAATTCTAAGCAAGATATGAAATGATCAGAGAATATATTTGCCTGTAACTGAGTGTCCGATATGAATCGTACTGTCCAAGGAGTGGTGTCTGACTCCTAAACAGAACAGCACAAGTCACAACAAGTCTAAAATGATAAAATGAAGCTCTGCTATGTATTCTACATGATTCTAAGTCAATCTAGGCCAAAGTCAACTCTTGGTCAACTTTGGTCAACCCTAGAAGTCAAACTAGGTCAACCTTGTCTAAACTAGGCTAAATTAGTCTAATCAAGTCTAGCTTAGTCTATACTAGGACACACAAGCCTATACTAGCTAGTACACACCACTACAAGGCTATGCAAGCCTGAACCAAGCCTATCCCAACTATATCACATATCATAACATAGCTATATGCTACATAACTAGCATACATCAAACATGTCTAACTTATTTATCAACATACATATATATATATATACATTAGGCATTCCATTTACATAGATATACATATGTCTATTTACATGCATTACATATATGTGTAGGCTACCTACATGAATATACATTAACTTACATATGTAATAAGAGAGAGGGGAGGCATGTGCTTATGGGCTGTGACATTTGTGCAGGAAAACAATATGGCAGTGAACAGTGAGCTGTGTGGGTGTGTGATCAGGTATTAATGCAGGAAATAACAATGTGACAGTACATATTAAGAGTTGTGTGTGTGTGGACAATGTGCAGGAACTATAATAATCAGTGAAGGGTGATCATGAAATAATGTGTGTGAGTATACAACTAAAGTGCAGGAATAACAGAACAGTGTACAGGAGCATCAAACAGTGAGGGCAATGTGTACAGGCAGTGTAAGTGTTATGTGCAGGAAAATAAAGGGTGATGTGGTGCATAGCAATGTGCAGGAAATATAATCATGCAGGAATGAAATAGGAAAGAAATCAGGTGTGTTAAGAAACTGGAATTTACCAAAACAGTGAAAAAGAAGGGAACCCAATACATGGTTCTTTCCTTCTCAGGTTTTATCAAATTACATTTGCATCCAGTGACAGGAAGAAGGAAGTTAACAATTTAAATACACATCAAAAGAAACAGTGCAACACAGGTAATCTCAGGTTTTAGGAAATTAGGCATGGCATACAATCTCAGGTTTTAGACTAAAACTTAGGAATAGGCAAGGAATCAATTCAGTATTTCAAAGGCAGTTTTTCCCCTTTGCCTATTCTCAGGTTTTACAAGTTAACCCAAAACCAACTCAGTTCAAGTATTCACAGGTTTAAGAAGAAAAGAAAGGAAATTAGTTCAGTCTCCAATGTACAATTGTCATTAAAAAATGTTAGAACAACAGTTGATAGGTAAGGAAATTCTCAAGTTGTCAAAATACATTTGTATACATTCTCAGATTTTAAATAACAGTGTTTAAACATTCAACCCTCACTCAAAAGTCACCCACAGACTCATAGCAATTAGGAGTATAGGATAGAGCTTTAAACATGTATTTAGCACTGGTTAACAGGTTAAATCCTTACCCAAAACCAAGTGTTGAAATCTGGACAGAACTGATACCATGTATCAGACAAAATAGCAAATGGCAGTGTAAAAGTGAATTTGTCATTGGCCCAAACTAATTTACACAACTAATAGTCCTAATTCAAAGACAAAGATTAAAGTAATAGTTATTTTGATATGTAGGAACAAAATTCGATGGAACAATCAAAATAAAACTGGAAAGGAAATGATTGGCAAACATCAAATAGCTTGGTGTCAGGGCTGTATCAGAAACAGTTTCCAAAATACCCTTTCTAACCCAAAATCTCACATAACACCCAACCTAAACATGTAAACCAATCTACACAGATTATTAAACATATTAAGATCCTAAATATCAATTTAAACATGATTAAAACATTCAAACTCGAAAATACACAGAACAACACCCAAACTTATATACACAGGCTATGCACAGTCAACGTGACAGTGCGCGTGTCCGCACGCACCCGACACGTCTCCTCGTGACACGAGACTTAGGGGGTGTCCTGTCAGACACTGCCCCAAGCTCCATGCCAAATCCCAGCTCGCCACGTGGCCTGTGCTTCGAGTACGAGGCCACGAGTAGCAGGGGAATGCACAGCCTGTGCGCACGCGTGTCACCCGCATGTGCACGTGTCCTATTCGACACGACACAACACCAAAACCCCCTCAGTCTTCTGGAAACATGTAAGCAACATAAAAACAATATTTTCCATTCAAAAATTATTCAAAAATAACAAACACAACTCCTCATTGGCATTTCATCAAACACATTGCATAGGGGACTGATACGTGTCCTGAACGGACACGAATCCAATGACACAGGACACGAATCCTATCCAGACCTTAGGGGGACCCTTAGGGCTTCCTATTGGTGAAGACAAAATGGAAATCCATTGGGAAATGGGGAAGTTACCTATTGGTGAAGAAACTTCACAAAAACTAGAATGGAGAGATTCCTCAAGTCACCCAAACTCCCACAAATTGTTGTTTCCCTACAAATAAAATATACCAGCAGCAAGAGGAAGAAATTTAGGTCCTAATGAAATTGGTTTGAAGGAAAAAGGAATTGAAATGGATTTTTAAGGATTTTAGGAAGATGGGACTCACCTCTTTCCTTAGAACTCTTGAAGAACCCTAAAAGAGGCTAGCCCTAGAAATTAGGAGTGTATTTATAATGGGGGAATCCCTAGGTTCAGCTAGGGTGGCTGACCACTTGGCTTTGGGTTAGGGTTGAGCTAGGTTTGTTAGTCCTATCTAGCTAAGTCACAAAATGACTTGTGAAACTACAAGCCATTTAACAAATAACTTGATTCTACATTCCTAATTCAAGTTCTAATGAATCACTAACCACTAACTTGAGTTACACTAGGTTAGTCTAGGGTCCACTTGACCTAACCAAGCCCAACTAACTATGGTTAATTCCTAGGTTAGTCTACATGAATCAAAACTAGTCCAAAATCAAACTAGTCCAAATAAATCCAAAATAAATCCTAAAAATTCCCATAAATTCTAATTAATACTAATAAATTTTATTTATCCCAAAAATGACAAATTTACCCTCAAACTAGAAATATGGTAGTGACACCTTTGCCGTCTCATGTCGAGGGGCCTTCCGCCAGCTCCAGGCAGATGGAAATGGAGTTGGCGATGGTCTCCGCCTCATCCTCCGCAGATTATACGGCTCCGGAGACTGACCTCTCGACCCTATCGAGCATTTAAATTTTGCGGGCTGCCGAAGAGGAGTTGGCCGCTGTTCAAGCGTCCTTCCGTGCGGAGCTGGTTTCTCTTGTGGCAGGGGCGGCAGATTCTGTTGCGTCTTCTTCAGTGCTGCCAGCCACACTCCCGTTGACACCGACTTCCTCGGAGACTCTGGACGAGGTGACGCAGGACGTGGTCGACAGCTTCTATCGCTATTTAAAAAGGGGCGTAGATGCTGCTATGGAATGGGAGACCCCTTTTTATCTATCTCTCAAGTGTGCTCGGGGCCAGATTGCAACCTTGAAGTCCCTTCCTGGCGGGGTGGGGTTGGCTGCAGTCCTGGAGCCTAAGTTGGTGGAGGCTGATCAGCTTGTGACCTAATTGCTGGCGACACGGCAGGCGGGCTTGCCGGCTGCGATTGATCGGGAGCAGGGCTTCCTAGTTGCTGCTCGGGATAGAATCAAGCTTGCTCGGGATACTGCCGGGCCAGTTGTGCGGGGAGACCTTGACAAGTTTTTTACTTCGTATGACAGGCTGGGTCGTCGAAATCAGGCTTGTCGTTCTCGGGAAGAGTCTGCTTCTCGTTGAATCGCTGATACGAAGGAGCAGATTCTTGGACTCCAGAGGGAATTGGCCTTCTTAGAGTCAGAGCTGAAGGCTGCTCAGACAGAACAGGAGTCAATCATTCGGGAGGCCGAGAAGGTCTACCGATCTTCTGCTAACCTGGAGCAGGCTTTCAAGAAATTTGAGGACAATTGGCAAGCTCACGATCATCTGGAGGACGAGGCGGTGCTGACCCACGAGGCAGAGCATCGAGCTTCCCAGAGGTTTGAGCGGTCGGTTGCCTTGCTGATGGACCGTCTCAGGGCGTTATGTGCCCCGGAGCAGTGATCAGCTTTCTGTTTTCTTTTGATTCTCTTTTTTTGTAAGGGATGTGATCCCAAATGATGTAGTACTTTGAATCTTGAATAAATGAGCATGTTTCAACTCATCTTCTCTTTCTCGTACTTGTGGTGTTCGTAGAACTAGACTTGCTGGGGATTATTTGTGGACCTGTTACCCTAGGCGTACCTTGGTTTTAGGTACGGATAACAAGTTTGGACAGGATGTCCGGAACAGCCGTGGCAAAGTGGTCATGGATGTTCTCGGTGTTAGAAAAAAGAATGCCGTAGAGCAGCTGGGCTCCCGGGGCATGGTGAGGTGGTGGATTTATGCTAAGAAGCTTAGCAAAGGAATATTTGTGGACCTATTATCCTTGGCATACCCGGGTCTAGGATACGGATAATAGGATAAAAGGAAACCAACATACTTTCTCAGAGGTTATGAGGACATGGCAAGCATGAGGGTTTTACCGTAGAATCTTCCTGCTCAGAGGTAATGAGAACATGGCAGGAAAGACTTCACGAAAGATATTCGTGGTCAATAGCGGATAATTTTTGGTCAATAGAGGACATTTGTGGACCTATTATCCTTGTCGTACTCCGGTTGTGGGTAAAAATAATATGTTGAAAGGAGACCGACATACTTGCTCAGAGGTAATGTGGACATGGCAAGCATGAAGGTTTCTTCGACGGAGCCTTCCCACTCAGAGGTAATGAGGACATGGCAGGAGTGGGCTCAATGAAGAGGGGGTACATAGAACGACTCAGAGGTAGAAGAACATGGAAGTTCTATGCGAGGGGGCAGTTTGTTTTTGGTGGAAGTGAAAACGACTCAGAGGTAATGAGGACATGGCCGTTTTCGAAAATTTGTGGATCGATTACCTTTTTTGTGCACTGGGAGTGCGGGTAGTGGATAATGAGGGAGGATCTCTTCCAGGAAGAAAGTTCAGAGGTATAATCATACGTGACTTTCTATCTGAAAGAGTGACCAGAATGTGAGTTCAGGGGCACCAACGGGTACATAACTCGGTAATTTAGAATATTGAGAAAGTGTGAGTTCAGCGGTACCAGCGTGTACATGACTCGATAATCTGAAGGGAATGTAGAGGCGAGTTCAGCGGCACCGGCCGGTACATGACTCGATAATCTGAAATGTTGTGGGTGTGAGTTCAGCGGTACCAGCGGGTACATGACTCGAAGATCTTGGAGAGAATGTCGTTTAGACATAATATTTCTTCAGGAACTTGTCGTTGACGGGCAACATGAGCAAGTCTCCGTTTTGTTTTGCGAGGCGGTAAGCACCGTTGGAGAATACTGTCACAATGATAAATGGGCCTTCCCATTTTGGCTGGAATTTGCCGGCGATCTTGTGAGTCATGACCATCGGCCTCCGGACTGCCAGGACGAGATCGTCCACCTGGAATGTTCTAATTTTGACCTTCTTGTTGAAGGCTCCAAGGATGCATGCTTGGTATAGCTCAATTCGTTGCTGAGCTAAGAGGCGCTTTTCATCTAGTGCCTCCAATTCCTGTAGACGACGATGGTGGTTGTCGTCTGTTGTCAATTGATGTGTGAGAGCGACACGTAGTGAGGGGATCTGGGTCTCCAATGGGAGGACTGCCTCACTCCCGTATACCAGGGAGAATGGTATAATCCCGGTGGCTGTTCGGACCATGGTTCGATAAGCCCATAAGCATTCGCCGAGCTCCTCGTTCCAGTTACGTTTGTTGGAGGAGACAAACTTCTTGAGGAGTTTGATGATTGTTTTGTTGAATGCCTCTGCCAACCCGTTTGCTGTCGGGTTATATGGTATCGAAGCGACATTCTGAATACGGTACTTATCGCAAAACCGATAGAACGCATGGCTTGCAAACTGCGGACCATTATCATGGATGATCCTTCTGGGCAGTCCAAAGCGGTAGATGATGTGATGCTTAAGGAAGCTGATCACGTTTGAAGTCTTAACTTCTGCGAGTGGGACAGCTTTCGCCTATTTGGAGAAGTAGTCAGTGATCGCAAGTATGAAACGATGTCCTCGGAAGGAAGGTGGGGTGATTGGACCAATGATATCCATTCCCTATGCTTCGAATGGCCAGGACGCCACTGTCGGATGTAGAAACTCGGATGGTTGGTGAATGAAGTCTGCGTGGACTTGGCAGGCTTTGCACTTTCTAGCATAATCTATCGCATCTGCCACCATTATGGGCCAATAGTAGCCCATTCGGCGAAGACGGTCTTGTAATTTAGGACCTGGCTGGTGGGCCCCGCAGACACCGTCATGAGCTTCTCGTACGACTTCTTTGGCTTCTGCGTTTGACAGACACCGAAGCAGTAATCCGTCGTAGGAGCGGTAATACAGCATTTTTGTCTCTGTATCGAAGAAGAATCTGAAAGAACGCCGTCTGATGGAAGTGGCTTCCTTTGGGTTCTCGGGCAGGATGTCGTAGACGACGAAGTCGATGAATGGTTATCTCCAATCTGGGGCATCATCGATCGTCTGTGCAGAATAACTCGCCCCGAATTACACATTATTTTTGGGACAGACCAGTTTGTAGCCTATCACATCCACTGATTGGCGATCACAATTCGGAACTGCTAGGGAAGCGGCAAGACCGGCTAAGGCATCCGCTTCGATATTTTGGAGTCTGGGGACAATTTCGATGAAGAACCCCTCGAACGACGAGATGATGTTAATCGCTATTTGGTGATAAGGGATCATGTCTTCGTGGCGGACTTCGTATGAGCCTCGGATCTGATTGACGATTAGTTGAGAATCGCCGTATGCTTCAAGGTAATCTACCCCCAGCTCTTTTGCAAGTTGGAGGCCAATGACCAGAGCATTGTATTTGACCACATTGTTAGAGCAGGGCTCGGTGAGGGAATAAGCTCGATTAATCACCAATCAGGAAGGAGAGATTAGCACTACCCCGACTCCGACGATGATATTGCCTTTAGGTCCGGTCCTCGAAGCACCGTCGAAGAACATTCGCCATATATCTTCGTGAGAGGTTGCATGCGAGTCGGCGACCTCATCTGGGATCTCTTCATATATCTTGGAGGACTCCGAGCCCGGGTGGGCTGCTAAGAAGTCTGCCAGGGCTTGACCTTTGACTGCCTTTTGTGGGACGAAGATCGTATGATAAGGGGACAGCAATATTGCCCATGTAGCGAGGCGAGAGCTGAGTGCCCCTGGTTTAGTCATGAGGACCCTAAGAGGGTTGACTCGTGAGATCACATGTATCGTTTGTCCGATGACATAATGCCGTATTTTCTGAATGGCGAATACTAGGGCAAGGCATTCCTTCTCCACCGCGGTGTATCGGTGCTCTGGCCCAATCATCATTCGGCTGAGGTAATATATGGCCTGCTCGTGGCCTGCGTCGTTGTTTTGTGCCAGCAAAGCCCCGAAGGAGTGTTCCATTGCTCGTACATAGAGCATGAATCGTTTTCCAGGGACCGGGGCTACCAAAACTGGAGGATTTGACAAATATTCTTTGATGCTATCGAAAGCACGCTGGCATTCCTCGTTCCATACGAATGAGACTCCTTTCTTCATGAGGTGCGTGAATGGTCGGCATCGCCCGGAGAGGTTGGAAATGAGCCTTCTGATATATGCTAGCCTCCCTTGAAGGCCTCTGAGTTCGCGAAGGTTTCTCGGGGGACCCATCTCCATGATTGCTTTCGTCTTCTCAGGATCTACATGGATACCCTGTGCGGTGATGATGAAGCCCAAGAACTTCCTGCTGGATATGCCTAGAAAGGACTTCGTAGGTTTCATTTTCAAATTGTGCTCTCGCATTAGGTCGAATACCGTCCTTAGATCCTGCAGATGATCTCCCATGCTACGGCTCTTAACGACTATATCGTCAACATAGCACTCCACCGTCTTGCGTAAGTGGTCTCTGAAAATGATGCTCATGGCTCTTTGATATGTGGCGCCAGCATTCTTTAAACCAAAAGGCATGACTGTGTAGAAGTACGTGCCAATCGGTGTTCGAAATGATGTATGTTTTTCGTCGTCAGGAGATATTTTGATTTGGTTGTACCCCGAGAAGCCATCCATGAATGACATACGTTCGAAGCCGCAGGTATTGTCGATCATGATGTCTGTGATAGGAAGGGGGAATTCATCTTTGGGGCACGCCTCGTTCAGGTTGCGGAAGTTGATGCAGATTCGAATCTTCCCATTCTTCTTGAGGACGGGTACTATATTGGCGACCCAATCGGGATGTTGCTCCTCACGAATGAAGCCGCTTGCTATCAGTTTGTTGACTTCGGCTTCGATCGTGTCCATGATGTCTGGGCGGAAGCGTCGCTGTTATTGCTTGACTGGCTTCGCATCTGGTCGAATGTTAAGTTTGTGAAGAGCAATGTCGAGATTTAATCCTGGCATATCTTCATAGCTCTAGACGAACACATCAATGTATTCTCTGACAAGTTCTAGCAGCGACTCCCGTTCTTCGTCTGCTAGGCTTTTACTGACGAAAATTGGTTTTGGAGAAGATTTGCTGCCGAGATCCACTTATATGACCTCATCTTCAGTAGGAGGTTCTCTCAGTTCGAACCGCTTTTCCCATTGTGCGTCTAATTGCTGGGCCCACGGCTCTAGCTCGAGGATTTCGGGGATGTCTTCGTCTTCTTCGTAAGCGTCGGCAAATGCCATGTTAACTGACAAGACTTGTCTGAACACGTCTCCGATGCTATTATCCGAGTCAGAAGTTGGTAACCCGGTTGAATGTGACTGCCAATCGCATTCTTTATCTGAACTCTCAGGGGTCGTAGTAGGCGTTACATACCCTACCCCGTATCGAGTTTTGCTATAGTAGTCTCGTGGTTTGCCTGCCGGGACTGGTGGCTTCAAAGGTAATCGTCGTCCAGTGCCGTAGTTCAAACCTAGCATCGTCTCCAGATCATACCCCTGTTTCTGTATGAGATATTTGGATTGGGGGCTATAAAGATACAGAGGCAATCTTCCGGTATCTGACCCGAGGTCGACTTCCTTTATGGTGAAGGGATGCGGGTCGTTCTTCCGACTGAAGATGATTGGATGGTCCCCTCCCTCGATTATTCGGTAAGCGTCTTCTGCTGGAGTAAGCTGGATTGCGGTGTGCACATTTGTCACCCGTGTTTGCAGGTGAGTGCCTATACCGTATTCCATAGCATATATTGTACATAGCTTATTGAGCTCGGTGTAGTTCAAAGATAACCCTTTATTGATGAAGTAAGATTTCTTTTCTAGGGGGATTACATCATCAGCGGAGGGAACATCAGTATAGGCAGCCACATACTTGGCTAATTTCGGTTCCTTTTTGGCTACCCCCTGTGTAAGTGCAGACTGAGAGGACGCCCTGGGTAGCTTGATTGTCAGAGGTTCAGCTGAGGGAACAGAGCGTAGAGTTGTTGGCAGACTAGCGACCCCCAGTTTGGCACTTGATGTGGAGCGAGGAGTGGCTGGTTCGCTAGAAGTGTCAGACCTTGCATCGAGGTGACGACCCTTCTTTGGAAGGCGTATCGTCAGCGGCTTGTCGGAGGGGTTGAGCTTCTCCGTTTGGGGTTGACTGACTCTCGGCAGTCTGATTGTCAGTGGCCCCGTCGTGGGTCTTGGCACTTGGCCGGACCTTGGCAGCCGAATTATCATCTGCTCTTCTTGCGCCGAGAGGCTGATTGCGTCCTTCCGCAGAGTGGCAGTAAGGGGTGCGGACTTGCCTGGTTTACGAGCTTGGAGGTGGATCGTCAGGGGTCCTTCTGATCCCGTAGCTGTCTCGGTATGAGCTTGTACGTCTCCTTCATCAAGGTGCCTCTTTGTATTTTCATATAGGCAAGAGTCTGAGTAGTAGGATTCGACCCCTTTGAAGGGATCGATATCAGCAAATTCTGTCTTCACAAAGCCGTATTTGTCGACATATTTGAAGCACTGGTGCAGCATGGAAGGCACGATCATATAATCATGTATCCATGGGCATCCCAAGAGGATGTTGTAAGAAGTGTCTGCATCTATGACGTAGCAGGTGACTTCGGATTGGAGATCGCCAATCTGACACTTCAGACGAATCTTCCCAATAAGGTAGCTCCTGTCCGAATTGAAACCGCTGATAGCGGTACTTGTAGGTGTCAGGCGATGCATTGGGATGCGGAGATGATGTAGCAGACCCTTCGAGATGATGCTTATGGAAGAGCCAGGATCAATATGCATCCGATCCACCTTCACGTCGCCGATGTATCCCGTATAGTATAGCGGGCGATCATGTAGGTTGGTTTTGATGAGCACGTCTTGCGGAGTGAAGACGATGTTGGGCATTGCTCCCGTGCAGGCGCTGTCTTGGAGATCCACGGGTGAGTCCTCCCCGGTGAGGTTGGATTGAGCCAGATAGGCATCGGCATTTTGGAGTGCTTCGCTCAATGCAATACGAACGTCCTTGGAGAGCCTTAGGAGTTCGTACAGTGACAATTTGGCCGGAGTGTTAGCCAATTGTGCTAAGATATCAAAGTTGTTGGGCCTCTCTAGCCCTTGGGCTGCGTCTTTTCGGAGAGATTTGTCGAAGCGAGTCTCCTTCAGCCTAGGCTTGTCGGTCGTCGAAGGCTGAGCCGGTCCCGAAGCATCGGTTGTAGCGGATTGATGATTTTCGACTGCGTTGTCAACCACCGGTTGGGATTGTGCTCCGGACCGCGTGACGATGGCTGTAGCTTCCTTGTTGTCTGCTAAGATTGTGTGGCAGGTCCTGACTTTTCCACTCTTCTTTTTGTTGGTGGGAGATGGTGTGGGCCGAGTTACTTGTGACACCAAGTCTGGATGGACCCACATGACTTCCCCTCATGATGTGGTAAAAGGTTCTAGACCAGCAGCATGTTCCCGGGGAGGTAGAAGATTGGTAATCTCCATCGTTGCCAGAGGGACGGGGATTACCCCGTCTTGAGTCTCCGTCGGAGGGAGGCTGCCGAATTGTACGGACACCATATTGGCTGCCACGGTTACCTCTTCAAAATCGATGGCCAGAGCGTTCGAATCGATGAGGCTTTGGATGTACCGTTTCAGTTGGTAGCAGTCGTGTGTAGCGTGGTGTACATAACGGTGGTAATGTCAGAACTTTGGGTTCTCCAGATCAGCCGGCCGAGGCTCCCGTCTTGATGGAGGGAGCTGAATTCTATCTCCTTGTATGAGCATGTCCAAGATAGGCTTGACGTGGCCGTCTTCAAAATAGTAAGTGACTTGAGGCCATTATTTTTCTACGGGCTTCGGCTCAGGTTTTTGTGTTGTATCGGCCACCATAGCCTGCTTTCCCTTGCTGTCCCGATTGTTGGAGGGGTTATCCCCATTATCGTTGTTGGGACACTTGCCCTTGTTTTCTCCTTGCGAGATGTGCAATCCCAGTTGGCGAGCCTTCTTCAGTCGTTCTTCGGCGCTTGTGGCGCTGATGATGAACGCCTTCCAATCTTTGAATTGACTTTCGCCCATCCAGAGACTGATCGTTAGGAGCAGTCTCTTTTGACAAATTTTAATTAAAGATGAATCTGGATTTCCGGAGGACAGCTTCATGGCGGTCTGGCGGAACCGCTCGATGTAGTTCCTTGTCAACTCCTTCTCCCCTTGGACGACGTCCATGAGAGTGGACATAGTGACGTCCTGTCCTACTTCGTAGAATCGCTCCAAGAACAGGCGCTTGAAGCCGGTGAAGGAGTGGATGCAGTTGTCCGGTAGATTGCGGTACCAATCAAAGGTGACTCCTTCCAACGCCCCAATGAATAACCGTGTGAGGATAGCATCATCATGGGGCAGATGGTCGATGGTGACCTCGAAGTAAGTGATGTACCGACTTGCTGAAGTTTTGCCATCATACGGGTTGATATTGAACAGCTTATATCTTGGCGGGAATGGAACATCCCTCCATTCAGCAGGGTATGGTTGCCGTATTCTGAGATCTTGAGCATTTTCTCGGGCATGGAACGTGGCTCGGAGCTCCTGGACCTCTCTCCTTACTTCTCGGGTCTCATCTATCGCGGTAGGGGCTGTTATTTCGGGAGGATTATTGCCCGGGTTTGGTGCCGCTGAGTTCGAATCCACATTGACCGCGGGGCCCGTTCCTGTTTGACCAGGCATTCCTCCTTGTAGAGTTGGCAGGGCCGCTTTAATCTCGTCTACAGACTTGACCAAAGCAAGTAATATGGCTTCGAGATTATCGATGCGCTGGCGATCATTGGAACCACCTTGATTGCTGTCTGTCATGAAAACTGTCCTTATATGAGGAGTGATAAAAGGAACGGTGGAGGATGTACCCTCCGAGTCGTACCCATGTACCGAGAAGTCATTGGGATAGGTGGGAATGTTCTCTTCGGGCTCGGACTCGGGGGGAACGGTATCCCCAGCTTCAGAGCTTGCTTCGTCTTGAGAGTTACGGATGCCCTTGGGGACATCAATGTCTGTTGTACCTGATGGGAGAGTTGTTTGTCCGGGCTCGGCTCCTTGAAACATCGGATTGTTGCGGATGTTTGGAGGAATGCTACCCCCAGTTCCCTCAACCCCCAGCGATATGGATGATGAATTTCCCATCGAGGTAGATTTCGTCTTTGAACGGGTGTGTTGGAATACTCTGGTAGAGGACAACCGTTTAGACGATAGTTTCTTAGCTGTAGTGGTTGATATCTTCGGACTGGAGATACTTGTCTTTTTCCCTCTCCCTTCGGCGGAGACCTTCTGAGCAGAATTACAGGAGACAACAGGAGGTGCCTCATCTTCTGAGCTCGGATGCTGTAGCCTTTGGAAGACGGACGACCGATCTTTCGTCACTGCCGCGTTGTTGCAATAGCAGTTGACGATAATTTGGGTGTAGCGATGTCCAAGCGAGGACTCTTTGCACGCCGACACTCCTCCTCTTTCCTTGCGTTTGTGGAGGATCGCCTCCCGCAGGTCAGAGGAACCACTCTGTTCGTTTGCCGCCGGGGGCTGGACTCGAGCGGTTGTATACAACTTCCCATCTGAGGCCCGTATGATAGTCAACGGGACGTCCCGATAGTCAGAGGTTGGGACAGCTGACTGGGCCTGATAAGCCCGCGTTGCCCTAGACTTCCTCCTTTTAGCACTTGTGGGTGCGTAATAGGAGGAGTCCAAGTTGGATACCAAAGAATCTGGCTTATCATCCAGAGAACCATCAGGGTCAGGACCGCATGAGAGACGGTCGAAGACTGATCGAGAGAAGCGTGGAACGGACGCTATGCGGCTAGAGTTGGGTACCGTGCAGGCTGTCTGCATGCGGTTGTCTTCTGCCGTCGGATGAATTGTTTTTGTGCGACTAGGAGTCACGACCGTACAGGCTGGCCGCATGCGGTTGGCAATTATGGTCGCATAGGTTTTCTGCAAGCGATTGACTCCCATAGCCGTATGAGTTTCATCCGTGTGGTTGGCAACTGTAGCCGCATAAGCTATGCGGCTGACAGATATGGCCGTATGAGTTTTTTTCATACGGCTGGCGGATGTAGCCGCATGAGCCTTCTCCCTGCGGCTGATACCCTTATGCGGCTCGGATCTCATAGAGTTTCTCTTTGTCCCTACAAGTCCAGCATCATAGTGTTTTCTTCTGCCGGACTTGGGGACAACAGAGTCGTCTACGATCTGAAGTGGGGCCGCAGGGGAATCTTGCTCGCCGTCTTGAACAACAGAGGGTGTCTCCGCAAGAGCTTCAGTAGGAACAAAGGATCTGGGTCTCCACTCCTTACGGGCCTTCTTTGTGCGGGCTCGCTTCTGGACCGGGCCAGTGCTCTTGTCGGAGAGCATTTCTTCGATCGCCTGTTGGTCGAACCGGGCGACCATCTTTTGTTGCGTGGAGCCAAGCTTGGCTGCATCCGATTGCGTCACCAACTCCTCAGCCGTGGAGAAGTTAGTCCCCAACAGAGTCGCCATCGTATTTGCCATGAAATATAAAAGAACAGAACAATTATCGGAGGACCGGACTTTTACTTCACGTTACAAACTCGCTTGTACAAAGAAAGCCTAGGGACGAAAACCTAGGTACAGCAGTCTAAGTAAAATTGTTTATTTTAGATTCTGGGGGGTGACAATAGAGGCTCAGGAAGGCGACGGCAGCCCTGTCTTACTCCTTGGATGATCGGTATGCAGCCTTGGCTCCTGTGAGAAGTTGGTTGGCGTTGATGAAGAAATGCTCTTCTTGCTTCTGTTGCTCTTCTGGCTTCTCTCTCTGTGTATTTTCTCTCTGATAGCGTATATCTCTCCTTGTTTCTCTCCTCTCTTTTTTTGCAAGGGAATGGCACCCTGCTATTTATAATAGTGGAGGGGCATCATTAGGGTTTGGCTGATTATCCATTCTCAAAGTGGCGGCGGCCTGATGCTTAATCAATCTAGACCATTAATTTTAAGCGTGAAGGATCTGGGCCATAAATAGGGATAGCACTGAATCTTGTGAATAATTAATGTTGATTGCTTTAAATCTTCATGATTGGTTGTGTAGCTTGGATCTCTCACCACGTGTCCCATTGGCTTGATTATGAATGATATGACCTGATCTCATTAATTATGAGGATAACATTAAATATGGTCATTGGGATCTGGTAAATCTTTGCATCTCATAATCATCTTTGCTACCAGCTGTCAAGTCTGGGGGATCATTGAATCTCTGCCACGTGTCTTAATGATGGACTCTGCCAAAGCCGCATGACATCCATGAACCGCATGAGACAGCGTCTGGGCGAGCCGCATAGGTATAGTATTTACGAGCCGCATGGGATGGCTTCTTGGTGAACCGCATAAGTGTAGTAATCGCGAGCCGCATGGGATGGCTTCTTGGTGAGCCGCAGGAAGACGATTCTTGCCAGTCGCATGAAGCTGTTCTTCACTGGAGCCGCATGGGGGTAGC
This sequence comes from Iris pallida, assembly GCA_029216955.1. Taxonomy (NCBI): domain Eukaryota; kingdom Viridiplantae; phylum Streptophyta; class Magnoliopsida; order Asparagales; family Iridaceae; genus Iris; species Iris pallida. The sequence goes on along the minus strand of JANAVB010040419.1, from coordinate 2,482,363 downwards.
CACGTGTCAATCTCGGATCATGTCAGAGATTTTCTCCTATTTCTAAAGAGTCTGTCATTATGACAGGGCCATTATGACACTTCATGTCAGAGCCGTCAGCTGTCAAATCCTGGCAGAGCATTAAATAGGGCCATTGCTCGATGGCTAGCTGTGTGAAGGGGTCCCATGGGGACACGTGGCATTGATCGAGCCGTATATCTCTGTGAGCCGCATGTACTTCTAAACCGCATGCGGCTGGGGGACTCTTTGAACCGCAGGACTGTCCCTATGTAAGCCGCATGGACTCTCCTGTCCGAGCCGCATGAGACTAAGAGTCTCTCTGAACCGCATGGGACTGCTCCGGTATAAGCCGCATAGGGTTATCCTGTTCTGAGCCGCATAGATCATCGTTCTGATATTTTCTATGCTTCTACATGAAGGGGGTCTTGTAGAAGCATGGAAAAGAATAGGAATTTCTATACGGCCGAAAATCAACATGAAACTTCATGCGACTCAAAAATTGGAGAGTTCCATGCGTCTAAAAAACGGGGGAGTTTCATGCGGCTCAAAAACTGAACTGGGAAGTTTCATGCGGCTAAAAATCCCTGGGAGCTTCATGCGGCTCAGAAAGCTTCATGCGGCCCACAGATAGCAGGAAGCCTTATGCAGTTCGAAATTAGCCTAAGTAGCTGGCCATAATTACTCTGACATAAAGGCAACAGCTTTGACAGAGATGATGGCTCTGACATAAAGACAAGATGTGACTTGCTTCTAAAAAGACGAGAAAATCATCATGATATCCGGCACAGTGCACAGTTCCAAAAAGTCTCTTCATACACTACAAAAATAAACCAAATTAGCGACGTCCAGATACGTCGCCAATTAAGGCATATACGTCGCTAAAGTTATTTAGCGACGTATTTAGCGACGAAAAATGAAGGTCACGAAAAACCTAGTCGCTGATGACACATTCGTCGCCCTACGTCGCTGTTTGCGACGTCAATACTATGTCGTTGTGTCGTCACAAAATTAGCGACAGAGGGCGACGAACATTGACGTCGCAAAATTAGCGACATAGTATGACGTATTAGCGACGTCCAGTTATATTTATGTGATGACATGCAATGCCTGCCATGTCAGCATCTTAGCGACGTACAGCGACGTATTAGCGACGTCAGTATTCTACAGTGAAGCGACAGATTACGATGGTTAGCGACGTAACGCCGCTATTTAGCGACGTACCTGTACGTCGCTATACGTCGCAGAATAATAAAAAAATATTTAAAAAATATAATGTGTATTTTTGTTATGCTTTGTGTCTGTGTTTACAATGTGTATGAAGTGCAGTGTTCGAACCATCGACAGTTTCGCTTACTATTCTATGTTTTATCTTGGATAAAAAGAGCAACCATTCAGGGTGCACTTCTCAGAGCTTCCTCTTCACGTCCTTCACCTTCTCGGGATCCTGTACGACGTCCCGAGAGAGTGAAGGATATAAAAATAAAGCTCTCAGAAGTACACCCTGGACAGTTGCTCTTTCTGTCCAAGGTAAAACATACAACAATAATCGAAACTATCGATGGTTTCGAACACTGTATTTTACATACACTGTAAACACAGACACACATCATGACAAAAATACACATTATATTTTTTTAAAATTTGGGCAGCACCTCCTTTGTATATCAGATCATCGCTTATAACCCAGCGTAGGTATATTTGTCATCCCCGTCGCAGATATCACAAAGTAAATATCACAATAAAAATACCAACAAAGAAAATATCACGAAGTAAATATCCAACAAACATACATGTCCACAATAGAGGGCAAATAAGAATGAAAATCAGTGTACAGAAGGGTCAATGGGCCCATAGGGCCAATACATACAAAGATGATAAAAAAAATCTACTGGATCACTGAAGACCCCTGCCGCACATCTGTGATAGCATGTACTCATATTGCTCCTATGTGAGCTGCACCGTAGGGGCAGTAGGAGGCAGTACAACGTCTAGAGTCGGCACCGTCGATCGACCGGGAGGACGTATCTGCTCCAGCTCTCGCAATTGGTCACCATGCGCAACAAGGGTACTCACCATCCTCTGAGTACTCTCATCAAGAGAAGTGTGTAGCTGGGTGAGTGAGGCAGCCACGGTCCTCTGCGATCCCTCCAGCTCGACCTGTCTACGCTCTATGCGCTGCGTAGACTCGATGAGCGTATACAAGCTAGCAGCTGTAGCCTGCTGCAGACTCATCAACTCCTGTATACTCGCTCGACCGTATCAAATCGTCCGGTGATCATCGAATTGTCGGATCGTCGCTCTCTCCCAGCTGCCTCAGAAATCTGCTGCTGCAACTCACGACGCAGCTCGTGGAGCTGTCTGCATACATCCTATGCTCGTGATGACGCCTACGAAGCTGGAGACTGCGTACTGACAGAGGGCGCCCGAGATGACTCTGAAGCCAAATATGTACCATAGGATCCCATACCGTAGTATGTACACTTCTGAAGACTGCCAACGACGGTCATCGAGAGCTCGTCCGACGATGGAGCTGTAGGCGGCTAGGAGAAAATACCAGCCCTCCCTCTGCTGGCGTACTAGCAGCAGTAGCCGCCTCCTCTTGTAGCCGAACAAACTCGGCCTAGAATAATGTTAGCTAACGTATAAGTGTTTGCTGAAGTCTATATTGATATCTATTTTCTTGTTTTCTAAATTACAGTAAATTGATATAAAGAATAGAACGTACATATGCCTGCGTCGCCCTATCGTCAATGAACTCCCCAGCCCTCCGATGGGTGACCAGGAAGATGGTCACCACGTTGGGGTCCTCACCCTTTTTTATCTGTTAAAATATATTATCTATTATTAGTATTAAACATTCTATCCAACTATATATAAAGTAATGTCTGTCATAGGAAACGTACCAGACGACGAAAATGCCCCGTCATCGGAATGGAGCCACCACACCACTTACTGGCGCTCGACCGTGCCACCTTGGCCTTGTCAGACCACTCCTGGTACCTGGGCTCGCCGAATCTTGCCTTCATCGCAGTCCACTGCTCTGGCGTGATCCAACCATGGATCGGCTTTCCGGAGCGACCACGAGACTTCTAGTCGTGGATCGCATCACGGATGAGCTTACCTACGACGACAGAAAATTGGGCCTCGATCTTCGCCGCCCGGTGTGCTGGATAGAAATAGGTCCTCTACAAGAAGTAAAATTGAAAAGTTGTATAATATACACAAATGATTATTAAAATTTAAAAATAAACAAATTTTTTACCTTGAAGTGGGCGAACCAAAAGGCCTTCCTATCTGCGGGAGCATCTGAGTAGTTAATTCAAGACCCACCATAGTTTTGCCTCAGAAATACCCCCTGCTGTCTCTGTACTGCAGGAGGCCGATATCTATACAATAATAATTTTCATGAATATATATGTACATATAATCATTTGAGAAATATATATTAACTAATTAACTTACTTCGTAGGCCCGTCCGTGCGTCTCGCCCGGGGGAGCGTATGGAGGGTCGCTCTCACCTCCTGCCTGTGCAAGATCAGTCTGATCGACGTCTTCCATATGCTCGGCGTCGGCTCACCTCATGGAGCCGTCGGTGAGAGGAATGCTGGACGCGGGATCAGGAATGCTGGAGCGGGATCAGGAATGCTGGATGCGAGATCAGGAACGCTGGACGACGAGGGAGGAGTCGCCAACCTGCTGGAACTGTCATATCCCGGTAATGGATCGGGAACAAAACGGTACAATGGCGTACTCGGAGATGAGGATGAGGGTATGGAATCTCCATCCCCAGCCCGAGGCAGACGAGACTGCCTAATATAAAATCCTCCGTGTCGTCCAGATGGTCTAGACATACCTGATAATAACATATGACAATAAAACAAAAATACATATTTATATGATAGACATCACAAATTTTTGAAAAATATCATAGTCACAGATAAAAGTGTCACTAAAGTGTCACTAAAGTGTCATATATTTATATGATAAAAATGTCACTAAAGTGTCAAATATGATGAGAAAACAAACGTACAGATTTAATTCTCTTCTGAAAATTCATCTAGTTCGTTTAGCTCATCTTCTTCTTCTTCTTCTTCTTCTTCTTCTTCTTCCTCCTCCTCTACATCTTCACTTTCATCTGCATCTTCCTCATCAGGTAATTCTACTTCTTTTACACAATTATATGTGTAATGAGGAACTTTCGTCGTGTCCACTTCTATAATATGTGCTACAAGAGGTAGTTCATCATCTTGATAAGCTATATCGTCAACCTCAAAGGTATTTCTAGCTTTGGTCTTGCATACTGCCTACCAGTCTGACCTTGTTGTTCTCTTTTTAGGATAACTTATGAAGTACACGAGCTGAGCCTGACTTGATAGGATAAATAGTTCATAGGCTTGATATCGACGCCGATAGTTTATATCCATAACACCGTGCTTGTCTACTTTCCAACCTTGACCTTCAATCGGATCGAACCAATCACACCTGAATAACACAATCTTAGGAGGCTCTATTCCATAACTATATGTCAGCTCCACGATCTTCCGTAGCATGTTATATAAATTGTTGCCCACATCAACATCTTTGTAGTTCGAAGATCTGATAAACAAACAGCTATTTTTGGTGGAGTCGAGATCCACAAAGTTGTCTCTGATCGGGCAAGTTGTTGACTTGAACCTAAACCCATTAACACAGTAGCTTGGCCATATTTTTACAACATAAATTGGTCCTTTGGCTAGCGTTCTAATAGACTCATTCTCGAGTCTTGCGTATGGATGATCGACCTAAATACCACAAAAAAAGAAATTAAGCTCATTCTCAATTAAGTTCCTATACAAAAAGGTAATTACAGAGTTCTTAAGTCTTACGTATCCACTCAACCATGATAGAAAATAATGCCTCATTTCTTGTTCTAGTTCTTCTTCTGTTATGTGTGGCCTACCTGACCTCACATTATTATTAAATATGCTGAAAATAACAATATTTAATTAATGTAATAGTATAATAATTAATACTATTAAAATAATGTAGACGTATTAATTACTTACCCCTCCAGTTTCTCTACTTTTTCCTCGTCGCAGTTGAGTAATACATACACCTGAACAGCCCTTAGCTCATTATCATTCAGATATCTCTTCTTCATTTTACCCGATGGCTTTCCTCGAGCATTGAATGCCTTAAGTATTGTATCATTACATTCATGATCTCCGTCATCGTTTCTAGAAGCTCTCGTTCTATTAGTTGCAACATGAGGCTTGAAATACATCAAACAAAAGTTTGTAATCTCCTCGAGAACATAGGCTTCACAAATAGAACCCTCGACCCGTGCCTTATTTTTCACCTTTCTTTTTAGGTGATTCAAATATCGCTCGAACGGGTACATCCATTGACATTCGATAGATCCACCAACACGTGCCTCATAGGATAGATGAATCGGCAAATACTCCATAGAGTCGAAGAATCCAGGAGGAAACACCCTCTCTAGCTTGCACAGTGTTATCGTAATGTCCTTCTCTTACTTTTCTAGATGATCAACGAACAATTTCTTAGAACAAAGATTCCTGAAGAATATGCTAAGCTCCATCAATGGATCCTAAACTGCCTGCGGTAAGAATTCTCGAAATACAATCGGAATTAACCTATTTATGAATACGTGACAGTCATGGCTCTTCATACCCGTCAATTTATTTTCCTTCGGATCGACACATCTTCTCAGATTTGACACAAATCCGTCTGGAAATTTTAGGCCCTGGATCTACCGACAAAGTCTCACTTTATCCTCCTTATCCAGCGAGAAAATTGACTTCGGCAGGAACCGTTTTCCATTCTGCTCTATCAAATGCAACGCACGACGTTTACATATTTCTTCTAAGTCTAACCTAGCCTTGGGATTGTCTTTCATTTTTTCCTTTACGTCCATCACAGTATTAATTATGTTATCAAACACATTCTTCTCCATATGCATGACATCAAGATTATGTCTGATCAGATTGATATTCCAGTATGGCGATCCCAGAATATGCTCCTCTTTGTCCAGTTATGATCTCTACCAAATCCATCGCACTTGTACCCAGTTGTAGAATCTTCGATAACACTTAGAAAATCTCTAACCTCCTTCCATATCATGGCTCCGCACCACCTTGGCAGTGGATCACCCTTCTCTACAACGCCGGCACGGAATGCAGTCATGTTCCTTCTGAACGGATGATCTTTTGGCAGAAATTGCCGATGACAATCAAAGAAGCATGGTTTTCCTCTGTGTTTCAAACGGAAAGCCTTACTACGCTCCATTTAATATGGATATGAGAGACGGCCATGAGTGCTCCATCCAGATAATATTCTATAGGCCGAAAAGTCGTTGATGGTCCACATAAGGGTTGCCTTCATCTGAAAATTCTGCTTCCTGGAAACATCGTACGTGTTAGCGCCTACTTCCCATAACTGATTCAACTCATCTATCAAAGGCTGTAAGTACACATCAATGTTGCTCTTGGAATTGTTCGGACCAGGAATTATAATAGTTAGAAACATGTACTTAGTCTTCATGTACATCCAAGACGGTAGGTTATACGGAGTGACAATCACAGGCCAACATGAATACTGGGATCCCGAATGACCAAAAGGAGTAAAACTGTCAGAAGATAGCCCCAACCTGACATTACCCGGATCTGAAGCAAAATTAGGATACACTCGATCAAAGTGCTTCCACGCATCTCCATCGGATGGGTGATCCAACACTCCTTCAATCTGTTCTCGCATGTGCCAACTCATATTTTCGACCGTCTCTTTTACCATAAATAATCTTTGTAACCGTGGCATTAAAGGTAAGTAGTGCATTGAATCGGTCGGCCTTCTTGCACTGGTAGACCTTCTTGTACTAGTTGTCTTATAGCGATCAACACTACAAAATCTGCACACATCTGCGTCCTTGTCGTCTTTATAGTACAGTATGCACCCATTGCAAAAAGAATCAATTTTCTCATATCCCATCCAGAGCGATCTCACCATCCTCTTAGATCGATAGAAGTCCTTAGGTAACTTAGCACCTACCGGCAAGATCTCTATAATCAACTCCAACACTCGGTTGTAGCATTCTTACGATATGTTAAAATTTGACTTAATACTCAATAGTCTTGTAACCACCTCAGCTGAATACAATGGAGTTCTTGCATTCTCTAACAACTCTATGAACTTTGCAGCATCGACATTCGGTGCCTCCTCTGCTGCATCATGAACGAAATTAGGCCCCACAGCATCGAAAACCATGTTCACGCACCCGTCGTCGTATGCATGATTATCTGAAACAAAATTAGGTCCCACATGCATTTACGGCTCAACATAAGGCTCCGGCTCTGACGCTAAAGACACAAGTTCTCCGTGTGCGGTCCACTGATAGTAATTAGGCGTAAAACCCCTCGAGTACAAATGATATATCACTTCCAGTTTTGGATAATATTTCACGTTATGATATTTTACATACGGAAACTTAATTTTGTTGCCGTCCATGTACTGAGGGAATGCCTTAGCAAACTGCAGGAACTGCTCTACTTTCGCTATGTATTCATCCCACACACCACACATATTATCAAGACGATGATTGTACATCCATGAACGATTCCGCAAGTAGTAATTCATATCCATTTGAAAATAATTCTGCAAAGATGGACACACATTATCCAATAGACACAAATTCGTATATTATGTCTTATTATAGGACGCACATTAGTAGCGGACAGTTACTAATAACCATGCTATATCGCACATAAGTTCTTGTGCATCCAACGTGTACACATATACTATCGATTCTTACTGATGCCAATCTCATTCAGACACACTAGATTCGTTTCGACATCGCCAGGGTCAAGTTGAGAATTGTCTTAATTAACATCAATTTTCATGACTTGAATATAATTTCACCTTCAACCGATATCTAAGACCCCATGACAATGTCAAGTAGACCCCATGAATATAATGTCACCTACAACCGATATCTCATTCAGACACACTAGACTCGTTTTGATATCGCCAGACCATATATATATAATGTCACCTACAACCGATATCTAAGACCCCATGACAAAGTTAAAGACATTGTTGACAAGACTTGAATATAATATCAACCAATATCCTAAGATACTACTTATAATCCTAGGATACTATCTTAACTCTAACATATTAATTGGCTAACTTAGGATACTAAAAGTATCCTCTAACATCTTATGTATCCTAGATATCCTAACATCTATCGCTAACACATATATATAGGAACTAGCCGTTGCCTATTGCACTAACATACGGTTAGTATCCCTCTATGAATTGGAATATGTGATACATGTATTTGTCTTCAAGAATTAAACATATGCAATTACCTATCACATATCTATTCCTTCATTTGTATATAGTGATACACACATCTCTCCATGAGTTGTGGCCAAGGTAAGCTACTGTCCTGCTTGCCTTCATGGCTTCTGAACTCTACTACACAAATCTAACACTCACACCAACACTCACATGAACCTAGACTAACATTCTATTATCTGATACCATATTATCCTGATATGCATATCCCTTACTAACATCCTAACATACAAGGATACCAGACTTACTGATACTCAAGTGAGTATCTCAAAAACTCCCTATTCACCTATGGTTACAACCCATACCATAAACTCTGATACAACTAACCAAGTGACCCCAAGCCTCTGATAAATACTAGACACCCTATAGATTAGACCCTCTGATACATGATACTAAGGCTAACCCCCATGCCTATGGCCTAGTGTCACGAGTCAATGGCCACTTGGGCAATCACCAAAAAAGAGGGTGTTCCCTGCTACTGTCACTGCTCTGTGGAAGAGCCAAGGGCAATGCAGTAGCCAAAGCAAACTCTACTTTTCCTTGTCTCATGCCTATTGTCTGCAGTGCCTAGCCAAGGCCACTGCTCTGTGGCTACTAGCAAATGCAAGGCAATTGCCTACGCCAAAATCTGTCAAGACAAACCATGCCAACCCAAGCACTGTAGGCCACACATGCATATGGTTTCCTAAAAACTAACCCATCTAAACACCTGCACTCGACCATGGGGCACTCTCTTGTGCATCCAATACACAGGTCTAACTGTAATGCCTGTGGTTCGTATCACGTATTCTTGGAATACGTGTATGTATTTTATTGCATGATTTCCTGGCTTGGCATTTCCTTCTTGGCTTGGTCTATTCCTGGTTCGGGTTGGTTGGTTCGGCCTGGCTTGGTTTTGCTTGGGTTCATGATGAACCCTTGGATGAACCCCCTACCTACCACCACCATTTGTATTTATTAGCCCATTCTTTTCTCTCTCTTTATTAATCTCATCTTCTTCTTCCTCATTACTTCTTACCTACCAGAGAGAGAAGAGAGAGGTCTAGGCAAGTGCAACTTGCTTCATGGAGGAACTCTAATTTTATTGCTTCATTCTCTTCCTTACAGCATTTTAACTTACTTTAGAACTTGGCATTTTCACTTTCCATGGCTAGATTCTTGTAGATCTATATTTATATTATTTTAGATTTCTTGGGTTTTGATCTACTTAATCTTGTTATTTCTGTATTTTGATGGTTCCATGTTGTAGAGTAGCTCGTTCTACCCCATTTTGACCTATGGAAGTTCGGATTTGGGCTCCGGATGGTAGAGTTATGCAGCTTGGAAGCCATGGCTTATGGCGTACTTCTTCTCGAAAATTTGGAGAAGAAGCACAGTTTCGAGCCGCATGATAGCACTTGACCGCATGAATATTCATGCGGTAAGTCAGGTTCGAAACCGCATGCACTATCAACTGGACTTGACCGCATGATAAGTTCATACGGCAAGTATTTAGTTCGGCCACATGAGGCTCTTGTACTTCTAGCCGCATGAGGCCCTTCTTCCCGAACCGCATATGCACCTTTGCTCGCGAGCCGCATAGACCGCAGTCTCCCGCTGCCGCATAAGGACCCGAGTCCTCTCAGCCGCATGACTGACTGATCCCGACCCGCATAGACCCTGATCCCCGAGCCGCATGAGAACCCCCAGACCCTGGCCGCATGGACTTCTGAGTCCGGGCCGCATGATCCCGATTAATTCCAGCAGCATGCGCCCTTGCACTTCCAGCCGCATGCGCCCCCTCATTTCTTGGCCGCATATGACTGAGCCGCATGACTTTCTCATGTTCCTGTGTACTATTATTTATTATTATTTGCCCATGTTTTGTAACTCCTTTATTAGATATTTTACGCCCATTTTATATCCTTACGTCTTTTATCATGAACTTGATTTTACTTATATGTTTGGAGTTGATAATGGAGCACGACCTGACAGTGACCCGTCGTGGTGCACTCATGACAAGAAAACCTGACCTGACCTGATAGTGGCCCGTCGTGGCGCACTCCGAACTAGTACACTTGATATGATAAAACCTGACATGATTATCTCGAACAGCTGTTGCGACGGCTACCTGACATGACATGACCTGTATAATAACATGGACGCCGTGGGCGATTGTGCTTGTACAAATAAACCAGTCCTGTCTTGCATCATATCTAGGGAGGGAGCTCCTGAGTACCACGGTCAGGAGTACCTATTGAAATGGACTAAGGTTAATAACTAGATTAACACATTAGTCATGAAGAGATTTCCCAGCTACAGGCAATCCCGTTACCTGGGCGCGCCTGGGATTTGTAGCCTGCCGTCGAGTAGGGCATATTTCCAGCACACTGTCATGTGTTGCACCTTTCAAGCTACTTAAGGGTACATGCGTTTCCTGGACGGTGTACCCACCTGAATTCAACCCCTAATTTTGACCTGGGTAACCTGGATGGTCTGCAGGGCTTGTGGCTGTAGAATAATCTCACTGCATCTTGTTAGTAATTAGGCTTGTGACAACCCTAGTTAGTTAAAATATCAAGCCGTAGTTCTTGCTTGGCCGTGAAGTGATTGGATGGAGTCTAACCTGTCTAGCCTTGTCCTGATCCTGTTCCAGACTACTGTATGACCAGAATGCTTGTATTTATTTTACTGATAAATGGTGAGAATTCCAAGTTCTGTTCAGACGAAGGGTTACAACCCCGGTCCTTGTTTGGTTTATGGGTTGTAACCTGGTTCTCTGAATAGTCCCATGGTTATCTCGTCGTATATCATCCTGATGTATTTTCTTTATTTCCAGTTCTTACTTTTATTTATATCTTGTGCTGATTGCTGGTTTTAGTTCCTAAGTGAAGCTTCCTTTGTGGCACTTGCTCTTTCTGGGATCTGACCCAGCTGGTTTTGTATGGCCAGATTTCGGAGCAGCTCCGGAGGATCCACCGACCTTCCAGCCAGATGGTGGCCACTAGACGGAACCCTGGCAACGAGTGGGTTTATTTTTGATCTCCCACTTTATTGTAAAAATATTCTTTTGAGGCGTTTAGCCGACGAGCACCTGTTTAGCTCGATTGTACTTTACTTACTGTCTGCCTACGGGCTGTAACATGATTGACAGATCCTAGGGTTGATCATGTATGACTAAACTCTTGCTAGTCTTCATATTTTGTAACGACTAGCTTCATGATTAGCTGAATATGTAATATTTGGAACGCCTTATTATTGTATATTTAATGATCATACATCTTGTAATATTTACTTACTTGCTTGTGATTGAGACATTAGGCTTGTTCATGACCATAGGAGACTGTTGGCTTGTAGTAAACCCTCATGTATCTAGACAGCTGTGACCATATAGCGAGATGGAATCCATTTCAATATACGTAGCTGGCTATGTCTGCCCCCGCTCTCCAGTATTCTGGTTCTGGGGCGTGATACTAACGGCCCCTAAACCTGTCACACCCCATTCTGCCATTAAGTTGTTGCATATTAACACATGTAACTCTCATATACATTCACACTTCTCACACTCTCTTCCTCTATGATACATGTATTTGTTACATCTGTTACATCCGCTGCCGCTGCCGCTGCCTATTGCACTAACAGTATGTTAGTATCCCTCTACTAATCCTATTGGACATAAACCCATCCTAGCCACTCTTGGAATTTCTCCATGGGTGATATCAAACCCATCCTAACTTTCTAATAAGGACTCAAAAGAGCCTCAAAATCGAACCTATGGATTCAAAACACACACAATTGCTGTGTGTGTATGTCCATGTGTGTCTGTGTGTGTGTGTGTGTCCGTGGGTTCGTGTGTGTGTGTGTCTGTCTGTCCGTGTGTGTGTGTGTGTCTCTGTGTGTGTGGGGGGGAGAGAAGGAGGATGAGTGTTAGGGTTTACCGGAGAGAAGGAGGAGCCGCTCGGATTGGGGGAGGAGAAGCTCGATAAGGAGGAGCTCAGAGGGGGGTTGGGGTCGCCGGGGGAGGAGGGAGTCACCGGGGGGAGGGAGTCGCCGGAGGGGGAGGGAGTCGCCGAGAGGAGGAGGGAGTCGAAAAATATAAAATTTTCGAGTGAGAGGGAAAAAGGAAACAGAACTGTGCCCTAAGTAAAAAAATTAGCGACGTCAACAGTTGACGTCGCTAAACGTCGCACCCTTTTAATATATGGCGACATATTTTAATAATATGTCGTTGAACGCTGCTATTCCGTGACGTAATTTATCTACTGTCGCTGAACGTCGCTATTCAGCGACGATTTGCAATGTCCATAGAAGGGCGTCGCTATATTACATATTTAGCGACGATATTTTGTTCTGTTGCTAAACAACGTCGCTAATATAGCATATTTTAGTAGTGATACGGATCACCAAAGAGACACCCTTTATGCGGCTCAGTCATGAGATAACTCTCATACGGCTCGAGCATGGATCATCTCTCATGCAGCTCGGTCATAAGACGTCCTTCATACGGCTCGGTCATGAGACGTCCTTCATGCGGCTCGGTCTTGAGACACTCTTTATGCGGCTCAGCTATGGAACAGTCCTTCATGCGGCTCAGCCAGGATGCAACATTCATACGGCTCGCCACAGAGTAGCAGTTGAGACACGTGGCAAAAATTGACCAAGTCTTAACAGTTTGAATTTAGTGCAACAAACAGATCATGATCAATCTTAACCAATCCCTAGCTTCCCACTTCTTGAGGCACAGTTACAAGGATGTGGCCCAAACTTAGCCACGTGGCTGTACACCCCATTACTCATGAATTTCCATAAATATCAAGGTGCTATTCCCTTGCACAAACACACAGAGATATACACACACCCTGCAGAGAGAGAGCATTTCTTCACCGGAACCGAGGTTGCGTTCGATCGTCCAAGGAGTAAGGCAGAGTTGATAGCACTTTACCGAGCATCTACCTTCACCCCCAGAATCTAAACTAAACAATTGTACTTAGATTGCTTTTCCTAGGTTTTGTTCCTAGGCTCTCTTTTGTACAAGCGAGTTTGTAATTGTGAGTCAAAGTTCAGTCCTCCTATAAAACTGTTCTGTTCTACGACAATCAATGGCAAATAATTAGATATGCGAATTTATATCCTCATGGATTATTTATGACTAATGATTAATTCCTACTTAATTGATATCTACTTTTTATTAAAATCCTTTATTGGTCTCTTTCAAAACTATATTTATACTTTTTATTAGATTATGTTTTTAATGGTTTCTTTCAAATCTATTCCCCAAATCCTTGTCATGATTATTATTATTATTATATATTTTGCCTTCGTCCTACTATGCTTGGGTTCATTTTATCTCTTATTAAAGGGGAGCTTATTTTTTGATCATGTCAACGGGGGAAAAACAAGTTTAAGTCAATACACAATATTTTAGTAAATCTGTGTCTATTAGTGATACATGTATTTATTGCACCTGTCTTAAAATTAACCGATTTGTCATAATCAAAAGGGGGAGATTGTTAGCCCAATGATTATATCACATTTTTGAATATGGCTAATCAATTGAGTTTAACTATTGATATCACTTATATTCGTGTATTCACTATCATGTTGCTACTAAAACTTAGCATTGTCCTACTGTTCACTAAATGCTATCTTATTTTGTCACGACCCGCACCCGCTTTTCGGATATGAGACATGTCCAAGCCATCTTACGCTGCAGAGTCGTTGGTAGAACGCTGTCACGGCCAAGATGCTCAAAATCACAAAATATAACATTTGCTGCTCATTCACATTTCTAAGTTTATTACAACAGTTACAACATTTATATTTAAAGAAAATACAAGGTTTTACAATTAATGAAAATGATACAACTGCTATCTATTTCTAGGTTTCTGTCCGCATGTATACCCGTATCTCCTAAAGCTAAGTGAAGCCAGAGCTAACCTGAAAAATGTTGGCTTCCGGTCGGGAATGGAACAAGCACACAAACCGATGGCAGTGCGAAACACAAGACATAAAAATAACATATGAGTGATGAAAACTAGAAAGTAACTGACATCATGGCAAGCGATGAAGAAAACGAGGAATCAAGTAAAATACAACTATCTACGTGATTTGAAATATCTAGTTCGACATGTGAACGGCTAAGGGGTAAATACGGCACCCTGCACATATCATGTGCAGATGGTATCAGTCAAGATTAGACATATTGGGATGGATAAGGGGTAGTTCACACGTCTACTAAGATTTTTTTCCCGTCCAGCTAGTACTCATGGAATCAGGTCGCAAGCATGGTAATCATGAGAATGACAGTCAAGAATATATAATAAATCCATGATACTAATCTTCGTGTGACGAGCGTGTCAACAAGCAGCAATACATATGTATAAACATGAAATAAAAAGACTACTATGAATCAAAAGCAATCAGAAAGTGCACTTGCCTGAGGTCCTTAGCTGGTGAAACCGATAGTACAACCACTCAGATGAGTCAATAAAGTCAACACATGCAAAAAGTCTCCGGATGCTGAAATAAACATTACCAACGTTCTCACAATAGTTAAATTAGCTAGAATTGTCCGTCCTTAAGTCCAATTCTTGATACAGGGGCAAAACGGTAATTTTGGGTCAAAACGGTGTTCGTCGTTGGACTTGCTTTGTACCGAAAAGCGTGCCAGTATCAACGGTCTCTAAATGCATCAAACTATATGTCTACGAATTTGTTTTCATGATACGAACCCAACCGTATATCCAAAGTTGGATTCCGACAAGCCATGCACAAAATCGCACGTTGAATCGGACCGTGGGGCCTGCAAAACGGTGGTCCGATCAACTGTCTCAGAATTAGACCAAACTTGGCATACAAAACCAGAAAAACGATACGGTCCTGTTGGCGCAAGTTTTGTCTCGATCTGATGAGCATGCACAAAGTAATTGGAAATTTTGCACGGAGGCCGATACGGTTAATTTCGACGGATACGCATCAAATTCGTCGTGCACACGCAACCACTTTGAATTCTGTCAAAGCCCACACATCCATGAAGTTGATACTCACCTTTCGATGCTTTCGGTTTGCGACCACGTCGCCCGGATTGGTGGAACGCACGTCGAGTCCGGTAGATTTTTAAGTTTTTGAAAACTGTTTTCATAGATATTTCTTAATTTTTGAGTCGATTTATCTTAGCATCTACTGGTTATAAAAATAATCTACAAACATGATTTGAATGCGGGTTAGGTTGTTTATAGGTCCCTTTAAATAGGTTCCAAGGTTTCGTACTGGATCGACCAGAAATGACCTTCCAAACAGGGCATTGAGACAGTATGATACCCTGTTTACGAACAGAATTTTTGTCAACTTGGAGTCGATCTTCCGGGAAACCTAAAGCAGCTAAAATCGAACGAATTAAAGGGACTAGGAGTTGGTTATGTTGTCGATGTACCTGCAAAGACGACGCACAAAATGGCTCAACGAGGCGATAGGAATTGTGCCACAAAGTTAGGGGTTTGTTGCCGCTGTTGTCACTGTCATGTTCTCAGTTCGCCGTGCGCGCGGGTCGGCGGCAACCCTGGCCGGCCGGCGGTGGCCCTGCGGCGACGCACGTGTGTCACAATCTGCACCCTGATTAGGGGCACGAGCACGTGGGTACGTCCAGCCTACGTCGCAGAATCGGCGATAGATTGCTGTATAGGTCATCTGTAAATACTACAACTAAACAATATAAAGGTACCTGTCATCTCCGCACGGAGGAATATAATATGGCATAACTCAATCACAAGATAAAACTAGGATAGATAGCACAAAATAGAAATATGATAGAAGTGAAAACAGGAAATGAGTTCAGGATCCAACATAGCTCGGAGATATAAACAACATGACAGAGTCACAAAATATAATATAGAATACTACAGTCTGAAAGCACAAGCTGTATCGCAGTCCAGGCAAACCAAACTAAGCTATACTACTCTGGGTGTGCAAAGTCCAGTGGCTCAACTATCAGGCCACAGTCCTGGACTAAGTCTCCATCTATCTTGACCCCATAGCAGGTCGAGCAGTCTGCCTCAGAATCATCTGTAATATATCAACGGTATCCTGTCAGGAAAATGAGCAAGTACAAACACTAATAACAGTTCCATATAAATTGACAAATTTTATAAGAGACAATTATAATGAAATACAAGACAAAGATATAGGATGACTTGGGAGCTATTCGGAAGCCAAGTTACAATCCGTAAACCAAACTAGGACCAGGGTTGTAACCCTTCTCCCGAACAGAACTTAGCCTCCAATCAAGGTTTAGTATAAGAGCATATAGAATATGTGAGTAATGAATATCATAGCAAGGTGAGAAAAGTACTGAATATAGAACTGAACAGGATATATGATGTGATAAAATAAATATAAAATATGCCTTGAATTTTTAGAGCGTTATGTGATCGGCTTGGAAAAGTTACATGACAGGCTATCTACTAGGCCCGACAATCACAAGAAAATTACTACAAAGGGTCATGCCGGCCAACCTGGATAACGAGCACATGAAATAAGATCTTGCTACACCCTACGTGAGGTAAGAGTGGCGCAAGCACGAGAATATAGTGACAGGGTGGCTTTGATCACATAGCCCCTAATAATTCCCCATCCCCGAATAGTATAATGGGTCCGGACATGACACTTCATGACACGGGATTCCATAATAGGGTAGCAAGTCCTCTAAGAAATCGGTGTCTATATAAGTATAGAAAACAAGACAGAAAATGTACCAATATACCAAGAAAATCTAGGAACAACATCTCATGTCATGATCCAACATATACTAGTCCGTGAACCTTCGTGTCTGGAAATCAAGTAAGACACTACAATTGAATTGGATATAGCAGATATCAAGACAATGAAAACTATCAGTAAATATACTCGCCTGTGGTCCTGAGCTGATAAGGTGAACAGATGCTCAGAGTAATCACAGACCTAAAGATGAGATACTATAAGTCAAAACATGGTTTAATAATGAAAGAAAAACTAAGTTAAGTCATGATATGCAAGTCTAAGTCAAACTAGGTCAAACTGGGTCATACTAGGTCATACTAGGTCACAGGAAGTCAATCCAAGTCAAACTAGGTCAAACTGGGTCAAAGGTTGACTTACAGTTGACTTTTGCTCAACTGGTCAACTCTGGTCAACTCTAGGTCAACTCTAGGTCAAACAAGGCTAATGTTGACCAACTATTTACTTTTGGTCAACTGGTCAACTTTAGTTTGGTTTCAGGTTAATTCTAGTTACTTTTAGGCTAAGTTTGACTTTCGGTTGACTTTTGTTGACTTTTGGTCAAAACGGTCAACCGAGGTCAAAACTAGTCTAAGAGCACTATTTCTGACCATTACCAACCAAGGGAACCAAATTTTACTTATATTTTAAACCTTAAATCACGTACCTTATAGTTTGCCAATTACCTTAACTAAATATATCTATTACCTTATAACTTCTAACATTCTAACTCTCAACAATACTCACTCTCCATCTAACTTGTAACCAACACTAACTTCTAACCAATACTATTCTAATCTCTTCACACACACACACTCTCACAAACAAATCATGAAAGGAGATGAGATGGAAAAAGAAGGATGAAAAGGGATATGGTATGGATGGATGAATGGATGGTGAATGGGTGAATGGATATGAAGTGATTGGGGGCTGAATTTGCATTGGACTGAAATGATATGGAAGATATAATGTGGACTGGTATGGGTCTGATTTGTATTGGTGTTTGGGACTGAAATTGGTTCGAAATGGGAGGGGGCTGATATGGGATGCAATGGGGTTAAATTTGGGGTCATGGGGACTGCTATAGGGTCATGGGGACTGCCCTGCAGCCCCCATACTGCTACTGCAGCTGCTACATTTATAGGGGTTGTATGAATAGGTGTATGAATGAATTGTATGGGTGGCTGAATGAATGGATAGATGAATGAATAATGGATGAATGAATTTGCTGGTAGATGAAAGGGTGAATAGATGTATAGATTTAATGTCATTGGCTGAATTGGTGAATGGCTTTGGGAAGAATGGATGGATGAATGATTGTTTAAGTGAATAGATGGATTAACAATGGCTGAATGGATGGATAGGTGGATGACTGAATAGTTGGAGAAATAATAGATGTATGAATGGCTGGATGAATGGATGAAGGGATTAATAAATGGTGGCTAGTGGATAGATAAATGGATTAATGAATGGTGGGAGGCTGAATTGGTGAATGGGTGCTACTGCAATGCAGCAGCTACTCCAACATTAACCCGACCAGCTGCTTTCCTGAGGACAGCAGCTCTCCCACACACTGCTGCTGAATGCAGCCTCTTCCTTAGCTGCTACAGTAACCGACTGATGCTGCCAAAGGGGCAGCAGCCTACTCCCTTTCCTATACTCTCATCTCACCCTCACACTATCTCTTCTCACTCTCTATTCACACTACTCTCTACTCTCCTCCACTCTCACTCAAACTCACACACAATCCAGCAAAACAAACCACACACCACACACACCATAACATATATATTAACATCACACACACACATGAAAATGTATATATATATATATATATATATATATATATATATATATATATAATATGATACATTAAGATACAATATGATACATTATGATCCCATGAAGAACATGTATTGATACTCAAGAACACATTTCCATCATCCAAAATCTGAGAATAAATAGGAAATAAATCATTCACACAAAATCTCAAACACAAGATGTGTCCAAAATTGGGGGTTTCCCACTGGGACACAAAACTTAACAAAGACACATCCTAATGATCTCCAAATGGATCCAAAATGGACATAAATGGAGACACAACCATCGGGGTCATTCCTATGGATTCAAAATAGTCCTATATGCATGTAGGAGTGAAATAGAAGGGATTTTTACCTTCCGGGAGATCAAATCCAATGAAACTTCTCCCGATACGACACCGACACGAAGAGATCTCCAAATGGACACGAACAAGATCCAAAACTTCCCAAACTAGCTAGCTTCTCCACTTGATTGAAATAGAGAAAAAAAGAAAAGGATTGAGGAAGAAATGGATTAATTTTGAGGTGGAATCAATGGAGGCTCCTCTCTAATTTGGAGAAGAACAAGAGAGAGAGAGTTTTTTGCGGATGAGAACAAATGAATGATGCTCATGCATATCCCCTCCTATGTGGCCGGCCAACAATAACAAGGTGTCCCTATTTGCTAATGTCTAAAATACCCCCTACTTGTCTCTTATTGATTTAATTAAAATAGGTTTTAGTTTGATGCTAAATTAGTCTAGTTTTAAGTCTCTAATTAAACCAAACCTATTCATGAATATTTAATATAACCATACTAACTTAAATATGTTCATGTTGGCCATGTCTAACTAATTAGTGGGTCCCACTAGAGTCAATGCTAACCCCGGGTCCCGATATAAGTCGGATTGAGTTGAAATTCGAACCCGACTCAAATAACCCCAAAATAATATCATAAATAATAAAATCAATTTAAAAATATTCAAAAATGAAAAATGACCAAAATACTCATGTTCTTGAAAACTGGGGGTGACAAATCTATCCACCTTAAAAAAATTCGTCATCGAAATTAAAACAAAGCAATCACAGGAAATACATGCAGAAAACAATCCCATTCAAATACTTTCAAAAAAAATCAGCAATAAAAAATCTCTTTGAGGTACATCAAACACTCGTAAATAAAAACTGATACGTGTCCGACACGGACACGAAACCAACACAAAATCACTTCTATCAAAAGTCAAAATTAACAATCCCCAATGCAGTAAATATCAAAATAATTCAAAGAGGTCAAATGACTAAAATACCCTTAGGCCAGAAATGATATTAAAAATATTCTAATCACATGGTTAGGCTCTAGGTCAAGCAGTCTATAGGGTTTCACTAGCAACACATCAAAATCATAAGTCATGGCTTTAAATAGTTTTAAAAAAATATCTCCAAAATTATATCATGATTTAAATGTCAATAAATAAATGATAAAAATTACAAAAGTCAAAATTACCCTCAATTTTAAAATCATGCAGTTCGAGAATCATATGCGTCTGTCCAAAATTATGATACTCAGAATCTTTGTCATGCTAGTGAACAAGGCTACGATATTCAAAGAGTCCTCGACTAAGGTACATACCTTTAGAATTATAGTATTTAAAATTTTTGCATTGCCGCATGCTTGGTCGCAAAAACCATAAATTCTCACACCCGAGAAATACGTCCATAATCCGACTATATGTCCTCTCTATGCCTGCTAACATGACCATAGAAGACTCTAAAATTCTATAATCGAGGCGACCTAGCCCATACGACTTATCTCAGAGGAAAAATTAAAATTATATCACAAGAATAACAGAACAAAATTGATCAATTAACAAGGAACAGATAGAATCAAATTTTAAGACAGTTATAAGGAGGCAAATACGGGAATGAGATCGAAAGATTGGAACCTGCAATCTGCCCTACTACTGCCTGTGTGTCCTCGACTGTCATTGTAAAAGTTTGCCCAAGCTGGCCTCCCCTAGCCTGCTGTACTCTGTCCTAGCCTGCCTGTCTGGCTGCATAAGCAGCACAGTTCTTCATCTGGTGATCTGAAGCTCTACAAAATAAACAAACTCCTTGCCTCATCCTGCAAACCCTCTAGGTATGCCTCGGCTTCCCGCAGAAAACACACTGCATGGTCTGCCTCTGGCCCTGACCCTGCTGCTGGTGGGCACGTGCTGGTGCCTGTTGAAGTTGTAACTGAGGCTGCTGCTGCTGAAACTGCCTCTGCTGAAAGTGAGGGCGCTTGGACGGCCCCGCACTGGAACTCGCTCCAAGAACATCGCTGCCCCTCTTCGGCTTGAGGTCAAAGTCCTCCTCTGCTATCTGCTCCTCCATCAGTATCTATTCGAAGGTCACATCGTATCGCCCAGAAGTACAAGTGTGAACCGTATGAATAAGGCTCCTCCGAAACTTACGGGCCTTATACCCCTCATTCTGGATCCGGTCTGGAGCAAACCTACACAAACAAAAGAACTCCGCTATATACTCGTCCACCGATGAGTTCCTCTGCTGCTGAACTGGGGCACCCTGAACTGTACCCAAGACTACCCTCTCAACTGCTGCCATCGCCAGCTAGTGGGAGTTCTCCATGCTCTGCCGTAGCACCTCTGTCTGGTGGTAGGATGCGTCAGCCTGATGCTGCTGTGCCTCTGCCTGGGCCCTCTGGGTCTGTATTATCTGATGTAGAAGGGCCATCATCTGCTGTACATCCGTCGGTAGCGGAGGTGGCGGTAGAAGAGTCTCAGGAATGACTATAGACGGTTCCATAGCTGGAGGTGGAAGACCTCCTGGAACCATTGCTGCTACTTCCGCCTGAAGGGCAGGAACTGAGGTGGCAGTTCTCTCGACTGCTACTCCCGTAGTCGGAGGTGGAGGTCCTACTAGATCGGATCTCTCTGGAACTGCACTAGGTCCTGTTGCCTAAGAACGAGTCACTGTCATCCTGAAGATGAATTGAAACCAGGAGATCAATATGGCACAAGATAAGGAATATCAAGGAAGGACAATTGAATTCAATGCAAGAAGAGTTGTCATGGTAATCAAAATATCAAAATTTTCTTAAAATGTGATTGAGTAACTCCTATCATATCCTAGATCCTATGTCCTAGTCGTAGGCTCATAATTAGTACTCTAAGTCGAGCACCATTACGAGATTTCACTAATTACGACATCGACCTGCATGGGCCACCACAAAAACGTGTCACGACCCGCACCCTGATTAAGGGCATGAGCACGTGGGTACGTCCAGCCTACGCCGCAGAATCGGTGGTAGAACACTGTATAGGTCGTTTGTAAATACTACAACTAAATAGTATAAAGGTACCTGTCATCTCCGCACAAAGGAATATAATATGGCATAACTCACTCACAAGATAAAACTAGGATAGATAACACGAAATAGAAATATGATAGAAGCAAAAACAGGAAATGAGTTCAGGATCCAATACTGCTCAAAGATATAAACAACATCATAGAGTCACAAAATATAATATAGAATACTACAGTCTGAAAGCACTAGCTGGATCGCAGTCCAGGCAAATCTAACTAAGCTACATTACTCTGGGTGTGCAAAGTCTAGTGGCTCAACTATCAGGCTACAGTCCTGGACTAAGCCTCCATCTATCTCGACCCCATAGTAGGTCGAGCAGTCTGCCTCAGAATCATATATAACATGTCAACGGTATCCTGTCACGAAAATGAGCAAGTACAAACACTAACAGCAGTTCCATATGAATTGACAAATTCTATAAGAGACAATTATAATAAAATATAAGACAAAGATATAGAATGACTTGGGAGCTATTCGAAAGTCGAGTTACAACCCGTAAACCAAACAAGGACCGGGGTTGTAACCCTTCTCCCCAACAGAACTTAGCCTCCATTCAAGGTTTAGCATAATAGCTTGTAGAATATGTGAGTAATGAATATCATAGCATGGTAAAAAAAGTACTGAATATAGAACTGAACAGGATATATGATGTGATAAAATAAATATAAAATGTGCCTTAAATTATTACAGCGTTATGTGATCGGCTTGGAAAAGTTACAGGACAGGCTATCCACTTGGCCCGACAATCACAAGAAAATTACTAGAAAGGGTCATGTCGGCCAACCTGGATAACGAGCACATGAAATAAGATCTCGCTACACCCTACGTGAGGTGAGAGTGGTACAAGCACAAGAATATAGTGACAGGGTGGTTTTGATCACATAGCCCCTAATAATTCCCCATCCCCGAATAGTATAATGGATCAGGACATGACACGTCATGACATAGAATTCCATAAGTGAATAGCAAGTACCCTTAGGAATCGGTGTCTATACAAGTACAGGAAATAAGACAGGAAATGTACCAATATACCAAGAAAATTTAGGAACAACATCTCATGTCATGATCCAACATATACTAGTCCGTGAACCATCGTGTCTGGAAATCAAGTAAGACAATATAACTGAATCGGATATAGCAGATATCAAGACAATGAAAACTATTAGTGAATGTACTCGCCTGTGGTCCTGAGCTGATAAGGTGAACAAATGCTCAGAGTAATCACAGACCTAAAGATGAGATACTATAAGTCAAAATAGGGTTTAATAATGAAAAAGAAACTAAGTTAAGTCATGATATGTAAGTCTAAGTCAAACTAGGTCAAACTGGGTCATACTAGGTCATACTAGGTCACAGGAAGTTAATCCAAGTCATATTAGGTCAAACTGGGTCAAAGGTTGACTTACAGTTGACTTTTGATCAACTAGTCAACTTTGGTCAACTCTAGGTCAACCCTAGGTCAAACTAGGCTAATGTTGACCAACTATTGACTTTTGGTCAACTGGTCAACTCTAGTTTGGTTTTGGGTCAATTCTAGTCACTTTTAGGCTAAGTTTGACTTTCGGTTGACTTTTGTTGACTTTTGATCAAAACGGTCAACCGAGGTCAAAACTAGTCTAAGAGCACTATTTTTGACCATTACCAACCAGGGGAACCAAATTTTACTTATATCTTAAACCTTAAATCACATATCTTATAGTTTGCTAATTACCTTAACTAGCTATATCTATTACCTTATAACTTCTAACATTCTAACTCTCAACAATACTCACTCTCCATCTAACTTCTAACCAACACTAACTTCTAACCAATACTATTCTAATCTCTTCACACACATACACACTCTCACATACAAATCATGAAAGGTGATGAGATGGAAAAAGAAGGATAAAAGGGATATGGTATGGATGGATGAATGAATGGTGAATGGGTGAATAGATATGAATGGATATGAATGGATATGAAGTGATTGGAGGCTGAATTTGTATTGGACTGAAATGATATGTAAGATATAATGTGGACTGGTATGGGACTGATTTGTATGGGTGTTTGAGACTGAAATTGAATCGAAATAGGAGGGGGCTGTTATAGGATGCAATGGGACTGAATTTGGGGTCATGGGGACTGCTATGGGGTCATGGGGACTGCCCTGCAGCTCACACACTGCTACTGCAACTGCTGCATTTATAGGGGCTGTATGAATAGGTGTATGAATGAATTGTGTGGGTGGCTGAATGAATGGATAGATGAATGAATAATGGATGAATGAATTTACTGGTAGATGAAAGGGTGAATGGATGTATAGATTTAATGTCTTTAGATGAATTGGTGAATGGCTTTGGGAAGAATGGATGGATGAATGATTGTATAAGTGAATAGATAGATTAACAATGACTGAATGGATGGATAGGTGGATGATTGAATAGATGGGGGAATAATAGATTTATAAATGGCTGGATGAATAGATGAAGGGATTAATAGATGGTAGCTTGTGGATGGATGAATAGATTAATGAATGGTGGGAGGCTGAATTGGTGAATGGGTGCTACTGTAATGCAGCAGCTACTCCAACATTAACCCGACCTGCTGCTGTCCTGAGGACAGCAGCTCTCCCACACACTGCTGCTGAATGCAGCCTCTCCCTTAGCTGCTATAGTAACCGACTGCTGCTGCCAAAGGGGCAACAGCCTACTCCCTTTCCTACACCCTCACACTCTCTCTTCTCACTCTTTATTCACACTACTCTCTACTCTCCTCCACCCTCACTCAAACTCATACACAACCCACCAAAACAAACCACACACCACACACACCATAACATACATATTAAGATCACACACACACACACACACATGAAAATATATATAGAGATGCATATATATATATATATATATATATATATATATATATATATATATATATATATATATATATATATATATATTTTATATATATATATATATATTTTATATATATATATATATATATAATATGATACATTAAGATACAATATGTACATTATGATACATCTCCATCATCCAAAATACGAGAATAAATAGGAAATAAATCATTCACACAAAATCTCAAACACAAGATGCGTCCAAAATTGCGGGTTTCTCACTTAGACACAAAACTCAACAAGGACACATCTTAATGACCTCCAAATGGATCCAAAATGGACACAAATGGAGATACAACCATGGGGGTCATTCCCATCGATTCAAAATGGTCCTATATGCATATAGGAGTAAAATATAGGGGATTTTTACCTTCTGGGAGATCAAATCCAAAGAAACTCCTCCTAATATGACACCGACACGAAGAGATCTCCAAATGAACACGAACAAGATTCAAAACTTTCCAAACTAGCTAGCTTCTCCACTTGATTGAAATAGAGAAGAAAAGAAGAGGATTGATGAAGAAATGGATTGATCTTGAGGTGGAATCATTGTAGGCTGCTCTCTAATTTGGGGAAGAATAAGAGAGAGTTTTTATGGATGAGAACAAATGAATGATGCTCATGCCTATCCCGTCCTATGTGGCCGGCCAACAATAGCAAGGTGTCCCTATTTGCTAATGTCTAAAATACCCCCCACATGTCTCTTATTGATTTAATTAAAATAGGTTTTAGTTTGAGGCTAAATTAGTCTAGTTTTAAGAATCTAATTAAACCAAACCTATTCATGAATATTTAGTCTAACCATACTAACTTAAATATTGTCATGTGGGCCATGTCTAACTAATGAGTGGGTCCCAATAGAGTCAAAGCTAACCTCGGGTCCCCGATATAAGTCGGATTGAGTTAAAATTCGAACCC
This sequence comes from Iris pallida, assembly GCA_029216955.1. Classification (NCBI taxonomy): domain Eukaryota; kingdom Viridiplantae; phylum Streptophyta; class Magnoliopsida; order Asparagales; family Iridaceae; genus Iris; species Iris pallida. The sequence continues at coordinate 2,456,295 of JANAVB010040419.1, read as the reverse complement.
GACTCAAATAACCCTAAAATAATATCATAAATAATAAAATAAATTCAAAAATATTCAAAAATGAAAAATGACGAAAATACCCCTGTTCTTGAAAACTGGGGGTGACAGCGCACGCAGGGGAGGGGCGCGCGTGGGTGGCGGCACAGGAATTAGGGTTTTCGCCTACTCGTCTCTCTCAATCTCTCGAGTGTGTATGTATATACGTGTGCGTGTGTATATGTAAAGGGCTCGGCCTGGCTTCGTGTTCGCTGTGGGGGAAGCTAAGCTTTGGGATAGCTGGCCGGGCCTGGGCTGGGCTTTGCTGTAGGATTTAGGTCGGGGGGTGTTGGGCCTGTGGCTTTTTATTCTTTTGCATTTCTTTTTTCTTTTTCTATTTCTTTTTCTTTATCTATTATACAAATATATATCCCATATATATATATATATATATATATATATATATATATATATATATATATATATATATATATATATATATATATCCTTAAAATGACAAAAACCTAAAATACTTTAAATAAATATTATAAATACCAATATTCTTATTATCTATATATAGAAAAGCACATTTATATCTACATATATGTATAAATTTAATTTACCATAAATCGAATCAATAATGATAATAATATTTAAATGGAATAAACATGCTTATTAAATCTCCACAAAATAACATTAATAATAATAAAATAATAAAAATTTCTCCAATGGGTGATCTTTACCACACACCTTTACTTAGGTCAAAAATTGTTCCAATATTAGAAAACACCATTAATAATAAAAATATAAATTTTGTACCTCTAATTTAATAATTAGAAAATATTTCTCAAATTTTAAAATAATATTAAGAACATTTGTACACCCATAAAATATGCCCACATGGCCATCTTTGGTCACACCACATGTCTATTTGGGCCTGGGTTTGGCCCGGGCCCAGTTCGGGCTGTTTGGTCCAACTCGGTCATCAAAATCAATATATAAAATAATACATTATTAAAATAATTTAAATAAGTCAATTCACAACTTGGCCTGGTTTTTCTAGTTAGGACATCACTTTGGCTCAGCCTTCCCTGGCATGGTTAATACACTAGTTAAGGCATGCCACTGCGCTATCCGTGCCACAATTTCTAGTCACCTTATACTCTGATTTCTAACCATAACTAAAATTGTCTACCATAATATTTAACTAATTAATTATTTATAAAAATATAAAAATTACCATTCTAATAATAATAAAATATTTTAAAATTTTCGGAAAGGGGAGCTACAAATCTACCCATCTTAAAAATAATTTCGTCCTCGAAATTCTAATTCATAACTATTCCTTTAAATTCAAAAAGGGAAGTCTACTACTACCTTAATCTCCTTAACTTTAATTCCTCAAAATAGTTTATAACCTTCTCTAGCCATTTTATAACTCCGAATACTTGAGGACTTCTACCCACCTTTGGTCACACTACTCCATCAAATCTTTTGTCGTTAAAACTTTATAATCTTCTAACTAGCTGCTAACAATCTTACCAGCAGATATCTACTGCATGAGGCATCTTTAATCTTTTTCTATCTATCAAGCAACCCAAAATTTAACAACAACAAATTTATATAAGTAGCTAAGAATTATTGGTAAATTCTAATAAGCATGACCATTTGTCGCTCTGAAATAGGAAGGACAGGAAGATAAGGAAGAATAATCGAGAACAAATATGATGCTTCAAGAGCGGTAGAGAGTATTCAATGATACAGATAGAAAGTAAGTTTATGAACCTATTGATTCATTTGCTAAATTGGGCTACTCTATTCCAATCACCTGCTAATCGAAGAAACCTTTGCTTCTTAGAAGGGCTTACAATCCATGCAATACAGAAGTTTTGTTCTCGAAATTAATCTAAACAAGGTCCCATAATAGAACAGAATTTGAGAAATCAATATGGTAATCTTTTCCGTGGTTATTTAAACATATGAGCAAGGGATATAAATACAATACAAGATCGTATCGTAACTTAATGGTTACGAATGACATCACATTCTAAGAGGGGGAGACTACATAATAGATATAGGGACCTATTTCAAACAGTTCGGTTTTATAGTCCAAATATGGTGGTATGTCTGGATGGGTTTTACTGGGTCTTAATGGATTCCCTATTTGGACAACACTGGTTGGTTAGATGAACCTTGGATCTCAATCTATATTGACTAGACAAGATCCCAATCATAAAACTATTTCTACTAGTTAGGATAACCTAGAGTAGGTTTCCACCCAAGTGGTTGAGCTAGTTGCCAGTCAAGTTGGTTAGCTAGGTCCCTAAAGCCCAAAAATGCGCCTTCAGTGCCTTTGTGTTTAAGTAGCACATGAGGCCTCAATTGGGTGGCACACTAGTAGCATGTGCGTAGTGGGCTTCGAGTATATCGCAACCATATATTAGGTCGAAGGAATTGAGTCGAGGTTGAGGCTCTAATGGAAGTCGGGAAGTATACCGGTATTACGGTAAGGGTTATAGCTAGTCCTTTTGACCTGAAAGTCATATTACAAATATAGAGTACAAGGTGACGGGTTTGAGTGGGATAGGATATACCTAGATGAAGGTGGACTCGTCTAGATCTTGCATATAAAATTTGTTGGAAGGTAACAGCTGGTCTCGTGCTCCGAATATTAATGACACGGTCGGGGGCACAAAATGATCTAAATGGAAAGTGGGAGTCCATGGGGCACTAATTATCATCCTAATGAAAATTATTCTAATCTATCGGTAATCCTTATATATCCTAAAATTTTAGGAGGCTTACAGTCTACTCACCTTAGAAGCTAGGGCATGGTTTCAGAAGAATTCTAAAGTCGGATATTGTACCTCGACTCTTGTCAATAAAGAATAAGGCACGGCGTAATACGGTAGGTATAAGTCAAGTCAAGGATCGTTCCTCAATAAATGGAAAATAAGTGTGTACAATGACACATGGTCGATAAAATAGAATGATCTTCTCGTCCATAGTATACAAAAGTTATCGACGGGGTAACCAACTCTAAGGCACATCATATAAAAAGATCTCTGACAACTGAGTCTTGAATTTCTATTTGTATCAAGCCTGCCAGACTATTGTCACAAAGGTTCTAGTGGTATGGGCTGTAGTGATCATGTATTGTTGTTGATAACTGGTAGATCATAATATGACAGAGTATTTAAGCTATGATATTAGCTAAGCTAGTGACTGTGGTGTTCCAATACTAATCAGGTCTTAATAGTAAAATTTATATAACTAGGGTAATATTTGTTGGAAGCCAATCTCGGAGTGGGCGTTTATTATAGTCATGGGGATACTCTGTGTCTATCTATCAAGTATGAGCGTTCATCTTTCCAATTAGTGAAAGACAAAAGCAATAAGGAGTTCAAAAAAGATGTTATTGAATACAATTACGTGATTCAAGGGCGAATGTATAATTCAAGAGGAATTGACAATGCAGTCATGGATGAGTTTCTAGTGACATTTACATCTCAATCCACGTAGGTTAATCGGAGGGAGAGGGAACCAAATGCATCATGGTTGATCAGACCATAATATACTGATTCTGATTAGACAATATGTTAGTAGGCGTCCCCAATAAACATACGTATTGAATCATGTTCGACAAAAAAGTAAGCTTGCAAAACTAGGTTGTAATAGCAGCATTGGTCAAGATAGTCAAAATACAAATATGCGAGATTTTTGGAAAGGAGGCACAAGTAGTTCGAGTTTTGAGAGAATCAAAACCTTACCTAGTGTTCTTGCTTATACAGTCTTCCTACTATCCATAAGGCCTTGGTCGACTAATGGGTTATGGAACTCTAAATTCTATATTCTAGGTAAACCTATTAATGTCAGTCAATTACCTTGTTAATAGATCACAAGGACCACATAATGCTAGGTTGGGAGACATGCTACTGAACTTATAGAACTTTCACTAGTATTGGCTTTGGATCTTAGGGGACATATATGGCATTTTTCTATCCTCTATAGTATCCTAGACTTGTAATTACGTCTGAAATTATTTTACCGAAAATTATGCCTCGCCCGTGTACTCTGGCTGTGGTAAACCCTTAGTTCCATGATTCAGATGTGATATGCTATCAGATACTCTACCTTATATTGATACAAGATCTAGGGAGGTCAACGAGGATATAGTTTTAGCAATGTTCCATAACCTACGATTCCTTGAAATGAATTCGATTATATGGGTCGTGCCTCGCCAGTGGGCTACTGGCTAGCCGTTATGGTCGTTAAAATTACTCCAACTATATTCCTAAGAACTTCAAGGAGCTGCTAGAGATTCAACCTAGTTAACTATGATAGGAAGCGTAAACATATGCCTATAAGTCTCAATCCTTAAAGTAAAAGATTGATTGGGGAGGAAATAACTGGAGATAAGAGAATTAAGAACACCCTAATCTTATTCCATATGTATTTCAAATGGCTGAGGAGAAAACTTTGAATCAAGTCTACCTCGAGATTCGTATAGGAATAACAGAATCAGAAATTATGAACCAGTTCTTTACAGCAAAATAGAATTTAAAAATAGGCAATTCTAACTTATGATATAAGATTTATATCTAATAGAGCAAAAGAAAATTCAACAGTTTATCAAGATTAGAGCCTTAAGGAAAACCTAACTTACCAAGTGATTAGTATATCCAAATTGGATGATATCGATATATCAAAAGTAATAGCGTATCTATAGAGGTCTGACAAGCTATCTAAATTTAATAATTCCTTATCTAAATTGCATGTCCTATCAGACAATATTAACTACCCAACGGTCAATTTGAACGAGGGACTCTTAGTCTTAGTCATTCTCTTAAACTAATTTAACCTAAGTTGTGAATGAGCATTTTCTAGTCGCAGGCTCGCAATGGAACGACTAACTTAAGTACCATCACGAGTTCGTATATTTTGCAAAAATTGACCTGCATGGGCCACCACAAAAACTTGTCACGACCCACACCCACTTTTTGGATACGAGATTTATCCAAGCCAGCCTACGCCACAGAGTTGGCGGTAGAACGCTATCATGGCCAAGATGCTCAAAATCATAAAATATAACATTTGCTGCTCATTCACATTTCTAAGTTTATTACAACAGTTACAACATTTATATTTAAAGAAAATACAAGGTTTTACAATTAATGAAAATGATACAATTGCTATCTATTTCTAGGTTTCTATCCACATGTATACCCGTATCTCCCAAAGCTAAGTGAAGCCACAGCTAACCTGAAAAATGTTGGTTTTCGGTCAGAAATGGAACAAGCACACAAACCGACGGTAATACGTAACACAATAGAATTAACAAGACATAAAAATAACATATGAGAGATAAAAACTAGAAAGTAACTGATATCATGGCAAGCGGTGAAGAAAACAAGGAATCAAATGAAATACAACTATATCTACGTGATTTGAAATATCTAGTTCGACATGTGAACGACTAACGGGTAAATACGTCACCCTGCACGTGTCGTGTACAGCTGCTATCAGTCAAGATTAGACATATTGGGATGGGTAAGGGGTAGTTCACACGTCTACTAAGATATTTCCCCGCCCATCTAGTACTCATGGAATCAGATCGCAAGCATGGTAATCATGAGAATGACAGTCAAGAATATATAATAAATCTATGATACTAATCTCCGTGTGACGAGCGTATCAACAAGCAGCAATACATATGTATAAACATGAAATGAAAAGACTACTATAAATCGAAAGCAATCAGAAAGTGCACTTGCCTGAGGTCCTTAGCTGGTGAAACCGATAGTACAACCACTCAGATGAGTCAATAAAGTCAACACATGCAAAATGTCTCCGGATGCTGAAATAAACATTATCAACGTTCTCTGAATAGTCAAATTAGCTAAAATTGCCTGTCCTTAAGTCCAATTCTAGACACAGGGGCAAAACGGTAATTTTGGGTCAAAATGGTGTCCGCCATTGGACCTACTTTGTACCGAAAAGCGTGCCAGAGTTAATGATCTCTAAAGTCGTCAAAAAATATGTTTACGGATTCGTTTTGATGATACGAACCCAACCGTATGTCCAAAGTTAGATTTCGGCAGGCCGTACACAAAATCGTCAATTGAATCAGACCGTGGGGCCCGCAAAACGACGGTCTGATCAACTGTCTCAGAATTGGACCAAACTTGGCATACAGGACAAAAAAAACGATATGGTCCTATTGGCGTAATTTTTGTCTCGATCTGACGAGCGTGTACAAAGTAATTAGGAAATTTGCATGGAGGCCGATACGGTGAATTTTGACGGATACGCATCAAATTCTTCGCGCACACACAACCAATTTGAATTCCGTCAAAGCCCACACATCCGCGAAATCGATACGCACCTTTCGATGCTTTCGGCTCGCGACCATGTCGTCCGAATTGGCGGGACGCACGTCGAGTCGGGTAGATTTCTAAATTTTTGAAAATTATTTTCATAGATATTTCTTGATTTTTGAGTCAATTTATCATAGCATCTACTGGTTATAAAAATAATCTATAAACAGGGTTTGAATGCTGGTTAGGTTGTCTATAGGTCCCTTTAAATACGTTCCAAGGTTTCGTATTGGATCGACCAGAAACGGCCTTCCAAACAGGGCATTGGGACAGTATGATACCCTATTTACGAACAAGATTTTTTTGTCAACTTGGAGTCGATCTTTCGGAAAACCTAGAGCAGCTAAAATCAAACGAATTAAAGGGACTAGGAGTTGATTATGTTGTCGATGCACCTGCAAAGACGACGTACAAAACGGTACAACAAGGCGACGGGAATTGTGCCACGAAGTTAGAGGTTTTTTGCCTCTACTGTCACTGTCCTGTTCTCGGTCTGCCACGTGCGCGTGGGTCGGCGGTGACCCTGGCCGGCCGACGGTGGTCCTGCGACGGTGCACGCACACAGGGGAGGGGCGTGCGTGGGTGGCGGGCGGGAATTAGGGTTTTCACCTACTCGTCTCTCTCAATCTCTCGAATGTGTATGTATATACGTGTGCGTGTGTATATGTAAAGGGCTCAGCCTGGCTTCGTGTTCGCTGTGGAGGAAGCTAAGCTTTGCGATAGCTGGCCGGGCCTGGGCTGGGCTTCGCTGTAGGATTTAGGTCGGGGGGTTTTGGGCCTGTGGCTTTTTATTCTTTTGTATTACTTTTTCTTTTCTATTTCTTTTTCTTTATCTATTATACAAATATATATATCCCATATATATATATATATATATATATATATATATATATATATATATATATATATATATATATATATATATCCTTAAAATCACAAAAATTTAAAATACTTTAAAAAAATATTATAAATACCAATATTCTTATTATCTATATATAGAAAAGCACATTTATATCTACATATATATATAAATTTAATTTACCATAAATCGACTCAATAATGATAATAATATTTAAATGGAATGAACATGCTTATTAAATCTCCACAAAATAAACTTAATAATAATAAAATAATAAAAATTGCCCCAATGGGTGATCTTTACCACACACCCTTACTTGGGTCAAAATTGTTCCAATATTGGAAAACATCATTAATAATAAAATATAAATTTTGTACCTCTAATTTAATAATTAGAAAATATTTCTCAAATTCTAAATAATATTAAGAATATTTGTACACCCATAAAATATGCCCACGTGGCCATCTTTGGTCACACCACATGTCTATTTGGGCATGGGTTTGGTTCGGGCCCACTTCGGGCTATTTTGGTCCAACCCGGTCATCAAAATCAATATATAAAATAATATATTATTAAAATAATTTAAATGAGTCAATTCACAACTTGGCCTGTTTTCCTAGTTAGGATATCACTATGGCTCGGCCTTCCCTGGCTTGACTAATACACTAGTCAAGGCATGCCACTACGCTATCCGTGCCACGATTTCTAGTCACTTTGTACTTCGATTTCTTACCATTACTAAAATCATCTACCGTAATAATTAACTAATTAATTATTTATAAAAATCTAAAAATTACCATTCAAATAATAATAAAATATTTTAAATTTTTTTGGAATGGGAGCTACATATTTTCTATTATATGCTGCTTTGTTCGTCTAACTTGTACTTGCAGCCCAACAGTAAGCATGATCAAAACAAGGACATATGCAATGAAGAATTAATGATGCGCCAAAGAAAACATAATACAAGAAAATTTATCTGAACCGCCTAATGACTTATCCGGGGCCTCGAATCGGTTATTCAGATTTCCAGATATGTTTATCTTTAGACGACTATCGTAAAAAAAATGCTTCTTCAATGTCAGGGAAAGACGTCATCAAAAGGGCTATTAGTTTTCATATTTATTCTGTATTTTTCTTTTTATTGAGTCTAAGAAAAATGTGAGATTGATCTGATTGACTGTCTTAGCTATTCTTAGTCCTCAATATATAGCCTACCTATACACAAATATCTATCCAAAAGTCCACATTAAAAATCTCCAAACCCACTAAATTGGCCAAAACAGATCTGGCAGAACTCTGCCCGAACTTGGTCAGAACTCAGTCCGAGTTCGGCCCGAGTTTAGTCAGGGTGGTTTTAACCACTCCCTCTAAATCTTCCTACAATGTTCGAATACAAAATTCTAGCATCCGAACTCTACCCGAGTTCGGTCCCCAAAAATACTATAAATAGTCTTGAGATTGCCATTCATTTCACTCATCCTATTTTCGTCCCTTCTCTTCTGTATCTAAAGTGTTCTGAGCTTTTTTACTTTCATATCTAAGCCTTTACGACTCTTAGCCAAGCCAGTATAGTTTTTGTTTACTCTAGAGTTTGGTGTTGAAGAATTGTATCGGAGGCTGTATTCAAAAAATATTCTACTTTTTCAATTGCCTTCTAAAGTCGGTCGTGCGCTCGTCACCAAGCACGGTGTTGTGAAGTCGGTCGTGCACTTTTCGTCAAGCATGGTGTTGTAAGAGTTGTAAGCACTCAGTTAAAGCTTGTGACATATTAGATTAACAGCAAGCAAGAATACTCACGACTGGACTAGTCCTCTCAGAGGAAAACCAGTATACATCGATGTGTCACCGAGTTTGAATTCTTGACTCTTACTTTACCGTATTTTATTTACCGTCTTTTATCTGCCATAATATGTAACTGCTTAATATTTTAATTGGTGATTATTTTCTGCTGCACATACACACTCTATTCACCCTCTCTCTAGAGATGCTCAATTGTTCCTACATGTGGGTCCTGGGCTTAACAGGTAAACAAAGTCGTACCCAACCTTAGTTTTGATGATAGTACTTAAGTGAGTTTTTAGACCCTTTAAGTTAGTTTATTTTGACCGAGTTTATTTTCGTGAAATCCTTTCTGATGTACTATTGATGATTACTTTTGATAATATTTTAATTAATTAATTGAGGGACTTTTTAGTATTGTTTTGTCATCTTAATATTTTAATTAATTAACAGACATCCGAGGGGGATTCGAACCTAAGACCTGTGCATGGGCGCCCCCCCACCCTTCCCCCCCGCACTACTACTAGGCTAGTGCGTTATGGACACACACACACACACAACAGATAGACACATATACATATATATATATATATATATATATATATATATATATATATATATATATATATATATGGGGTAAAATTTCCAAACCAACTAAACACACTCTCTCTCTCTCTCTCTTTCTCTCTCTCTCCTCTCTCTCTCTCTCTCTCTTCAAGAAAGATAGAGAGGAAGAGAGAGGTCTCCAATGGAAATGGAGAAGAAAGAATAGTACTACCACCAGATCCGGCTGAACGTGGTGGTGGACCCGCCGGCCGCTCCCTCCGACCCTCGCATCCCGTTCTTCGGCGGGCGCCGCGGGTCCTAAAACACTTGGGCCATCTCTGCCTTCGGTGTCCTCGACCTCGTTCTCTTCGTGGTGATGATGCTCGTCAAGATTGCCCCGGGAGCTCCCCCTCTGGGGGGATGAGTGCCTCCTCCGCCCGCTCGGCAGGCTCTCCTTCCAGACCCTCCACGAGAACCTCCTCCTCGACCCTTCCTCCTCCATGTTGCTTAGGATGGAAGCACTACAAAGGACCTTGACAATGCAACTGAATAAAAAATGGCACCTTCTTTCCTTCCCATGGCTCCATGGCGGTTTCATTCATCTGCTCATCAGCCTCTAGAGTACAATCCTAATAGGCGTCCACTTAGAGCAAGAATTCGGTCCTTTAAGGGCTGTAATTATCTATCTACTCTCTGCTCTTATGGGCGGTGACATCCATAATTTTCGTTCAGCACGTTCCTGCTGTTGGCTCTTCCGTCGCTCTGTTCAGACTGTTCGGTGCCACATTAGCCGGAATTGTCAGGAACTGGGAGAAATATGCTGCTAAGATTTTTGCATTGGTGCTGCTTGGATCTGTTACTATAGTGAACTCCATTATTGGTCTGTTACCACATGTTGACAACTTCTCGAACATCGGAGGTTTCCTATCGGGAATCCTTCTTCGCTTCGTGCTCCACTTTGACCCTCGGTTGTCGGTGCTGGAACGGAAGAAGGGGATCTTCGACTACGATCTAAATGCCTCTGTGAAGTTGAAGCAGAAACTGGACAAGCCAGCATTAACGATTGTTGCTCTCCTCTCCTTCGGTATGATTCTTGCAGGGGGTCTGGCAGCAGTCTTCCTGGGGATAAACATGAACGAGCACTGCACGTGTTGTCGGTACATAGACTGCGTTCTGACCAAAATGTGGAGCTACAATATGAAACCATCGTCATATAAGGCTACAGTAAGCGACGGAAGATTGACCCTGACGTGCACGGTTGGCGACAAAGTTCAGGACGTTTCCATACGCAAATGTCTCACAAGGGAGAAAGGATGACCTGTACAGTCTGATCTGTTCCTGACTGAGCTTCTTGTTGCATACATCTTTTTTGTGATGGTGTTTGTTGTTGATGCGCAGTGTGATAATATGAGGCCTGGACATTTGAACATTAATAAATATATATATATATATATATATATATATATATATATAGAAAAATTCTACAATACATCCACCTATTTTGGATGTATCGATACATCCAAAATCTAGACCGTTGGATGTTAATCCAATGGTTCAGATTAAATTCAGATGAAATAATGTAGGAGACATCATTTAATGCTGTTTTTGACTTTTGACCTCTTGTTAACTTGCTATAGCAGGTCATTCTTCAATGCAATTTTTTAATGAACACCCTAAATTAACTCATATTTACTTTCTCTTTCGTCCAGGTAATTTAATATTTTATACAACTACGTATATAAAACAATAATTGTGTGTCGGCCGGAAAGGAAGGACACAGTGTGTCCAGGTCAGTAGGCTATGTAGACGGCGACACCACTGCCGCTGGCGATCTAGATGGTGACACCGACAACGAAATGGTACATTTAGGATGGAGAATGGTACATTTATGAAGCCGATAAAAGCTCGTTCTCTCAAATCTCTTCTTTGTGTAAATTAAATCCAAGGATGACACAATCCCTAAGGACACAGTGTATCCAGGTCTATAGGCGATGTAGACGACACCACCGTTGCTGGCGATTTAGATGAGGACACCGACGATGAATGGTACATTTAGAACGGAGAATGGTACATTTAGGAAGGAGAATGGTATATTTAGGATGGAGAATAGTACATTTAGGATGGAAAATGGTACATTTAGGAAGCCGATAAAAGCTCGTTCTCTCAAATCTCTTCTTTGTGTAAATTAAATCCAAGGAGGACACAATCCCTAAGGACACAGTGTGTCCAGGTCTGTAGGCGATGTAGACGACAGCACCGCTGCTGGCGATCTTGATGAGGACACCGACGACAAATGGTACATTTAGGACGGAGAATGGTACCCTGAGGAAGCCGACAAAAGCTCGTTCTCTCAAATCTCTTCTTTATGTAAATTAAATCCAAAGACACAATCCCTAATTTTAGTTATTGCTTAGCAGAGTCTGCTTAGTTGTTGTTAAATTGTGGTGTTGCTTCTGTGACACTTTCATCTTTAATATCATGTTTTCTATGAATATGTGTTCTGTTTGATTTTGATTTAGTAATATTTTCGTAATTAGTTTTTTTTGTTTCATCTAACAATTTAATATTTTTTGTTATAAAGCTACAGGCCATGGTGGTGGTGGTGGAAGGAGAAACAGAGATGAAGAAGGAAATAAGATGAAGTTCTGGTTCGTGACGGACTTCGTCGAGTTCCTCAATCAAGCGGAATTAAACCTCTTATAGAGTCCCTTAATTGAATTTGATCATGATAACCTTTTGCATTTTTCAAACGGCTAGTAGAATCTTCCTCGAGCCCTCCTCAATCAAACAGCTAGTAGATTCTTCCTCGAGCCCTCCTCAATTAAACGGCTAGTAGATTGTTTGCTAGTCTCGAATTTTATTTGTCTTTCTATCTTTCTCACTTTTTGTACTTCTCTCTTGCTATATATACAATAGTTTTCTTATTTCATAGTACTATTTATTCATTCTGAAATACATAGAATAGTTTTCTAAAATACAATAGTTTTCTTGTTCTCAAGATGTCTACTCGTGTGGTGGGAAATATAGAAGACGTAGAAGATTGGTTGCCAGCTCCAAATGAAACCTTCATTCCGCGTATGTTGCGCAAGATTGAAGAACATCTGTCGACGATTTTAGCTGATGTTGTAAAGATCAATTCTAAGCTTAGTTCATTAGAATTTGAACAAATGAATTTATCTCGGCATTTTGAGAAGATTGAAGAATCTTCAGCTTTGAAGAAGGCATCTTCATCTGGAGCATTTAATAATATGAAGGTGGTTTCCATTAAATTTTCTTCCGATGAGGAGGACGTGGAGCTACAGTCTCGTAGTAAAGCATTGGACCGAATTCTCGTATTGTCCCCTACAGAAGAAACTGACTTTAGCAGTTCTTCTAAAAGAATGCGTGGAAATTTACATCCGGTCACACTATCGAAAAGTTTAACAAGGGGTTCAACCTCGAAGCCTAGCAATTGTACTAGTGGTTCTTCGAGTTATTACGACTATATTTTTTGCCGATGATAGACTGTTTTCCATAAATAAATTCTTTTATTTATTGTGTATCTGGGAAAATTACAACTGTGGGAATCTGATCTAGAAGACGATCACTTTATCCCTTGGACTATGCGAAGAAGAAAAGCTCTCAAAATTTGACAGTAGATAACTATGTATCTGTCCAATAAATGAGAAAAAGAACTCTATTTATAGAGTCAAAAATAATAACTGAAAAGATAACTGTCTTCACAGCCTGTGCTTAGTTGAAAATCACGCAGGATTTAACATATGCAAGGTTGTGAGCAGTTACTAGACGTGGCCTGTAACTGTTGGATACATGGCAATCATGCATGAGTCGTGTGCAAGTTACAGGACACGCAGGCGAGAGATCAGTGGCATGGCTGCCACGTACTCCAATTTGATGAAATCCACGCAGACTTGTTAAAGACAAAATCCACGCAGACTCGGGGTAGAAAGCTTCAAAATCTACGCAAACTTGGGGCAAGAAGCTTCAGAATCCACGCAGACTTTGATGAAAAAAACTTCAGAATCCACGCAGACTTGAGGAAGAAAACTTCAGAATCCACGCAGATTTGAGTGAAAACTCAAAATACACGCAGACTTGGGATAGAACTGCCAGCTGTCTTGATTCAGCGTGCCTCGACTGACACAAAATCTCTGGCAGTGATTGCTTTTGTCAGTCACATTAAATGACAAGAAGCTCTTTTGGTACGCCAACTTGACGAAGGGTGAGTCTTGTTGAAGAAGATTTCAAAAATCACGCAATAGACGGCTGTGATCTCTCGAATTCTGTGCATACGTGGCATACGAAGAGACATTCTTCGACTGTTGTGCTGTCAGTCATAATTACTCTCTGACAAATAATGAGCTGTCTCCCCAGCGTGATTTGTAAATATTGTCCTGATCAACTGAGCGTGACTTTTGACTCTGTCCTGATCAACTCAGCGTGACTTTCATTTTTAAAGGCCTACAAGACCCCCTTCAAAGTTTTCGAAAAATTGAAAAGACTTCAAAATTTTGAAATACTTTGAAAATAAGATGATAAAATGAAATCAGTCACGCTGAGATGACTTTAAATTTTTCGAAAGTCGGAAAGACTTCGAAGTTCTTTGAAAATATCCAAATGAACTTATTAAATGTCATGATGACTCTTCATTTTCCGAGACTGATTACATCCAGTTTATGGTGGAATATGAACCGCCGGCGAGCTCTGTTATACAAACAGGGAGAGGATTCATTTAATCTTCATCTTACGTCAACATGACACCAAAAGAGAAAGCTGAGGAAGAAGCACGCAAGTTGGGCTTTTGTTCCCATGGTGACCCCACTTTTGGAGGTGAAGAGCCAGAGCCCCTTGTCTTCGAACTCAAAGATGATCCCTTGCAACTAGCCAAGAATTTCTTGAGCTATTTTGGCTTAGATGGCTCGTTCTCTTCTGATGGGCGCAGCCTCATAGAGCAGCGTGAAATATTGAAGGCTCTGTTACACCGCATGGGGGTCAAAAACGTAGAAGAACTAGGCATTAAGCTCAGTCGCTCTGAAAAATAGAGCGTGTCTTTTGTGCTTTTGTTGCACTCTTTTTGTTTTGTCTTTTGTAAGGCCATCAGTGCCTGTCTTGAAGAATGAAGTACAACTTCTGTGTTTAATCTGCGTGCATTAATGAAGAATATTAATTAGCACCCTTTTGACTATTTCCAATGTTGCTCTGTCTTCCAAAGCACACGTAACACTCATTCTACAGTTTACGAGCGCTATTTATGCAGATCTTTTCCAAGAATAGACTTGTACTTTGCCCTTTAAATAGATAGAAGAGTTTCACAGATACTCATCTCCTATTCCTCTTCTTCTTCTCTGAGAATGAAATTTTTGGGAGATTTCACTCTCAAACAGGAAAGCAATGTTTTCTAATGTTCGACTTCTGCACACTGTATCAAACATGAGTTTGCCAATCCTTAGCACCAAACTTGAAGGTAAGTCAGTGTAATATGTGTATTATTTTTGCTGTTGAAGATAGGCTTTCTGTTTCTTATTTCTGATTTGAACAATACACGCCTGTTTCTGTTTGATAAATGCACGCTGAATGATTTCTGTTGATCTAATCTTTTTCTTCTTAATACTTTCTGCAGAAACTTGGCTGAAAATTTTCTTCAGAACTGGCATTGGGGATATGGATGCTGTGGAGAATATCCTGCTGACATCTACATCAGGGAGCTCATACGCTTTTGACGCGTAAATCAGACAACTCAGAACTCTTCGTGGGATAGAAGGGTCTTCCTCAGATGGTAGGAAGAGCCTTTATACATGAGAGTTGGATGGTAGAGTCAACTCTACCCCGAGAAATCGGGTAGTAGAGTTCCTTTCACGGGAGAACTAGGAATTGTATCCCAAGGTTTGGATACATTCCTGTCTTCCTTGAAAGGTTACCCCCAATCCACCAGTTGTATTGGCAGCACCATGACTTCGGGCTGCCATACTCTGTGGTTCTCCTCTCGTCTGAGAGAGAAGACCAGAGTTTGATTCCTGCTGATCTGGTCGTGACTGGGACCCAGACAGTCAGGAACTGCCACCAACAACGAACCTGACGGAGAAGGTCCGACGGAGATGATCCAAAGAAGAAGATAGATCTCTATTAGGTTATTGTTGTGGTATAGAATGAAAATCCAAGATTTGTAATAGATTTCCATTATGATTTGTAAGAAAGTCTAAGAAAATGTAATAGACTTTTTGTGGTGAAATGAGAATAGAAATGATAATTCTTCTATGCTCAAAGATTTGTATTTGTGGATGAATTGTGGACATGATAGATAATGAAATCTTCTTTTCTGTTTTAGAGTATATGATATTATCAGATGTATTATGGACGTGATAATATGTAGGAACTCAAAAGAAAATAGATTGATTTCTATGCAGAGGTCAAAAATGACAAATGAGCAAGTAGATTCGGAATTGATTCAGAGGTTATGAAAACGTAATCAATAACGAATCCCCACTTTAATAAATTGATAGAAGATCATGAACGGACGAATAAATGAACGGATGAACCGTCAAGTATTAATGAATGGGTGAATCGTCGGATGAACGCAATTAATGGATGGATGAACCGTCGGATGAACGTGACGTTTTATTATTTGTAGAACTTCTGCCTATAAATATAGCAAAAATCTGACAAGAACGAACACTTTTTCTTTCAAACATAAAAATGTCGTCTGAAGAAGCATCCAAGAAAACTGGAATTGCCTCAAAGTTCAGAAAGGCACTGAAGAACACCCTGCTGATCCAGTTCAATCGAAGAAGACAGAAGCAGGCGAAGGTTCGTCTGCACCCAAGCCACCAAGGGACATTCTGGATTTCCTGCTCGAACCAGGAAAGACTGAAGAAGAAGAAGCCATGAGGATGGCCGTTTGCAAGTTCCTCGTGGGTTCTAGCAAGGAGGTTCTCGACTCTTTTGCTGATCATGTCTTCGAGAAGGACGGCAGTGGCCCACATCCAAATGTAGAAAAAGATGATAGTGATCTTCTTTAATATCATGTATCATCATTCATGATAAAAATAAAATAAAAATTTATTTCTAAACATGAAACTGTCTGATGATTACAAGCATTTACATTTATACATAGTACTTTTTAAGGAATTTGCCATTAATAGGCATCAAAACTTTTCGACCATCCAATTCTGAGAGTTGATAAGCTCCATTTGAGAAAACTTTGCTCATAATATAGGGTCCTTCCCACTTTGCGTCAAATTTGCCCTTGCTCATATGAGTCATAGTCATAGGACGTCTGACTGTTAGAACAAGTTCTCCTTTTTGATACGCCCGAATTCTGACTTTCTTATTAAAAGCTCTTGAAATTCTAGCTTGATAGAATTCAATATTCTGTTGAGCAGATAATCGCTTTTCATCCAGAGCTTCTAATTCTTGAAGTCGAAGACGATCATTATTTTCTGCAGTGAGTTCATTAGCGATTGCTATCCTTAAAGAAGGAATTTAATCTCTAATGGAAGAACAGCTTCGCAACCATACACCAGAGAGAAGGGTGTACACTTAGTAGCATTACGAACTGTAGTGCGATAAGCCCACAAACATTCACCGAGCTTCTCACTCCAATTACGTTTGTTAGTAGAGACAAACTTCTTTAGGAGTTTGATGATGGTCTTGTTGAAAGCTTCTGCTAATCCGTTAGCTGCCGGATTATATACGGTAGAAGCCACATTGTTGATCCGGTGATCGTCACAGAATCGAGTAAACTTCTGACTGACGAACTGTGGTCCGTTATCATGAATAATGCGTCGAAGGAACACCAAATCTGTAGATGACGTGGTGCTTAATAAAGCAAATGACATTGGACGTCTTAACTTCAGACAAAGGAATGGCTTCGGCCCATTTGGAGAAGTAATCGGTTATTGCAAGAATAAACCGATGACCCTTGGATGACGGCGGATTGATCGGACCAATAATGTCCATGCCCCAAGCTTCGAAGGGCCATGATGCTGCCGTCGGATGTAGAAATTCCGAAGGTTGATGAATAAAATCTGCATGGATTTGACAAGCTTTACACTTCTTTGCATATTCGATGGCGTCTGATACCATAGTAGGCCAATAATAACCCATACGTCGAATACGGTCTTGAAGTTTTGGTCCAGGCTGATGTGCTCCATAAATTCCATCATGTGCTTCACGAATAATTTGTTGAGCCTCGTCACCGGCAACACATCGGAGAAGTAAACCATCATAGGCTCGACGATATAAGGTCTTTGTTGTATGATTATAATAGAATCGGAATGATCGTCGTCTGATAGATGCTGCTTCACTCGGATCATCCGGAAGATATCATACAATACAAAATCTAAGAAAGGAAGTCTCCAATCCGTATCCGTATTTTGATTCTCGGCCGAATGACTGAAGATGAATTCCATGCTGGAATCAGATGAAGATGATAAAGATTTACGACTAAATCCTAAATCCTCTTGTTGTGTTGACGTCATGAGATGTTGATTCTTCAATGTCAACTGGAAGTCCTAGGGTCAGGTTATTTTCAAGATGAAATAATTCTCGATTGCGAACAATAATCATTTGTTGTCGTCTAATTGGGATAGCCAACACCGCTGCAAGATTAGCTAGAGCATCAGCTTCTGTGTTACATGCTCGTCTAACATGTTCAATGAAGAATTCTTCAAACGAAGAAGCCATAATTATAGCTGATCTATGATAAGGAACCAGATCTTGATGGCGGACTTCATAAGTACCCCTTATCTGATTGACAATGAGTTTAGAGTCTCCGTACGCCTCCAAATGTTGAATATTTAGATGTTTAGCGAGTTGAAGACCAATGAGTAATGCATTGTACTCAGCTACATTGTTTGAACATGGCTGATCGAGAGAATAAGCTCTTTGGATAGCAAGACCTTCTGGCGATACAAGAACGATTCCAACTCCAGCGACAATATCACCATTAGGACTTATCCTTGAAGCTCCATCAAAGAATAGACGCCAAGTAGGATCTTCTTCAGCAATTTGGTTTGAATCTAGGACTTCATCTGGAATTTTGTCATAGAGTTTTGAATCTTCTGGAATTGAATGAGCAGCCAGAAAATTCAGCTAAAGCTTGTCCTTTGACTGACTTCTGAGGAATATAATGTATGTCATACTGAGCAAGTAGGATTCCCCAGTTAGCTAATCGAGAATTCAAAACACTGGGTTTCTTCATCATGATCCGTATAGGATTGATCCTGGAGATGACATGAATAGTCTGGCCAATGATATAATGTCGTGTCTTTTGAACAGCGAACATCAAGGCTAGACATTCTTTTTCGACCGGTGAATATCGAGGATCAGCTCCGGTCATAGTACGACTGAGATAATAGATGGCTTGTTCAGTGACCATTTGATTCTTTTGAGCGAGTAATGCACCCGAATGAATGACTCATTACTCGAGTATATAGGAGAAATAGAATTCCTGAAATGGGAGGTACCAATACTGGAGGGCTCATCAGATATTGTTTTATATCATCGAATGCTTTCTGACATTCATCATTCCAGACAAAAGAAACACCTTTCTTCATAAGTTTGTTGAATGGTCTGCAGCGTCCTGATAAATTAGAGATGAATCTCCTGATATAAGCGATCCTTCCTTGAAATCCTCGTAGCTCTTTTAAGGTGCGTGGAGGACGCATCTCTTGGATGGCTTTGATCTTCTCGGGATCCACGTGTATACCTTTAGAGGTAATGACGAAGCCGAGAAATTTACCACTAGAGACGCCTAAGAAGGACTTAGTAGGGTTCATCTTTAATTGATGCTTACGCATTAGATCAAATATAGTCTTCAAATCTTGGATATGATCCTCCTTTTGTCGACTTTTGACTGCAATATCATCAACATAGCATTCGACTATTTTCCGCAAATGTTCACGGAATATAGTGCTCATAGCTCGTTGATAAGTTGCTCCTGCATTCTTGAGACCGAATGGCATAACTGTATAACAGTATGTATCGATCGACGTTCTGAAAGAAGTGTGCTTCTCGTCATCTGGAAACATTTTAATCTGATTGTATCCAGAATATCCGTCCATGAATGACATCCGCTCAAATCCACAGGTATTATCAATCATGACATCAGTGATTGGTAGAGGGAATTCGTCTTTAGGGCATGCCGCATTGAGATCGCGGAAGTCTATGCATACTCTGACCTTGCCAGTCTTTTTAAGGACAGGAACTATGTTAGCCACCCAATCGGGATGTTGTTCCTCTCTAATAAACCCGGAGGTTATGAGTTTATTGACTTCAACTTCAATTGCATCCATAATGTCTGGACGAAATCGTCGCTGTTGTTGTTTGACCGGTTTAGCATTCGGCAAGATATTGAGCTTGTGAGTTGCAATTTGTGGATCAAGTCCTGGCATATCTTCATAACTCCAAGCGAAGACATCGATGTAGTCACGAATGAGTTTGATCATGTCTTGCTTATCAGGTTCAGAAAGACTTTCACTGATGAATATTGGTTTGGGAGATCCCTCTTCACCAACATCTATTTGAACAAGTTTGTCTTCAGTCGGAGGTTCTTTTTGCTCGAAACGGAACTCCCATTGATTATATAATCTTTGGGCCCATTGTTCTGATTCAGGTGAGATTTCAAACTCTTCTTCGTCTTCATCACTTTCTTCAGAATGGTCAATGGAACCATGTTGGAAGACAGAAGGTTGCAGTAGAAGTCACCGATACTCGTATCGGAATCCCAAGAAGTGGTACTAGAAGAATCAGATCTCTTATCTTCGTCAGACTCGGGATCTTCATGATAATATTGATAAAAGGAGTAGGAGCTATATAGCCTAATCCGCATTTCGTCCTTCCATATTTCAGAGGAGGAATACGAACAGGCATTTTTCTTCCCTTTCCACTATTGAGGCCAGTCCTGAAGTCATAGCCCATATTTTTGATGATGTCTTTAGATTGCTGACTATAACGACGTAGTTGTAATCTTCCAGTATCATCATTTTTGTCTTCATCTTCTAAATCAGAAGGACTTTGGGGCCCTTTATAGAAGAATATTGGAATGTCTCCTGGCTTTCTGCTGGGAACTAGAAAGTATGAAGATTGTACAGGTTCTAGGGATACATCTGTATGAACAGTCTGTACAACCCCTATGGTTATTGCGTTCAAGTCATCTAACAAATGTAAATAACTATGAACATAATTACACACATCAGCATACTGCAAAGATGGAGACTTTTCATTAAATGTAAAAGCAGCAGTATTTACATTGGGAGAAGGCTGAGCCTTAGAGATTTTAGCCAAAGTCAATGACTAAAGGGGGAGAAGAAGAACGAGAAGAAGCGTTGTTTCGATTAAGATCGATAACAAATGGCTCAGAAGAGGTGAGCTCCCTTGAAGTTTAAGATGGAAGAATAATCCGCCCTCCAACTGGAATTAGCAGAGTATCCTGTTTCATATGTGGAGATACAGGAATTACAGTACGCCCACTGACAAGAATAATCATTGTGTCTTGAGCAAACGACTGAGGTAACGGAGAAATCCGTCCACTCACCGGAATGATGAAAGAACCTTCTTCAGAGAGTTTGGGAGATTGTTGCTGAATAGTTCGACCTTTAACAGGAATTATTAAGGTCTCACTTTGTGAATCCTCTTTCTCCATAGCTTGTATAACCCTTGTATACTCTTCTTTGTACATTCAGGAATCATTGAAATAAGCTTCAACCCCATGGAAGGGATTTATATCAGTAACTTCTTTTTGTACTCTTCCATTGCTATCAATGTATTTAAAATACTGATGAAGAGTAGAAGGCACCACATTATTTTTCATGAAGAAAGGGCCTCCCCAGAAGAAGATTATAGGATCCCACGATCTCGATCACATAGAAAGTGACTTTGGATCTGAAATCGCCTATCTGAAGCTTCAGATGAATCTTTCCCAAAGGCTCGCTTCGGCTTTGATTGAATCCCAGGATAGTAGTAACCGTCTTAGAGAGCTTGTGAAGAGGGATTTTTAGTTCATCCAACAGACTCTTTGGCATTATGCTTATAGCAGACCCTGGATCAATGAGGATACGATCTATCTTCATTGTATCGATATAACCGGTGTAGTAGAGAGGCCGATCATGTCGATTATCCTCCAATAGCATGTCGTCTTGTGTAAAGGTGATATTTGGGAATAATCTCCAATACACTGTTGCAATGTAAGCAAGTGGCAGGTTCTGCATCTGGCTTCTTCAATTGTGCAAGACAAGAGTTCAGCTTGTAGAAGTGCTTCACTTAATGTCTTCCGAGTCTCTTTGGAAAGACGTAGAAGTTCAAAGAGGGACATTCTAGCTGGAGTATTAGCAAGCTGAGCTAAAATGTCGAAATTATAAGGCTTCTGAAGTCCAAGAGGAGAGGACTTCTTGATTGGCTTATCAAACCGAGCCTGTTGTTTGCCTTTCTCCAGAGCTGTAGGCTTGGAAGGAACAGGTTCAGTGGATGATTCTTCTTCAGGAGGAACATTAGAAGCATCTTTATCAGCTGGAGGGATATCAAGAGGATCCTCAGGATTCTTCGAATAATCCTTTAGATAAGGTTTCCCCGTTCGAGTAGCACTAACAAGTGCTTCTTCTTTCTCTTTGGCTCTGTGTCAGGAATAGATCCAAGAGAAGTCATATGACATGACTTAATCTTTCCAGCCTTCTTGGACTTTCGAGAAGTAGTCTTTTGAGGAGAAGGCGATTCAAAATCTGCCACTAGATCAGGATGGATCCACATGATTTCTCCAGTTTCTAAAGTGATTGGCACTAATCCTTCAGACTGTGGAGAAGGAAGATTACTATGTCAAGAGTTGCCTTGGGAATAGGAACGATCCCACTTTCAAGGAGTTGAGGAGGGAAATCTCCGAATTGCATAGAGACGACGTTGGAGGTGACGGTCTTCTCTTTTGGAGTAAGAGAGATTAGCTCCAGATTTAATTATTTCTTGGATCTTTCCTTTCAGTACATAACATGTACGAATTGTATGACCCAGCATTCTGTGATATGGGCAGTATTTGGGATGATCTATTTTACCAGCTTCATCAGGTTTCTTGATCTCAGGTAATTGTATCTTATTACCTTTCAGCAGACATTCAAAGATACCAAGGACATCGTCGTCATCGAAAGAGTATTCTTCTTTGGGGCGAGGTGTTCTTGGTTGTTGAGTTGTAGAAGAAGTTTGAACAGTTGATGCATCTTTGCTCTGAAGATTAACTTCAAGAGTTTCTTTTCCCTTGCGAGCATTGTTTTTATTGTTAGTACCTTGACCTGTTTCTTTAGGAGTCATCTACACTCCTAAACCTTCGAAGGTTTCAGCACTAATTTCTGCGGCCTTGGCACTAACTATGAAAGAAGGCCAGTCTTGGAATTGAGTGGATCCTATCCACATGCTGATGATTGACAACAAGTTTGATTTGCATGTGTCGATGGTGACAGCATCAGGAGTTCCAAGAGGCATCTTCAGAGCTTCTCTTCGAGACCGTTCAATGTACTCTTCTGTAGTTTTATTATTTTTCTGCTTGATTCTAATAAGAGCAGACATAGTCATGTCATTGAGCCCTTCATAGAACCGTTCAAGAAACATCTGTTTGAAACCGAAAAATGAGGTAATGCTCCCATCTGGGAGACTTCTATACCATTCATAAGCCGTTCCCTTGAGACATCCAACAAACACCCGAGTAAGGAGGGCGTCGCTTGGTTGCAGCTGATCAGTCATCACTTCAAAGTGATTAATGAACTGGCTTGGAGAAGTGGTTCCATCATAGAATGAGATAGTGGGAGGCTTGTATTTAGGAGGATACGATACTTACTTCTATTCTATCGGATAAGGTTGTTTGATGCCTAACCTTTGTAAACCATCTTTCTGTTGAATGCCTCGAATTGAGTTTTGAGATTCCTCAATTCTTCATTAACAACTCCAGAAGATTGTGGAGTTGTAACTTGTAGAGAATAGTTGGGAGGAGGAACAGCATTGTAAGCACTACCCCCAGCTCCAGAGAGACTAGGGTTTGGTTGAGCTGGTCCAGGAGTATTGGATTGTACTGCTGGAGGAACTTGTACTGGACTCATATCAGTATCAGTTGGTATGGTATCTGGTACAGTCTGTCGATTTTGCATCTGTGTTGCCATGAGTTCATACATCGACTTCATAGTATCAGCCATAGTCTTCATTTGTTGTTCCAAAGAAGCAATTCTTTGATCTTGAGGAGTCAAGGAAGAAGAAGGTTCATCAGTATTCCCATCAACCATATAAGTCGTGACTGTACGAGGAATTATTGATGAACTGGTAGATGTTGTTTGTTCTGAATCATTGCTTTGTGCATCAAAGTCAATTATAGGAGAACTACCTCCAGTAGGAAGAGGTGGGAAGTTAGATTCTCCAAGGAATTCAGAATCATCTTCAGAGATCAAATTTCTTTGACTAGAGGCCAGGACTCTTGCTCTGGTATTTCTATATACTCCATCTGGACTATCAACTCTACCCCCAGCATCCCGAGAGGTCATATTGACAGAAGAAAACAAAGGCTCATCTTCATCAGGCATAGGTTCACACTGAATCCGATTGAAGACAGATTGTCATTTTGTTTGACATCTGCATTGCATTGTGATTCTTGGCTGGAAGTCACATTCATGATCAACATGATCATGAGCCATTGATTGACATCTGCATTGAATTATGACTCTTGGATAGAAGTCACATTCAGCATGGTCCTTTGACACAGAATCACTTCTTCTCTTCTGTATGAAGATATTCTCGTAAATCTGTTTGTGAAGATTGAGGAGTATATTTCCTGTTCTTGGGTCTTGATGGCTCTTGATTATATAGAGAATGATTAATATGAGCCACATAGTTTCTTGCATACTCTGCATCTGGATCTCTTATCCTTGTTTCCACTGGTATGGTTCTTAACACCAGAAGTGTTAATTTTTATTCTTAGATCAGTTGGAGGTAACACATTGGTTCTGGAAACATGGAGTTTTACCTTCCATTGATCTGGATATTTGCAGAGAAGGAAGAGTTGAACCACCCCCTTGATTAGGAGTTGGTAACAGACCTTTTCTAGACAAATTCTGTGCCCAATTCGAAGAAGTCATAGAAGAAAACATTAAGGAATGTTTCTTCTTAGACTCATTCAAGTTTTGCGACATAGAATGTCCAGAAGGAAGAGTAGTCAAAAGACCATCTCCTTTCTTTGACTAACAAAATTGTCAGTCAAAGCTGTTCCTGAAGTAAAAACTACAGGAGCAGAAGAAACAACTAAAGAGTTATTTCTTTTCGAAGGGACTTTGTATGGAAGACCACCCCCAGTTCTGGTAGAACTTGGCAAAGAAGAAGAGATAGCTAAAGAGCTATTCTTCTTAGATGAAATACACGCTGAAACAGGCTTGGTTAAAGAACCAGTACTATTGGCGTGACTTTTGACTTTGGAAATACACGCTGGAACAGATTTGGCTAAGGAGCCAGTATTGTTAGCGTGATTGTTGATTTTAGAATTACACACTGGAATAGACTTGGCTAAGGAACCAGTGCTGTCAGCGTGACTTTTGAGGTTGAAATTGCACGCTGGAACAGATTTGGCGAAGGAGCCAGTACTGTCAGCGTGACTTTCAACTTTGGAGACACACACTGGAACAGATTTGGCTAAGGAGCCAGTACTGTTAGCGTGATCTTTGATTGCTGTCATATTCGAGCGCACAAGAGTGTGCGTGCTTGCAGTAGAGTTATTGCCAGTGTTAGGAGCAGACACTGTGGCAGAGACTTCACCATTGGCTGCCAACTGATTCTTAGGGACATAGACAGAGTGTCCCTTCGACTTGGCAGTGATGATAGAGGCTGTAGTGGGCTTACCACTTTTAGCCCGCTGTATTTCTTCATAGGCGAGTTGATCGAATTGGATCGTCATCACCTTCTTCGTCGAGCCGATTGACGAAGTATCGCATTGAGTTGTTGCCATCTCAGAAGAGGAGATGGTTTTCCTCCAGCAGAGTCGCCAATTTGTTTTCCACAAATAAATTCCTTTATTTATTGTGTATCTGGGAAAATTACAACTGTGGGAATCTGATCTAGAAGACGATCACTTTATCCCTTGGACTATGCGAAGAAGAAAAGCTCTCAAAATTTTGACAGTAGATAACTATGTATCTGTCCAATAAATGAGAAAAAGAACTCTATTTATAGAGTCAAAAATAATAACTGAAAAGATAACTGTCTTCACAGCCTGTACTTAGTTGAAAATCACGCAGGATTTAACATACGCAGGTTGTGAGCAGTTACTGGACGTGGCCTGTAACTGTTGGATACATGGCAATCATACATGAGTCTTGTGCAAGTTACAGGACACGCAGGCGAGAGATCAGTGGCATGGCTGCCACGTACTCCAATTTGATGAAATCCATGCAGACTTGTTGAAGACAAAATCCACGCAGACTCGGGGTAGAAAGCTTCAAAATCCACGCAAACTTGGGGCAAGAAGCTTCAGAATCTACGCAGACTTTGATGAAGAAAACTTCAGAATCCACGCAGACTTGAGGAAGAAAACTTCAGAATCCACGCAGATTTGAGTGAAAATTCAAAATACACGCAGACTTGGGATAGAACTGCCAGCTGTCTTGATTCAGCGTGCCTCGACTGACACAAATCTCTGGCAGTGATTGCTTTTGTCAGTCACATTAATGACAAGAAGCTCTTTTGGTATGCCAACTTGACGAAGGGTAAGTCTTGTTGAAGAAAATTTCGAAAATCACGCAATAGACGACTGTGATCTCTCGAATTCTGTGCATACGTGGCATACGAAGAGACATTTTTCGACTGTTGTGCTGTCAGTCATAATTACTCTCAGACAAATGATGAGCTGTCTCCCCAGCGTGATTTGTAAATATTGTCCTGATCAACTGAGCATGACTTTTGACTCTGTCCTGATCAACTCAGCGTGACTGTCATTTTTAAAGGCCTACATAGACCTGACGAGTAAGTAATATGAGTTTTGATTTAATTCCAACAGTTTTTTTCTCCTAATTTATTCGTTTCTTTTCTTAGAGAAATAATATCATCTTGCAACAAAAACTATGTGTCTCGGTTTTAGATGAAGTCCTTAGCTCCTTTAACGAAAATTAGCAATGGGTATGTTTAGAGAGTATATTTCTTCTTAGATGCCATCTATGTTTACTTCGATTCCATCGCTTACATTTTTAATAATTTATTCAGATTGTAGGCATTGTCTCTGCTCTTCTCACCGCAAAGGAACGGAAAAGAACATCCAATAAAGCTAATGTATGGTTTTTACCAATAAAGATATCGGTGAGTGATCATTTTATTCTTCAATGCATATGCATTAACAATTTTCTCGTTTATTTGTCCTTCGTAATGTATTAGTTGATGTGTATGTAGAAAGAAATGTTACCTCCATCCGACAAAAGCTTCATCAAATATGGAAGAAGTATAAATATTTCAAGATTACATGGAATCTTTAAGCACTTGTAACGAGGTAGTAATGTATTTCTGTTTAAATATTAATCCTAATTTTTTAAAAATTTACTAATTTGTTTTACCTAATTAATCCTGATTCAGATATAAATACCCATTTATTTGGACGGACACTACACTCTTGCAAGAGTTCTTGTTAAAAAAGGACTGTTAAAATTTGGGACTCACTTGCATCTAAAGATGATCCGATTCAAAACAAAACAATCATAAAAGAAATAGTAAGCTCATATTCATCAATTTTTATGAATTGGGTACAAGATACGCGGCATACTAATACATATTATATTCTGGTAATTGTAGCTTTCAAATTTGGATCTCTTTCTCGAAGAAGAGATTTTGAAGTTGAGAGATGCTAAGTTCAGCTTTTCTACTTTTGCAATAAAACGTCCTTCTTATGTTCCCCGCCAAGGCAATTCTGTTGATTGTGGGATTTTTGTAATTGCATTCATGAAAGACCGATGTAGTCTAGACTACCGTTCTCTCGATGTATGTCTGAAAATATGTCGTCAAAAACTTACACTTTTTAGAGCAATATTTTTGATGTTATGTTTGTTATATGCAGTTTGTTGCGGGAATGGAAAGACGAAAAGCTGCTGAATGGATTACAACTTCAGAGCACAATGAAGAGCTAAAGAAGTCCAATCTGAAATGATTGAATATGGAAGACAATAATTTTTTCTTCTTCTTTTATATCTAATCTATGGAAACCCCTAATGTATTATGGTCATTTATTTTGTTGAGTTGTAATGACATTTTTGCCAAACGACTTCGATTCTTTTGATTAAGCAGAATCATTTTTGCCCTTCAAATTAATATAATTAAGCAGAAAGGAGTCTTTTGCCCTTCCATCGAATGACATTTTTGCCCTTATAATTAATTCAAAATACCGCTGAACCCTTATACAAAAAAAGGAAAACCGTTTCAATTCTTCCTCTTCTTCCATACTCTACTCTGTACTCAAACCTGGGTCATTCTCCTCCAAAATCTTCAAACCTTCCTCCCATTCGCAATCTTCACACCATGTCGGCATCAGCGTCAGAATCATCACCGGCAGCATCACCCAATTAGAGAAGATGCACCAGTTACAAAAAATCCAAAAGCGATAGACGGAGAACAACCGAAACCCTATTCTAAGAAAGTTCAGCAAAACTTAAAGGAAAAAGTTGCTAATAAAAGAAGTGCAAGAAGAAGTACAAACGAAGGTATAACTTTGATTTTATGTTCGCAAGTTCTGTATATATTACAAGGAAAATGACATTCTCCGTCATAAAATGCATTTGAATGTTAAATTCTATTCGCCATTTAATTTGGAACGGAGAATGGAATTCTTCGTCTAACTTGAAACGGAGAATAACCTTCCCAGTGTTAAAACACATTAGAATGTTCGTTCTCTGTTTTATTTTAAACGGAGAATGACACTCTCCGTGTCATTTGAAACGGAGAATGATATTCTCCGTGTTAGTTTACACGGAGAATGCCGTTCCCAGTGTTAAACCCATAAGAATGGCCCTTCTCCGACCTAATTTTTTGTTTTTTAGAAAAAAATGTCAGGAATAAGGATTCAAGACTTTTTCGTTCTACCCTCAAGCCAATGCTAAATCTTATGAAGGAGGTCAATCAAGATATTGGCCGTTTACCTGAGCCAGTTATTGGTTCCTTGAAGAATACCTGTTTCTAGAATTTTGTCGAGATTTTCTACAAAAACAGAGTCCACGTCTCCGAAGTGGCCAAGGTAACGGAAGGGCTTAAGAATTTAATTGCAAGTTACACAGAAGAAGAAGATGGCATCGGGTGCTTTGAATTGAGTACCACTGTTAAAATTGCACCAAGCGTCGACGATATGGCAATCATATTGGTCTACCGCTGAATGAAGAAAGCGTTAATGATGTTTCTTACAGAAGATTGATAAAGGAAAAATAATAGCAGCCCACACCACCAGCATCATTGAGCCTGTGTAGAGATCACTTCACAGATTGCTGGCTAATACTAAGGGCAAACACTCAGAAGTCATGAATAAGAAAGTGAGAGACAAGTTCTTTGAATTGTTACGACGGCTTCGTGGCGGAGATAACGCTGTTAATCCAGTAGATTTGGCCAAGCTAATAATCTTCCACTTGTGCAAACAGTATTCTTCACAAAGTCTGGTGGTTCAAATTTGCCGTACAGATTCTTGGCCTTGGTAGACAGTGTGGACGTCATTAACAGTATATGCTGGCCAAGGTTAATCCTGGCATATGTAATGTATAGCATAAAAAGGAGTAGAAGAAAAACTGAATAGGGGGATTACTCAATGTCTTTCCATAAATTGGAAGGTTGCACAATACACTTCCTCTATTGGTTTGCAGAACATAGTAAATTTATGGAAAGGAAGTTCGCCCCAATTCCTGATTACCCAAGATTTTTCACATGGAATGGGTACGAAATCTCAAACTTCTTTAAGGCCGAATATCACAACAAAATGAGATTGAAGATGATATTGGAAGATCTGGTTATACATGTTAGGAAAGAAGAAGGGCACAAAGAAGATGAGCCACCTATAGAAGAAGTTGAAAAAGAGGGAGAGGAAGAACACCAAGAAGCAGGTAGGGATATTTTTGATGAACAACGGATACCACAGCATAATGAAATGGGCGCTGTGATGGACGACTCAGTAAAGGAATTGGAGGATTTGAGAAGACATCATTCTGATATTCTTGCGCAGAATGAAGAACTCAAAGAAAAGTTAAAAGAGATGGAGGCACAAGGAGCGCAGTTACGTACAGCCAACCTTGAGAATGCCATACTGAAAGAAAACTGAAAGAGCTCGAGACAGAAGAAGCGTAACAACGTGCAGTCAACGTTGTGATGGAGGGCTCTGTGCATGAACTGGAGGATTTGAGAAGACATCATTCTGATATTCTTGTGCAGAATAAAGAACTTAAAAAAAGTTAAAAGAGATGGAGACACAAGGAGCGCAGTTACCTGCAGCCAACCTTGAGAATGTCATACTCAAAGAAAAGCTGAAAGAGCTCGAGACAGAAGAAGCACAACAACGTGTAGTCAACGTTGTGATGGAGGGCTCTGTGCATGAACTGGATGATTTGAGAAAGCAGAATTCTGTTCTTATTGCAGATGTACTTGCACAAGGTAAATTCTTTATATTTCAAATTTCTTATTTGTAATCTTCCAGGAGAATAGCTATTCTCCGTGGATTATAACACGGAGAATGGCATTCTCCGTGTTATTTGAAACGGATAATTGCTATTCTCTATCATTTCGATACTGGGAAGGTTATTCTCCGTGTAATTCTAAACGGAGAATGCTATTCTCCGTATTATATTACACAGAGAATGTCATTCTCCGTGTTAGATTCACATCATACATTTTATTGTTGTTTGTCTTATTTCAGTGCGAACAACCGAACAAATCAGATAAACAAATAAAGGCTCGTTGAGGAGAAAAGGGAGCTTCAAAATAAAGTTGAATCATTCAATATTGAAGCCACTGAAAAGGATGGGAAAATCGTTAATCTCGAAGCCATGGTTGTAGCATTGCAGCATCAGAAGATTGAAGCCTGCTGAACTTGCTACTCCAAAAGAAGCCAAAAGTAGAGGAGGATCTGGGGAAAGAGGTTAAGAAAACCATCAACGCCATTAGTCGTTGAAGATGTTACTCCCTTGGAAAAGAATACAGTTAGAGAGGCTAATAAAAAGCGGAAAATTAATGTCGCTCCAAAATCCGAAGATTACGCCAAAATGGCTGAATTAAAGAGGAACCGTGTCATACTAAGGGAATGCAATGAACTCTTACTTTGGAAAGATGCGGATGAAGAGCTGAAGAAGCAATACATCGACATCGTAATTCCCAAAAAGAAGTGTCCAAAGTATGTATTCTGAACCCTTTTTTCTTTTGTTTTTTCTAGACTTTTTTCACGATTATGTAATGAGAATCTATCTCTATTAATTTAATCTAAACTAAATTTATGTGCAGTGATATTGTATACTTATTTTCGTCGAAAAGGGTAAAAATGAAGTTTCAATCGAACTGTCGGCAATAGACCTGCAAGACATACTAAGCAATGACGACATGGAGGCTGGCATACTAACCTAATAATAAGGAGCTGAAAGATTTAAGGCATTAATAGAAAATAGGCCCCGTCTAGTTCAAAGGACGTGCCATTGATCCAGAAGCAAAAGCCGGTGCCCCAATCACATAAGTGGTCTGCATTCATGATGGCCCACACATTGGTAAGAATTCAAACAAAAAATCCATATTCATGTGTACACCGATGAAAAATGATAGAATTAAATTACTCATGATATTTGTTTTGTTTTTGGAAACAGACCATCGTTGAACGTGCCAATGAACAAGACGCAAAAGCCGGCGCCCTTCAAGACATCCAAACAGATGTAGTAGACTTCGTCATGGGTTTGGAGGACGACATAGAGTTGCTATTCATCCCACTCTTTAATTCATCCATGAGATACTATACTCTGCTCACATTCAACTTTATCTCCTACGACTGGACACACTACAACTCCTTGAGGCAAACCACGTACGAAAAGTGCAAGGTGGATGCAGAATTAATAAGAACACCTTAGAGCCTATCGTCAAGAAAAAGTTGATATGATGAGGGAGAGATGCCCGGCGAAGATGGAGTATGAGAGCAAAGTGCTGAATTGTTCTCCAAATTGCCCACAACAACGGGCACCCAACTGCCTCTTGTACACGGCATTATATGAATATGTTGACGACTACTCCTTCGAAATACCGGGGAAATGACGATGAAACTCACCAGAAGATTACAATGATGAGGTTGGTATGGGCTAAGAAGTTGCTTTCAAGCAAATATGTAATACGAAACAAGCAATGACATTGTAAAA
This sequence comes from Iris pallida, assembly GCA_029216955.1. Classification (NCBI taxonomy): domain Eukaryota; kingdom Viridiplantae; phylum Streptophyta; class Magnoliopsida; order Asparagales; family Iridaceae; genus Iris; species Iris pallida. Next base: position 2,424,406 of record JANAVB010040419.1, on the reverse strand, counting down.
AACAATATAATTATGTAATTGGGCAAGGAACTTCTGTCTTTTATAAGCTCTGCTTTTATAATAAAATCATTTTTGAATTACATTTACATTGTCAAAACCACAAAAGTTTGACTTTTATTTACATATGAAAGTCTGAACTACTACATAAAATCCTACAACCAAGAAAAAGTTGAATAAGACGGAGAATTCTATTCTCCGTGTCATTTGAAGTGAACCAACAGGAAAGAGTCTTGCCAAGGCGGGGATCGGTAGAGTCCAATGAATCTGCCCTTCGGATTATATTCTCGTTTTATTTGGAACGGAGAATGGCATTCTCGTTTACTTGAAACGGAGAATAACTTTCGTTTAAATTAAATCGTTTGAGGATTATATTCACCGTTTATTTCGGAACGGATAATAACATTCTCGTCTGTCTTGAAACGGAGAATAACATTCCCAGTGGTAAAACACATTAAAATGTTCATTCTCCGTTTTTATTTAAACGGAGAATGACGTTCTCCGTGTCTTTTGAAACGGAGAATGTTATTCTCCTTTTAGTTTGAAAAGAGAATGAAATGAGCTTGATGAGAATATGACGAGGTTGGTATGGGCTAAGAAGACTACAATGATGAGGTTGGTATGGGCTAAGAATTTGCTTTCAAGAGAATATGTAACACCACCAACCTAGCAATGACATTGTAAAACAATAACGTAATTATGTAATGGGCAAGGAACTTCTATCTTTTATAATGTCTGCTCTGCTCTGTCTTTTATAATAAAATCATTTTTGAGTTACATTTACATTGTGAAAACCATAAAATTTGACTTTTATTTACATATGAAAGTCTGAACTACTACATAAAATCCTACTATCAAGAAAAAAGTTGAATGTGAGCTGCGTGCGGGCATCGCAGAGCAATGGAACTCCTTGAGGCAAATCCTTCATCGTGCATCGTCAGAGCAATGGAACTCCCTGAACAAAGGAACTCCGTGCATAGTCAGAGCAATGGAACTCCATGAACAAAGGAACTCCGTGCATAGTCAGAGCGAATCAAATGCGAGCGCTTCGACAGAGTGTGGGTTGGCAATCAACCCAAACCCTGCGCTCTTCCAGTAACCAACAGAAAGAGTCTTGCCAAGGTGGGATCGGTAGAGTGCATCTCCAGGATGAAGAAGGATGCCTTTGCAAGGTGCTCTGCCTCAAGAATTCCTTTGCAAGGTCCTTTGCTCTCAAGGAATTCCTTTGCTTCTGTTCCTGTGCCTCAAGGAATTCATCTTGCTCTTGCTCTGACGATGCACGATGAAGTATTTGCCTCAAGGAGTCATCCAAAGGTTCATATGCTCTGACAAAAACGATAAGTGATTTGCCTCAAGGAATTCCTTTGCCTCAAGGAGTTCCATTGTCTGACGATGCACAATGAAGTGAATTCAGTTCATCGTGCATCGTCAGAGCAATGGAACTCCTTAAGGCAAAGGGAGCCAAATCACTTCATCGTGCATCATCAGAGCATAGAAACCGTTGGATGACACCTTGAGGCAAATCACTTCATCGTACATTGTCCGAGCAAAGGAACTCACTGAGGTAAAGGAATTCTTGAGGCAGAGCACCATGCAAAGGCATCCTTCTTTATCCTGAGATGCACTCTACCGATCCCCCACCTTGGCAAGACTCTTTCCTTGAGGCAAAGGACCTGCAAAGGAATTCACTTCATATTGATTCTTCCGAGCAATGGAACGCCCTGAGGAAAAGGAATTCTTGAGGAAAATTACTTCGTCGTGCATCGTCGGACCAATGGAACATGTCAACAAAGGAACTCCTTACGCAAAGGAACACCATGCATAGTCTGAGCGAATCAACGTGCGGGGCTTCGATAGAGCGGAACGATAATAAATCCAAACCCAGGCACATCTCAGTCTTCTAAGGACTTTACCACCGTGCATCGTCGAACAATGGAACACATCGAACAAAGGAACTCCTTGCGACAAAGGAACACCGTACATAGTCCGAACGAATCAATGTACGGGCGCTTCGACAGAGCGTGGGTTGGCAATAAATCTAAATCCAGGCACATCTCAGTCTTCTGAAGGACTTTACCACCAAAGCTTCTACGAACGAGGAGATCGACAACCAAGAGGAAAGCGTCTTGCCAAGGTGGAGGATCTGGAGTCCATCTCCACAAGAAAAGCTAAATGAGACGAGAACAAACTCTCCCTACACTACTGCCATTATAGGCATGGAACAACTCGGACTCATGTTCCAAGTGGCAGCCACTTCGAATTCAATTCAATTAATTTCCATCAATACCAATGCATCTGCCCCTTCTCAAGTAAAGCTAAGTAAGACTGGAATAAACTCTCCCAACTACAGCCATTTATATGCCATTAATACCAATGAATCTGCCCCTTCGAATTCTGCCAACTTTGATGAGGGTTTTAATGAGAAAAGGTTTGATACAGTAGGGGTATCAAAGTTTTGATACCCCTCATGTATGACATGTGGGCCATCTCAAAATTTATGTGTATATATATGTTTACACGTTTTACAAAGCAGGAGGGGCCCACATGTCATACATAGGGGGTATCAAAACTTTGATACCCCCTACTGTATCAAAGTTTTTTTCTCAATTTTAGAGAGAAACTTTGATACAGTAGGGGGTATCAAAGTTTTGATACCCCCTATGTATGACATGTGGGCCCTCTCAAAATTTATGTGTATATATATGTGTACACATTTTATAAAGAAGGAAGGGCCCATATGTCATACATAGGGGGTATCAAAACTTTGATACCCCCTACCGTATTAAAGTTTTTTCCCTTTTAAATGGGCCCCATACATAACTTACAAAAAAGTATAAATAAAACAAAATTTTGTTACAGTCAAGATTTGAACCAATGACCTCTTAAATACAAGTCTAGCATTGTAACCACGACACCACAATAGTATTGTCCGTGTTTTTATTAAACGGAGAATAGCATTCTCCATTTTGAATTACACGGAGAATAGCATTCCCAGTGTTAAAACACATTAGAATGTTCATTCTCTATTTTAATTTGATACGGAGAATGATATTCTTCGTTTCATTTGTAACGGAGAATTATATTCTCCGTTTTGAACTGCACGGAGAATGTCGTTCCTAGTATTAAAACGATTGAGGATTCTATTCGCCGTTTAATTTGGAACGGAGAACGGCATTCTCCGTTTAATTTGAAACAAAGAATAAGATTTCCAGTGTTAAAAACATTAGAATGTTCATTCTCCGTTTTAATTTGAAACGGAGAATGATATTCTCCGTGTCATTTGAAATGGAGAATAATATTCTCCGTTTTGAGCTACACGGAGAACATATTTTTTCCATTTTTGATATTCTCTGTTTTGAACTTGGAATTTGATATTTTCCATTTTTATCTAATTGTCTTCTCAAACTTTTGCATTGGAGAACATATTTTTTATCTAATTGTCTCGTGTGAATGACATCTTGCCACATAAGAAAGACATTGTCTTAAGTGAACGACGTTTCATTTTATTCTATTTGCTCTTTGTCGCTATTTCGCTTTCGTACTTTACAATTACGAAAATCGTGACCCAATTTTTTACAAACTTTACAAGTTCTAGGCTTCGGGATAGGCTGACTTTCTGTAGGCTGGCTTGATTTCCCTTGAGAAGGCTTCCTTTTGTTGCTACCGGATTTGGCTCTTTTAAAGCTTCATGCACTCCATAAACTGCATCAACTACCATTTGTTCTTCTTCACCAATATCGGTCACCATTTCTTTCAACTCCATCAGAACATACGACATCAACTCCGTTCCCTTCCCTTAAATTTTGCTTGATTTTTTACAATACTATATAAACAGATTAACTTGTTCATTAATACCACCATACCTTATGCTCTCAATACTGTCTGGGTGGATGAATCTTCTTTCTGAGTCAGGTCCGGAGAGATAACTCTCTTTGCAATCCTTGAGCCAACGAGATTTTATCAAGTTCTTTGGAATATCTCCAATTTGCAATCTCTTCATTACTGAAAAAATATGCCTACAAGGAATCCCCTTGGTCTCCATCCACAAGCATTCACAATTTATGATGTTGTCGGCCGGATCAAATGTAACCTTCCGGTTGACACTGTTTGGCGACATATACTTTTGGACAGTGCAAACTTCTGTCTCTCTTATGATGTGATAATGGAGAACAGTATATGCATCAGAACGTGTGATTTCCTTCCTTACCTCTATAAACACCGTTTTAGTATAAATTGTGGCAAATTTACCTTCTATTACGGCCATGCTAGTTTGATTCACAACTGGTGTTGAGAGTTTATCAGTGACATGCTTACTCATCTGGCCGTAACGTAAGGCTACCAAACCGTAGTCACAATTTTGAAGGGCCTTCCATAGTGGCAGCTTCTCATTAAAAAACCTTTTCAGAAATGCGTTCATAGATTCACATCTATTTATTGCAGTAGAACCGCCAAAATAATTTCCACGTAGGAATGTGTCCGTCCATTGCTGCCTCGTTCTGTACAATGCAGTGGTCCACTCATTGTTCTCTACATTATAATCTGTTAGCATCTGCTGCCAACGGTTTTTAAATTCTTCGACTGAATAGTACCTGTTAAGAAAACATTGACAGTAACTAAAGTTGTGATATTGTAACAACAACATACTTCAAAGTAAAGTAGCATGTGTGCGATGTATCTTTTAATCAAAAGACTCAGTTTATTGTGAAAACCCTCTCAGTGTACATGTTTGGTAGCATTGTTTAGGATATGCCATGAGCACGTTCGATGAACTACGCTGGGCATTAAATCCTCAATTACTTTATTCATAGATCTGCAACCATCCGTGAGAACTGTCACTGGTAATTTTCCATTCATACACTCTAGGAATTTTTCTAGAACCCAAGAATATGTCTCTGCAGTCTCATTATGGATCATTGCAAACCCAAACACACAAGTCATCGCACGATTGTTTGTACCCACTAGAACCACCAACGGCATTTGACTTCTATTTGTTTTATATGTAGAATCGAATGCTAGTGAATCTTCAAATAATTCGTAATCGAATCGATATACACCGTCAGCCCAAAAGAGATAGGTCAATCTGGAATCTTCGTCTACCTTTGTCACCCACATTTCCCATATTTCCCGTATTTCGTATTTATACTCGTATCTGGATTTTGGCATATATTTTTATTTTTCTCAACTTGTGGAATTTTGGTATTTCTCGTATTTTGGGTTTTGTCATGGCTCGGTTTTAATTGGATTGGGTTGGTTTGGTTTGGTTTATTTGGTATTGGAACACCTTAACCTACACTTCACCCTCAACACACCACATCCCACCCTCTTAAAACTCCACCAAATTTTTCTCTCTCCTTATAAACCTCCATTAATTTCTTCTTCTCCTTCCTCTACACAACTCTCTTCTCCTTCCTCTCCACAACACCACCCCATAGGCAAGTGCACCTTGCCACCACATGAGAACCCTCTTTTATTTGTCCATTTGCTAGCTTAGGATATGGTGATCAACTTTAGAACTTAGCATTTTGTGATTTGGAGTCTCCATTGCTCTAGATCTAAGTTTTTCCTATTTTCGGTTTTTGTATGGTTTTGATCTACTTAAGTTGGATTTTTATGGGTTTTGATGCTTCCATGTGGAAGAGAGTTCAATTCCACCCTGGTTAGAACTATGGAAATCTGGATTTGGAGTTCGGATGGCCAAGTTGTGATGCCTTGAGGTTTTGGAGCCATTGGAGCTTCTTCTCAGCCATGGAGAAGAAGACCCAGACCCTGCGTGCGTATTTTCGCGTACGCAGCTCTCTGCTTGCGTGCTTTTACACGTATGCAGCTCTCTGCTTGCGTGCTTTTGCATATATGCAGCTCTCTTGCGTGCGTGACTTTTCGCGTACGCTGCTCTCTTGCGTGCGTGACTTTTCGCGTACGCTGCTCTCTGGCGTGCGTGACTTTTCGCGTACGCTGCTCTCTGGCGTGTGTGACTTTTCGCGTACGTTGTTCTCTGGCGTGCGTGACTTTTTGCGTACGCTGCTCTCTGGCGTGCGTGACTTTTGCGTACGCAGCTCTCATGCGTGCGTGACTTTTTCGCGTACGCAGCCCTCATGCGTGCGTGACTTTTCGCGTACGCAGCTCTCATGCGTGCGTGACTTTTCACGTACGCAGCTCTCATGCGTGCGTGACTTTTTGCGTACGTAGCTCTCCCGCGTGCGTGACTTTTTGCTCTCCTGCGTGCGTGCTTTTGTGCGTACGCTGCTCCCCTGCGTGCGTGCCCTTGTACGTACGCTGCTCCCCTGACCCTTGCTTAACCCATTGGCTCTTGGAGTTTTGGTCTTATTTCTTTAAGCTTGGCTCTTCTATAGCCCTGTATATTGATATTTTATTAGATATTTTACGCCCATTTTATCCTTACGCCTTTTGTCATGAACTTGATTTTACTTAATATGTTTGGAATGACTATTGTACATGGCATGGTATGACAAGGAACTAGCATAACACGACAATGACCCGTAGTGGTGCACTCCTGACATGACCAACCTGACATGATAGTGGCCCGTCGTGGCGCACTCCTGACAAGTACCCTGACATGATTTATCTTAACGCTGTTGCGACAACTAATTTAACTTGACCTGCCTTGACACCGTGGGTGGTTCTTTCTTGCTTGCTTGTTAAATCCACTTGTCCTGTCTTGCATCATGTCTAGGATGGGACTCCTGGGTACCACGGTCAGGAGTACCTACTAAAATGGATTAAGGTTAATAACTAGAATAACACAGTAGTCATGAAGAGATGACACAGCTACGGGCAATCCCGTTACCTGGGCGCTCTTGGGATCTGTAGCCTGCCGTCGAGTAGGGCACATTTCCAGCACACCGTCGCGTGTTGCACCCTCTAAGTCACCTAAGGGTACATTTGTCCCCCCGGGCAATGTACCCACCTGAATTCAACCCCTAATTTTTGACCTGGGTAACCTGGATGGTCTGCAGGGCTTGTGGCTGTGGAATAATCTCACTGCACCTTATTAGTAATTAGGCCTGTGATAACCCTAGTTAGTTAAAGTAGTAAGCCATAGTATCTGCTTGGCCGTGATTGATTGAATGAGGTATATCCAGTCTAGCCATGTCTTGATTCAGTACAAGATTGCTTCCTGTCTTGATTTCTTATGTTATTATCTTGTCGATAAATGGTGGGAAATCAAGTTCTGTTCAGATGAAGGGTTACAACCCCGGTCCTTGTTTGGTTTACGGGTTGTAACCTGGCTATCGAAATAGTTCCATGGTTATCTCGTCGTATATCATCCTGACATGTTTTCGTAAATTCTAGTTTTTAATATTAAATTTTCTTGTGCTAATTGGGCTTTTGTTCTTATTTCATGGCCCCTTGTGGCACTTGCTCTTTCTGGGGTTGACCCAGCTGGTTTTGTGTGGCCAGATTTCGGAGCAGCTCCCGAGGATCTTTCGAACCTCTAGCCCGATGGTGGCGACTAAAAGGAACCCGGGCTACGAGTGGGTTTTCTATTTTGTTTCGCTCACTCTACTGTAAAGTTATTCTTTTGAGGCGTTTAGCCGACGAGCACCTGTTAGCTCGATGCACTTTACTTACAGTCTGCCTACGGGCTGTAAATATGATTAACAAATCCTAGGGTTGATCATGTACGACTAAACTCTTGCTAGTCCTAACATTTTATACGACTAGCTTCATGATCAGCTGAATATATAATATTTGGGACGCCTTATTATTGTATATTTAATGATCATACATCTTGTGACCTTACTTACTTGCTTGTTTGAGACATTAGGCTTGTTCATGACCATAAGAGACTGTTGGCTTGTAGTAAACCCTCATATTTCTAGACAGCCGTGACCGTATATCGAGGTGGTTTCCATTTAAATATACGTAGCTGGCTATGTCTGCTCCCGCTCTCCAGTATTCTGGTTCAGGGGCGTGACATGTAATATTTGGGACGCCTTATTATTGTATATTTAATGATCATACATCTTGCGACCTTACTTACTTGCTTGTGATTGAGACATTAGGCTTGTTCATGACCATAAGAGACTGTTGGCTTGTAGTAAACCCTCATATTTCTAGACAGCCGTGACCGTATATCGAGGTGGTTTCCATTTAAATATGCGTAGCTGGCTATGTCTGCCCCCGCTCTCCAGTATTCTGGTTCTGGGGCATGACATGGTGTAAGTGGTAGCCCATGCAGGTCTTGTCAATCTAGAAATATGAGGGTTTACCGAATAGATGTCTCAATCAGTATTCGTCCTTGATCTCCGTCCGTATTTTCAAATCCCTGGAATTCTTGCCCTGATTACATGCTTGTATCGTTGATCTGTCCTGGTCCTTCCTTATTATTTTTTTGTGTCGTCTTCTTCAGCGGCACTGTACCTAACCCTGCCGATCAGCGAGGTGGAGCACCTCCCGTGAACCAGCAGCAACCTGAAGATCAAGCCCAGCATTCCGGAGTCGCCTCCAGAGTGATACCTACTGGAGGAGAGTCACCAGTTCGGCCCGTCCAACCCGCAGAGCCAGATGATGGTACCTTAGTAGGCCTCATCAGAACCTTGATAGCTTTCCAGGATTGTCGAAGCGACGCCCTGTACCAGACAGTTCAAGATGCTTAGACCCGAGGCAGACATCCAGGGAACCAGGCGGCCAACAGCTTCAAGCGATTGAACCCTCCTTTCTTCGACGACAGCGAGGATGCGATTGCCGCGGATGCATGGCTTCAGGATACCGAGGTAATTCTGGAAGCAGCTAGGACACCCGAGAATGAGAAGGTGGCGGTGGTACGCCTACAGTTGTTGGATTGTGGCTCGCAGTTGGTGGGTGGCATAAGCCATGGGATTAGTGGCTCCCATTGCTTGGGCAGTATTTAGAGAGAGATTCCAGATGAAGTATTTCGATGATGTGGCTTGGTACGACCTTCAGACCAGATTTACCAACTTGAAGCAAGGAGGCAGAACAGTCGACAGTTATGCATCGGAGTTTTCTAGACTCAGTAGGTTTGCCCCCACCTTGGTGGCGACCGAGTTTGCTAGGGCCCAGCAATTCCAGCAGGGACTACATTTGGAGATCTTGTTGGCGGTTGAGCAGTTCGAGCACCAGACGTTCGATGCGGTCTTGAGAGCAGCTAGGAGGCATGAGTATACCTCCCAGAGGATCGTGGATAGGACCGGAAGTAGGAAACGGTCCCACAGTCAGATGCACCAATCATCAGCTCCATCCCCGGCAGTTAGGGGGTTGACCATTGGAACTCCGAGGTGGGCGGCCTCAGTAACGTCGGTTCAGCATTCAACCCCGACGTACCTGTAGCAGCAGAAGCAGAAGCAGACTTCCGCGATGGGATGTTCTCATTGTGGAAAGCCAGGCCATGTAGTGGCAGATTGTCGTAGGGCGTAAGGATTGTGCCTAGCTTATGGAGCGGCAGATCACAAGATAGGAGCCTGCCCGAATAGGGGTAGTTTTTCCTCTTCCAACCTAACCAGTCCATCGGTTAGGGGACCAGCACCTGTGCAGCAGCAGCAGCAGTACCCAAGGCCATTGTTGCCTCAGGCCCAGGCATTCCAAGCATGTGCCCAGGCTCCAGTACAGAGTAGGCAGAGAGATTTCCAGCAGAGGGGACCAGCAGCCAGAGGACAGGGTCAGGCCATGATGATGGCTATGGAAGAAGAAGTTGCATCAGGTGAGGTAGTGGCAGGTACTATTCTCGTTAACTCCTCTCCAGCGTCTGTATTATTTGATTCTGGTGCATCGCATTCATTTATGTCTGCACGATTCGCGATACGGATAGGATTGGAGCCCGAGTCATTATCAGTGAGGCTCAATATACTTACTGGTAATGGCCTTGTGGGAGTAGATCGTATGTTTTCCTCGTGTCGGATCGTAGTTAGCGGTAGGGAGTTCCCCGCTAGATTCATAGAGTTTTCTATGGCAGACTATGATGTAGTCCTAGGCATGGATTGGTTGAGGAACCAGTATGCTAGGATAGACTGCCATATTGGCAGAGTTGTCTTTAGTATCCCCGGCGAGCCAGAGTTTTTGTTTTCCAGAGGCGCAGTGGAGCCATCTTCCCCAGCATTGCGGATGGCAGTAGCAGCAGTGCAGTTACCCCGGATAGTTGAGGAGTTTCCAGATGTCTTTCCAGAGGAGCTTCCAGGGATGCCGCCGGAGCGGGAGATTGAGTTCACTATAGACTTGATTCCCGGGACAGCACCAGTATCAGAGCGAGTCTACAGGATGGCGCCTTCAGAGTTGGAAATTTTATACAAGATGATTGAAGAACTGAGGACCAAGGGATTCATCCGTGCAAGTGGATCGCCTTGGGGAGCCCCGATGCTTCTTGTAAAAAAGAAGGATGGTACGTCCAGGCTATGTGTTGATTATCGTACCCTGAATTCGGTGACAATCAAGAACAGATACCCTCTTCCGAGGATAGATGACTTGTTTGATCAGCTCAGAGGGGCTTCAGTGTTCTCGAAGATCGACTTGCGGTCGGGATACCACCAGATCAGAGTCAGAGAGCAGGACATCTCGAAGACAGCATTCAGATCGAGGTATGGATATTGGGAGTTCCTTGTTATGCCCTTTGGAGCGACCAATGCGTCGGCCGTATTCATGAACCTCATGAATCGCATTTTCATGCCTTACTTGGATCAATTTGTGATCGTGTTCCTAGATGACATCCTGGTCTACAGCAAGAGTGAAGCAGAGCATGAGCAGCATCTCAGAGTCGTCCTTCAGACGCTTAGGGAGCATCAGTTATACGCCAAGATCAGTAATGCGAGTTCTGGCTCGATCGCATATCGTACTTGGGTCACATCATTACCCGGGGAGGAGTGGAAGTGGATCCCCAGAAGATTTTGGCTATCGAGTCATGGCCGGTACCCAGCTCAGTGGCGGAGGTTCACAGCTTCCTTAGATTGGCCGGCTACTACCGGCGGTTCGTTTCAGATTTTGCAAGGATTTCAGCACCGATGACCCAGTTGACCCGCAAGGATGTGCCGTTTGTTTGGACAGCAGAGTGTCAGGAATCTTTTAAGAAGTTGAAGCGAGGTTTGATAACGGCTCCCATTCTCACCATTCTAAATGGGACCGGAGGATTCACAGTTTATTGCGATGCTTCAGACAGAGGATTGGGGTGTGTCTTGATGCAGCATGGGAAGGTAATATCGTATGCGTCACGTCAACTACGTGATCATAAGAAGAATTACCCGACCCACGACTTGGAATTGGCGGCGGTAGTGTTTACTTTGAAGTTGTGGAGACACTACTTGTATGGAGATAGAGTGGAGATCTTTACTGATCATAAGAGCCTGAAGTATGTTTTCACCCATAAGGACCTTAATATGCGGCAGAGAAGATGGCTCGAGCTACTAGTGGACTATGATATGGATTTGTAGTATCATCCCGGGAAGGCCAACGTTGTAGCAGATGCATTGAGTAGGAGAGGCGGAGTTTATTTCCTGACGGTGCAACCAGAATTATTGGCAGATCTTCAGAAGATGGGAATTAAAGTGGTTTCTCCAACCAGCGTGGCAATGATGGCCAGCCTACAGGTTCAGTCCAGCATAGTTGAGAGAATCCGGGTGGCGCAGTCAACAGATTCCAAGATCCAGTGACTCAGAGCAGAGTGTGAAGTAGAAAGAAGGCCAGAGTTATGTATCCATGATGGTACACTTCGGCACGACACTCGTCTTTGTGTACCCAGTAGAGATATCAGACAGGAAGTCATGGCAGAAGCCCACAGTTCGCAATATTCTATTCATCCGGGTGGTACGAAGATGTATCGTGATATTCGTCAGCACTTCTGGTAGAATGGCATGAAGAGGGAGATGGCCCGGTTTGTCTCTCGGTGTTTGGTTTGCTAACAGGTTAAAGCTGAACATCAGAGGCCCGCTGGACTTTTTCAACCCTTACCGATCCCAGAATGGAAATGGGAACATATAACCATGGATTTCGTGACCGGATTGCCCAGATCTCCGGCAGGCAGAGATGCTATTTGGGTAATTATGGACAGGCTTACCAAGGTGGTACACTTTCTTCCATTCAGAGTTGGACAGTCGACGGCGAAGTTAGCAGAGATGTATCTCAGGCAGATCGTCAGGCTTCACGGTGTGCCAGTCAGCATCACCTCGGACAGGGATTCCAGATTCATATCACACTTTTGGCGCAGCTTGCAGAAGAGTTTGGGGACTCGCCTTCAATTCAGCTCAGCTTATCACCCGCAGACGGATGGTCAATCAGAGCGCACAATCCAGACTCTTGAAGATATATTGAGATCCTGTACCCTTGACTTCGGTGGTTCATGGGAGAATCATCTGCACCTGGTGGAATTCTCGTATAACAATAATTATCAGACCAGTATCCAGATGGCACCCTTCGAGGCTCTTTATGGCAGGAAGTGCAGATCTCTGCTAGCATGGGACGATGTCGGGGAGTGGCAGATGCTCGGACCCGAATTGATTTCCCAAACGGTTGAAGTGGTCAGGAAGGTCAGAGATCACCTCCGAGTTGCCCAGGACCACCAGCGCTATTGGGCCGATGCTCATCGGCGTCCTTTAGAATTTGCTGTCGGCGACCATGTATTCCTTAGGATCTCGCCTAACCGCGGCGTCATTCGCTTCGGCGTGCGGGGAAAGCTTAGTCCTAGGTATATAGGGACGTTCGATATTCTAGAGCGGGTAGGAGATGTATCCTATCGTCTCGCTCTTCCGCCGTCGCTAAGTGAGGTACATGATGTATTCCATGTGTCCCAATTACGACGGTATATTCCAGACTCGAGCCACATCCTAGACCATTCAGAATTGGTTGTTGGTACCAACCTTTCGTATGAGGAGAGGCCCGTGTCTATATTGGACCGGAGGGAGAAGATACTCACGAACAAGACTATTAAATTAGTCCGTATTGCTTGGGGTCATCACTCTCTAGGTGAGTCAACGTAGGAGCGTGAGGACGACATCCGATCACGGTATCCCTACTTGTTTGACTCGTGAGGTATAATGTCTTTCTTATGCCTTACGTTTTCCCTTCCTTGCTTGCATTGTATGATTGTATGATTGAACTGCTTAGTGTAACTTGCCTGTGCTTAGTGTAGCTTGTCGTGACAATTTCTAGCTCCTTGATTAAATTCCGAGGACGGAATTCTTTTAAGGTGGGTAGAGTTGTCACCCTCATTTCCCGTATTTTTCGTATTTCGTATTTATACTCGTATCTGGATTTTGGCATGTATTTTTATTTTTCTCAACTTGTGGAATTTTAGTATTTCTCGTATTTTGGGTTTTGTCATGGCTCGGTTTTAGTTGGATTGGGTTGGTTTGGTTTGGTTTATTTGGTATTGGAACACCTTAACCTACACTCCACCCTCAACACACCACATCCCACCCTCTTTAAACTCCACCAACTTTTTCTCTCTCCTCATAAACCTCCATTAATTTCTTCTTCTCCTTCCTCTACACAACTCTCTTCTCCTTCCTCTCCACAACACCACCCCATAGGCAAGTGCACCTTGCCACCACATGAGAACCCTCTTTTATTTGTCCATTTGCTAGCTTAGGATATGGTGATCAACTTTAGAACTTAGCATTTTGTGATTTGGAGTCTCCATTGCTCTAGATCTAAGTTTTCCCTATTTTCGGTTTTTGCATGGTTTTGATCTACTTAAGTTGGATATGGGTTTTGATGCTTCCATGTGGAAGAGAGTTCAATTCCACCCTGGTTAGAACTTTGGAAATCTGGATTTGGAGTTCGGATGGCCAAGTTGTGATGCCTTGAAGTTTTGGAGCCATTGGAGCTTTTTCTCAGCCATGGAGAAGAAGACCCAGACCCTGCGTGCGTGTTTTTACGCGTACGCAGCTCTCTGCTTGCGTGCTTTTGCACATATGCAGCTCTCTGCTTGCGTGCTTTTGCACGTATGCAGCTCTCTTGCGTGCGTGACTTTTCGCGTACGCTGCTCTCTTGCGTGCGTGACTTTTTGCGTACGCTGCTCTCTGGCGTGCGTGACTTTTCGCTTACGCTGCTCTCTGGCGTACGTGACTTTTCGCGTACGCTGTTCTCTGGCATGCGTGACTTTTCGCGTACGCTGCTCTCTGGCGTGCGTGACTTTTGCGTACGCAGCTCTCATATATGCGTGACATTTTTGCGTACGCAGCCCTCATGCGTGTGTGACTTTTTGCGTACGCAGCTCTCATGCGTGTGTGACTTTTCATGTACGCAGCTCTCATGCGTGCGTGACCTTTCGCGTACGTAGCTCTCCCGCGTGCGTGACTTTTCGCTCTCCTGCGTGCGTGCTTTTGTGCGTACGCTGCTTCCCTGCGTGCGTGCCCTTGTGCGTACGCTGCTCCCCTGACCCCTTGCTTAACCCATTGGCTCTTAGAGTTTTGGTCTTATTCCTTTAAGCTTGGCTCTTCTATAGCCCTGTATATTGATATTTTATTAGATATTTTACGCCCATTTTATATCCTTACGCCTTTTGTCATGAACTTGATTTTACTTAATATGTTTGGAATGACTATTGTACATGGCATGGTATGACAAGGAACTAGCATAACACGACAGTGACCCATAGTGGTGCACTCCTGACATGACCAACCTGACATGATAGTGGCCCGTCGTGGCGCACTTCTGACAAGTACCCTGACTTGATTTATCTTAACGCTGTTGCGACAGCTAATTTAACTTGACCTGCCTTGACACCGTGGGTGGTTCTTTCTTGCTTGCTTGTTAAATCCACTTGTCCTGTCTTGCATCATGTCTAGGATGGAACTCCTGGGTACCACGGTCAGGAGTACCTACTAAAATAGATTAAGGGTAATAACTAGAATAACACAGTAGTCATGAAGAGATGACACAGCTACGGGCAATCCCGTTACTTGGGCGCTCTTGGGATCTGTAGCCTGTCGTCGAGTAGGGCACATTTCCAGCACACCGTCGCGTGTTGCACCCTCTAAGTCACCTAAGGGTACATTTGTCCTCCCGGGCAATGTACCCACCTGAATTCAACCCCTAATTTTCGACCTGGGTAACCTGGATGGTCTGCAGGGCTTGTGGCTGTGGAACAATCATACTGCACCTTGTTAGTAATTAGGCCTGTGATAACCCTAGTTAGTTAGTAGTAGCCGTAGTATCTGCTTGGCCGTGATTGATTGAATGAGATATATCCAGTCTAGCCATGTCTTGATTCAGTACAAGATTGCTTCCTGTCTTGATTTCTTACATTATTATCATGTCAATAAATGGTGGGAAACCAAGTTCTTTTCAGATGAAGGGTTACAACCCCGGTCCTTGTTTGGTTTACGGGTTGTAACCTGGCTATCGGAATAGTTCTATGGTTATCTCGTCGTATATCATCCTGACATGTTTTCGTAAATTCTAGTTTTTAATATTAAATTTTCTTGTGCTAATTGCTGGCTTTTGTTCTTATTTCGTGGCCCCCTTGTGGCACTTGCTCTTTCTGGGGTTGACCCAGCTGGTTTTGTGTGGCCAGATTTCGGAACAGCTCCCGAGGATCTTCCGAACCTCCAGCCCGATGGTGGCGACTAGAAGGAACCCGGGCTACGAGTGGGTTTTCTATTTTGTTTTGCTCACTCTACTGTAAAGTTTTTCTTTTGAGGCGTTTAGCCGACGAGCACCTGTTAGCTCGATGCACTTTACTTACTGTCTGCCTACGGGCTGTAAACATGATTAACAAATCCTAGGGTTGATCATGTACGACTAAACTCTTATTAGTCCTAACATTTTGTACGACTAGCTTCATGATCAGCTGAATATATAATATTTGGGACGCCTTATTATTGTATATTTAATGATCATACATCTTGCGACCTTACTTACTTGCTTGTGATTGAGACATTAGGCTTGTTCATGACCATAAGAGACTGTTGGCTTGTAGTAAACCCTCATATTTTTAGACAGCCGTGACCGTATATCGAGGTGGTTTCCATTTAAATATACGTAGCTGGCTATGTCTGCCCCCGCTCTCCAGTATTCTGGTTCTGGGGCATGACAACCTAGTACACGTAGAAGAAATCTGGGTCACTGCCCTCCTTAGATTGAAGAAATGTAAGTGTTGTCGTAGCATCAACATCGTCTAGTGCTCTACTATCTTGAGCTAGAGCGTTGTATAAATCCTTTCTCCTCCATCCAACCTTATCCCAGCCACATTTCTTCTGGACAATTAAATTCCATATCAGTCTAGTCCCCATCCCTGATTGCTTCATAAGCTTAATTTCATCCAACTCTGCGGATGATATCGTACGATGGGATCTCAAAAAAACTGTTTCATAATCATTCGCCAGGATATGGTTGTGATGTACATGAAATTTTTTGACAAACCACATCTTTGTTTTATCGGTGTACCCAATATAAAAAATTGCTTTACAACCACTTCTGCTTTCACTTCTTGGCTCACGAACCCTGTTTGGAGCTTCCTTGTATTTTTGTGTCTGAATTCCGTATTCGAACAACACCAACTACGGACCATCACCATCCCAGATTTATTTTTCTTTACCTCGTTCTTTCTAATACTGAAACCATATGCTTTTGAATATATCCGGTAGAATGTCTCTCTTCTTCAATAGAGTTGAAATGTAGGCCAACATATCTTCTTCTAAGAGATGTTTTGGATCTTTGTTAATGTTGGCATACTGCAATATTTTTTTCATCGTCACTGCATCGAAATCCAATGGAGATTCACCGTCGTCCCTAACAACAGAATAAAACAAAATTATGAGAAATTAATGTAAAACTATAATGCATTTCTTAAATCCATTAGAAAGGGTGATGCGAAATAACATTTCATTGTTTGCGTTGATGTCGTCGTCGTCGTTATGATGCATTCTTCTATTATTTTTTTCATCTTGTTCTTTACTGTCTCCTAAGTTAACATCTTCCAAACTTTGCTCATCATCCAAATCATCTGACAGTCCTCTTGAAAGAAGCTTTCTTCATCGACTAAATCTTCCACACGACAATCAGTTTCTCCATGTGACGTTGACATTGAAGAAAATAGAGTGTGTTAGAAACCAGCAGAAGAAACGAAGGACAAGAAATAATACAAGAAGAAAGAGTAATGCTATATTCGTACCTCCAAATTGTCCCTTTAATATATAGCCTCCCATCTGATGTGGCATGTTAAATAATAGTGTGTGTCATCTGACATGACTGATGACATGGCAAATTTTAATCCAAAAAGTTAACTACCCAATTTTCTCCATAATAATTTAACGTTAATATCAATGTTAATTTAATGTTAATATTAATTTATGTTAATATTAATGTTAATGTTAATGTTAATATTAATATTATTGTTAATGTTAACGATAATATTAATATTAATGTTAATGTTAACATTAACCTTTAACATTAACTTTAGTTTAATTTTTATTTTTAGTTTTATTGTTAATGTTAATGTTTAATGTTAACGATAATATTGACATTAACATTAACATTAACTTTAGTTTTATTTTTATTTTTAGTTTTATTTTTATTTTTAGTTTTATTTTAAAAAAATTTGCCACGTCAGCTGCCAGATCAACATATCACGTCAGCTGCCACGTAAGGATGGACAGTTTGAAAGTGCAATTTGGAGGTACAAAAAGATTATTCAGGAAGAAACAACTTCCAGCAAGGCAACAACAAAACCCTTTCGTCTTCCTTGTAACTCCGCCACGTGGCCCTCTTTTGATGGCTCATGAAAAATCTTGACTGATTCTAGGAGCAAGCATAATTTTAAGGAAACAACTTCCAACAACACAACTTTCTCGTCTTCTGGGTACATGTATTATTAAATTGTGTAGCTAATAACGCATGAGGAAGCATGCAACAGCATTCTCCACGTGGCCCTCTTCTGTAGGATAACGCATGTAGCAGCATTTAATGCTATGAAACCCTATTGTCTTGTTATGTGTTGTGTATCCTATGTGGCATGAGGCAGAAGACAATATCTTGCATAGGCGGCTATATTCACAAATGACAATAAGTTTAAAAAGTCATCTCCAATGCAAAAAAGTATTGAGAAGACAATACAAAGTAATTTTTTACAACTTCCAAGACAACTTTTACTCTTCTAATGATATGGTATCAGTGTTTATTATTAAATTGTGTAGGATAATGCATGCAGAGCATTTAATGCTACGGGATCTGTTGTATAAGGAACACAACCTGTGAGAGAGAACCCGAGAGAGAGAGAGAGCGAAAGAGAGAGTGTGGGAGATGGAATAAAGAGGAAGGATCGAGCTCGACTAGATTTTAAACTTAAAATTCAATTTTTTGTTATCATTACTAATAACTAGTTCGCACGTACGAGTTTAGACGAACACTAACCGAGCCCCGAGCAACGTGACATCAGCTAGCTAGGTTTCTAATACCGTGGCATTCCTGTTAATTTAAAATTTACAATATTATTGAAACTATATTAATACTAAAATTTAAAATAGTTTTTGATTTAACATTTACTTCAAATACCGTGGCATTCCTGCTTGCTTGAGACTGATAAACTTCTGCTGGAGTTCATATCGAGCTACTACGCCAAAATACTTGGCCTTGAACTGTCACTGAAGGTGGTCCAACGAACAGGGCATCTTGCACCAACTTCTTCTGATGCCCACCAGTCGCGGGCAAGATCCTGAAGTACCAATTTGACCTGATCAACCTTCTCATCATCTGGAACCTTGGCTGCCACAAGAATGGCTTCGATGTCTTGAATCCAGGCATCTGCAGTGATGGCATCCTACGTGCCATCAAAATACCTTGGGTTCAAGCGACGAAACCTTCCTGATGCTCCCGAGTCAGCCCCGACACTCCTCTCAAGAGCTAACTGAATCCCTTGGTTCAGCAACACGTTCTGCTCCTGCTGCTGAGTCTGTTGCTGTTGGTTAGTGACAAGAAACCCCCGGATGATCTCCAGGAGTGCTACGGCGTCTGGTACTGCCGTCGCTGCTGGTGCTGCAGGAGTTTCAATAACCGGCGGCTGCACTGCCTCTGATTCCATTTCTGCTCGTTCTCTCCCCTGCTAGCGCCCAGTCGAGCCATGCTCTTGCTGCTCTTCCTCATGGGCCTCATCCGCTACTGAGAATAAAGCGCCCCTATAGAGAAAGATATAAGATTATCAAGTCCGAACGAGGAAGATTTCGAGGATGTAAGTCAGGTTAGAGGTCAAGGCAAGGACAGAGAATTTGAATCAGAATTTCAAGGGGAACAGGTTTTGATTGAGACTCCTAATAATTCGTAATACCCCACAAGTCTGATAAAGAGACCTGCATGGGCTACCACTAAAACCTTGTCACGCCCCAGTACCGAAATACGGAGACGGACTAGGCCAGCTACTCCATATGAGGTACGTAACGTCATACGGCGATCGTGGCTGTCGAGAGACTAGGGGGTACATGCTACAATCAAGTCTCCTATGGTCCCACAGAGTTCTATGTCTCAATCAATCAAGTCATATCAGCAATGAAATGAACATTAAAGATAAAGCAGTAAGGCGTCCCCGACGCTTTATCAAAATGGTCATGAGAGACTAGCTTTTTAATTTAGCTATCTCAGAGAGTCAGAAGTACAAAATGATACACAGCTGCAGTCTGTTTATTTACAATTCTGTACTGACACAAAATATCAAGTAATCCGGCTAATAGGTGCCGGTAGCTAAACGCCGCAAAATGTATAAACAGGAGTGGTGGAGAAGAAACCCACTCGAGTCCCCGAACCGCCATGCTCCTAGTATGCACCATGGATGTCAGGGAGGAAGATCGTGTCCTCAGGCTCTGCTACGAGATCTGGCCAAACAAAACCAGCGGAGTCAGCCCCGAATAGCAAGTACCACCAAAGGGGCACAAGAGTTAAGATTAAAAACCCAGTTAATAGAATGATTAATAATAGTAATACTTATGCTACTATTATAGGGTAGCGCAACATCCTCGAACCCATATGGCACCCTTACAACCAAACAAGGACAAAAGGTGCCGCATGGAGTCGGGACGTGTCGTACTCTATAACTTTCACATAAGTTAAAAGGTATAAACAATAAAATCTCCTGATCGTGACTTCGGTCGATAGCCTATTGCAGCACAATAACCAACCCAACAATCAAACAAGAACATGGGTTGGATCATGTACCATGATAGACCATGTTCCTCAGTCATTCACAGAAGTAACACTTCACAACCATAATAAGTCTTCCGTTCATAACTTCGGTCCACAGCCGGTCATAGCACGATAACCAACCCAACAATCAAACAAGAACATGGGTTGGATCACGTACCATGACAGTCCGCTTTCCTCAATTATTCACGGAAGGTAATAGGGTACAAGCAAGTCGTTTTCACGGCCAATCAAGCCTATGAGTTTCTAGTGGGACAAGGTTATCCTCGCGTCATGTTATTAGTAAATCCTCAGATCGTATCTTTCCAGCAAGGCTAGCCAACCCAGGGGTTCGCGTAGACAGGTATGATTGAGCACAGGTCCCTCGTAAGGCCACCTTGCTAAAACATATAATATATAGCAGGAATTAATCGGATACAGTCATCCACTCGTTGTAGATGACACAGTATCCGTGGGGACCAGCCGGCGCGTCGAGACAATATCTCAAGGCGGCTGGTGTAACACGATCTCGGGATTTTGCCCTCCCCATGCATCTAGTATGTTTAGTTGCCTAATTTAACCCTAGGTGAAATCTTGGACTCACATGCTATGGCCTGCATGATTATCCCCCTAAAGTCGTGCTTTAGTACGAGTACCCCAAAGAGGATCCATGTCAATCAGTATGTCAACATGTGCTACCCTCCTTAGTGTAATGCATCATTGCAAATACGCCACGTGGAGTTACGAATCATTTGTCGAGCATGAACAAGAACTGGGACATTCAGGTACAGGTATCGGGTAGGAACACTTTGTTCTCCGGGGTCACATGAGTACTCATATCATGCTCGGGACAAAAGGCGTAAGGATATAAAATGGGCATAAAATATCTAATAAAATATCAAAGCGTACGCACAAAAGCACGCACGCTCAAGGGGAGCTGCATGCGTAAAAAAGTCACGAAGGTTCACTCAAGGCAGCGTGCGTGAAAAGTCACGCAGGCTCAAGAGGAGAGCTGCGTGAAAAGTCACGCAGGCTCAAGGAGAGAGCTGTGTGAAAAGTCACGCAGGCTCAAGGAGAGAGCTGCATGAAAAGTCACGCAGGCTCAAGAGGGGAGCTGCGTGAAAAGTCACACAGGCTCGAGGAG
Source organism: Iris pallida (assembly GCA_029216955.1). Taxonomy (NCBI): domain Eukaryota; kingdom Viridiplantae; phylum Streptophyta; class Magnoliopsida; order Asparagales; family Iridaceae; genus Iris; species Iris pallida. Next base: position 2,403,195 of record JANAVB010040419.1, on the reverse strand, counting down.
AGAGCTGCGTGAAAAGTCACGCAGGCTCTAGGAGAGAGCTGCGTGAAAAGTCACGCAGGCTCAAGGAGAGAGCTACGTGAAAAGTCACGCAGGCTCAAGGGGGAGCTGCGTGAAAAGTCACGCAGGCTCGAGGAGAGAGCTGCGTGAAAAGTCACGCAGGCTCAAGGAGAGTGCTGCGTGAAAAGTCACGCCGGCTCAAGGAGGGAGCTGCGTGAAAAGTCACGCAGGCTCGAGGAGAGAGCTGCGTGAAAAGTCACGCAGGCTCAAGGAGAGAGCTGCGTGAAAAGTCACACAGGCTCAAGTAGAGAGCTGCGTGAAAAGTCACGCAGACTCGAGAGGAGACACGCTTCCAACAGGAAGCGTGCTCAAACAGGAGCACACTGCTCACTGTCTTCTCCAAACAGCAAGAACACCATGGATGAACCCAAAGCTTCAAAGAATCAAAACTTGGCCATCCGAACTCCAAATCTGAATTCCCAAAGTTCCAACTTGGGTGAAACTGAATGCTCTTTCACATGGAAGCATCAAAAACCCATAAAATCTAACTAAAGTAGATCAAACCATGCAAAATCCGAAATGATTAAAACTTAGATCTACAAAAATCAAAGCTTCAAAATGGAAATTTCCAAGTTCTAAACTAGTATAGATTGAGGAGAAGAACATGTTTTGGCAAATAGTTTTATAAGAAATCATTGACAAAATTATGGATCCATCTCTTGAGCAAGTTGGTACTTGCCTTGGTTGGTGGAGGAAATAAATGAGAGGAAGTAAAATGAGAGGAGAGATAATGTGATGAGTTATATATATAAAGATCTTGGACCCATGGGTTCATGATGAACCAAAGGGTTCATGATGAACCATTGGTGAACCAAGAATAGGTTACCCAAATGAGCCCAAACTGTAGGCCCAAATGCAGAAAATAAATTAGAAAATAATATTTTGTCGAATATTTTTGGGAAATGCATGAAGAAATACAGCATAATAAATATCGTATAAATACAAGGTAAATATAATTTATCGGTTTACGTTTTAAAATACGTATTCCAGGATTGGGGAGTGACATCTCTACCCTTCTTAGAAAAATTTCGTCCTCGGAATTCCAGCCAAGACAGGATAGTGAAATCAGGGCAAGCAAGGCACAATCATATACAAGTTAACTATCATAGCAGTTATTATCATACATCACAAAGTGCAAAACAAGCAGGTGCAGATAAGCATGGAATCGTGTCAATAAGGTGCAAAAATATACCTTATTAGTCAAACAAATACGGATACCGAGATCTGATCTCGTCCTCGCGCTCCCAGGTTGACTCTCCCGAAGAGTAATGGTTCCAAGAAACACGGACAAGGCTTATCGTCCGATTCTTGAGTACCTTCTCTCGCCGGTCCAAAATAGACACGGGTTGTTCCTCGTAAGTTAGGTCGGTACCAACGACTAACTCAGAATGGTCGAGGACATGACTCGGATCCGGGATATACCCACGTAATTAGGAGACATGAAACACATCATGTATGCCAGTTAACGAAGGCGGAAGGGCAAGTCGATAAGCCACATCGCCTACCCGAGCGAGAATCTTAAAAGGACCAACGTATCTTGGACTAAGCTTTCCCCGGGTTCCAAATCTGATGATACCCCGAGTAGGCGAAATCCGCAGAAACACTTGGTCGCCAACTCTAAACTCTAGAGGCCTACGATGCTGATCTGCCCAATGACGATGTCGGTCCTGTGCAACTCGAAGACGCTCTCTGACCAACTTAACTATCTCCACAGTCTGCGTGATCATCTCTGGTCCCATCAACTTTCGTTCTCCGACGTCGTCCCATGCCAAAGGGGGCCTGCACTTCCTTTCCTACAATGCTTCGAACGGGGCCATCTGAATGCTAGCCTGATAGCTGTTGTTATAGAAGAACTCCACTAGATGAAGGTGATCCTCCCGAGATCCGCCAAAATCTAAGGTACACGCCCGTAGTATATCTTCTAACGTCTGAATGGTTCTTTCTGATTGCCCGTCAGTTTATGGATGATAAGCAGTACTGAATCTTAACTTAGTTCCCAAACTTTGGTGTAAGCTCCGCCAAAAATGGAAAGTAAACCGCGTATCCCGATCTGATACTATACTAACTGGAACACCGTGCTGCCTTACTATCTGCTTCATGTACATTTCTGCTAACTGTTCAGTAGTCTGTCCAACTCGGAAAGGAAGGAAATGAGCGACCTTCGTGAGTCGATCTACTATTACCCAAACTGCATTCTTACCAGTCGGGGATCTAGGTAAACCGGTCACAAAATCTATCATGATGTGCTCCCATTTCCATTCTGGGATAGGAAGCGGCTGTAGCAACCCTGCTGGTCTCTGCTGCTCGGCTTTTACCTGCTGACATACCAGACACTTGGATACAAATCTCGCTATCTTTCTTTTCATGCCATTCCACCAAAAGAACTGCCTAATATCTCGATACGTCTTCGTCCCTCCAGGATGAATGGAGTAAATAGAACTATGAGCTTCGGACATAACTTCTTGTCGAAGGTCTCCACTCGGTATACAGAGTCTGTTTCCAAACCTGAGCGTACCATCTTCATGAATCACTAACTCCTTCCTATGGCCTGATTCACACTCCGACCGCAACTTCTGAATCTGTGGATCTCCTGCTTGTGCTGCCCTTATCCTCTCTACCAAGGTCGACAAAATCTGCATACTGGTCATTCTTCCTATATCCCTTGGCAAAACTACTTCGATTCCCATACTCTGAAGGTCTTCTAAAATATGCTTCTGTGAGGTCAAAATAAAGGCACTGTCCCTCCTACTCAGTGCATCCGCAACTATATTCGCCTTGCCTGGATGATACTGAAGATCTAAGTCAAAATCCTTCAGTAGTTCTAACCATCTTCTCTGCCTCATGTTCAAATCTCGCTGCATGAATACGTATTTCAAACTCTTATGATCAGTATAGATCTCTACCCGATCTTCGTATAAATAATGCCTCCATAATTTGAGTGAAAACACCACAGCTGCTAACTCCAAATCGTGAGTCGGGTAATTCTTCTTATGGTCTCGAAGCTGTCGAGAAGCATATGCTATCACCTTTTCGTGTTGCATCAATACACATCCAAGACCCTTCCCAGATGCGTCACAATATACTGTAAAGCCTCCCGCTCCTACTGGAAGCGTCAAGATCGGGGCTGAGATCAATCTCTTCTTCAATTCTTCAAATGATGCCTGACAGCTAGCTGACCAGACAAACTCTACGTCCTTGTGCGTCAAACGCGTTAAGGGCACAGAGATCTTGGCAAAGTCCGCCACGAACCTTCTGTAGTAACCAGCTAATCCTAAGAAACTTCGCACTTCTGTAACCGTTCTCGGGACTGGCCAATGCTCTACGGTCTCAATCTTCTTCGGATCCACTGACACTCCTGCCCCAGAAATTACAAGCCCCAGGAACGAAATGTGATCTAACCAGAATTTATACTTGTCGAGCTTAGCATAAAGTTGATGCTCCCTCAATGTCTGTAAGACAGTCCTAAGATGTTTCTCATGCTCCTCTTCACTGCTGGAATAGACAAGAATGTCATCTATGAACACCACCACAAATTTATCCAAATACGGCAGAAAGATGCGGTTCATTAAATCCATGAATACTGCGGGGGCGTTGGTTAGTCCAAAGGGCATTACTAAAAACTCATAATGTCCATATCTAGATCTGAATGCTGTCTTCGATATGTCTTGCTCCCGGACTCTTACTTGATAGTATCCTGACCGAAGATCGATCTTGGAAAAGATGCTGGCCTTGCTCAACTGGTCAAACAGGTCATCAATCCTTGGTAGTGGGTACTTATTCTTCACTGTTACTGCATTCAACTTACGGTAGTCGATGCACATCCTCGTCGACTCATCCTTCTTGGGAACTAGAATCACTGGCACGGCCCAGGGCGATTTACTGTCTCGGATGAATCCCTTAGACTTCAACTCTTCTTCAGGTTGATACAACTTATCCTGTTCTGACGGCGACATTCTGTAAACTCTGTCTGCAATAGGCCTCGTTCCAGGGTTCAACTCAATGCTAAATTCTATCTCTCTGACTGGGGGTATCCCTGGGAGCTCATCAGGGAAGACGTCGAGAAAATCTTCGACCACCCTCAGAAGCTGTCCTGGCTCTGACACTGCCGCTGAGATGACGCCTCCGGCCTGATTCTTCAAGGTTCGAGTAAAGATGAACTGCTCTATCCCAGGAACGCTGAATATGACCCTACCTCCTCTGTAATCAATTGTCGCATGACTGTCTCTCAACCAGTCCATGCCAAGAACGACATCAAAATTCCCCATAAGGAATTCAATCAATGATGCGGGCAGTAAATGCCCACACACCTCCACCGGACACGAAAAGTGCACTCTGCTAACTTCTACGAGCCTATTGCCAGTGAGTATATCCATCCTCTTCGGCAATGCCTCAAACTCTAATCTAATCCGTGTAGCATATTGTGCAGAGATGAATGAATGAGTAGCGCCTGAATCAAATAATCCTACAGCGGGAAATGAGGTGACGAGAATTTTACCTGCCACCACGTCACTAGACGCTAGAGCCTCTCCCAAGGATAATATGAGAGCCTGTCCCTGGCCCCGCTGAGCTCCTTGTTGCGGCCTTCCTCGACTGTGTTGTTGCTGCCTCTGAGGGCCTTCGGCTTCCTGTGCCTGGAGGAACATCTGAGCCTGCGTTGGTAGACGCTGTGCTAGGGGCCTTACTGCTAATACTGGCCCTCCACTCGGGGTTGCCACCGGAGCTGGCAATGCTGGAAACTGCTGAGCTGGCCCTCCTGGCCTCTGCATCACAGGACAAGTGGAGATACGGTGGTCTGAACTACCACACCTCAAGCATAAGCCATTCGCTGACCGGCACACCTCCCTCGTGTGCCCTGCCTTCCTACAGAATGTACAGTCCTAGGGTGCTTCCTAACGCTGTTGTTGGTTCCTCGGCTGCTGATGCCGAACTGGCGCTGTATTAGTTGACATGGCCGTCCTTCGCGGCGCTCCTGTATTATGAATACGTATACCGGGTGCTGGTGCCGATGTTCGCTGCATTGCTCCTCCTCCAACCTGGAAATGAGATCTCTTCTGACCTCCTGTCCTCGATGCCAACCTCTGCTGGGTAAGCTCGTGCCTCCGAGCGGCCGTCAAAACAGCATCAAACGTCTGGAAGTCGTGTCCTTCTACAAGCTGTAATAGTTCCAAATGAAGTCCCTGCTGGAACCTCATAGCTTTCTCTGGCTCCGTTGCCACCATTGTTGGTGCAAAACGGCACAATCTGCAGAACTCCGCTGCATACCCATCTACGGTCTTGCCTGCTTGCTTGAGACTGATAAACTTCTGCTGGAGTTCATATCGAGCTACTATGCCAAAATACTTGGCCTTGAATCTGTCACTGAAGGTGGTCCAACGAACAGGGCGTCTTGCACCAACTTTTTCTGATGCCCACCAGTCGTGGGCAAGATCCTGAAGTACCAATTTGACCTGATCAACCTTCTCATCATCTGGAACCTTGGCTGCCACAAGAATGGCTTCGATGTCTTGAATCCAGGCATCCGCAGTTATGGCATCCTCCGTGCCATCAAAATACCTCGGGTTCAAGCGACGAAACCTTTCTGATGCTCCCGAGTCAGCCCCGACACTCCTCTCAAGAGCTAACTGAATCCCTTGGTTCAGCAACACGTTCTGCTCCTGCTGCTGAGTCTGTTGTTGTTGGTTAGTGAAAAAAAACCCCCGGATGATCTCCAGGAGTGCTACGGCGTCTGGTACTGCTGTCGCTGCTGGTGCTGCAGGAGTTTCAATAACCGGCGGCTGCACTGCCTCTGGTTCCATTTCTGCTCGTGTCTGCCCTGGAGAAGGTTCTCTCCCCTGCTGGCGCCCAGTCGAGCCATGCTCTTGCTGCTCTTCCTCATGGGTCTCACCCGCTACTGAGAATGAAGCGCCCCTATAGAGAAAGATATAAGATTATCAAGTCCAAACGAGGAAGATTTTGAGGATGCAAGTCAGGTTAGAGGTCAAGGCAAGGACAGAGAATTTGAATCAGAATTTCAAGGGGAACAGGTTTTGATTGAGACTCCTAATAATTCGCAATACCCCACAAGTCTGATAAAGAGACCTGTATGGGCCACCACTAAAACCTTGTCACGCCCCAATACCGAAATAAGGAGACGGACTAGGCCAGCTACTCCATATAAGGTACGCAACGTCATACGACGATCGTGGCTGTCGAGAGACTAGGGGGTACATGCTACAATCAAGTCTCCTATGGTCCCACAGAGTTCTATGTCTCAATCAATCAAGTCATATCAGCAATAAAATGAACATTAAAGATAAAGCAGTAAGGCGTCCCCGACGCTTTATCAAAATGGTCATGAGAGACTAGCTTTATAATTTAGCTATCTCAGAGAGTCAGAAGTACAAAATGATACACAGCTGCAGTCTGTTTATTTACAATTCTGTACTGACATAAAATATCAAGTAATCCGGCTAACAGGTGTCGGTGGCTAAACGCCGCAAAATGTATAAGCAGGAGTGGTGGAGAAGAAATCCACTCGAGTCCCCGAACCGCCATGCTCCTAGTATGCACCATGGATGTCAGGGAGGAAGATCGTATCCTCTGGCTCTGCAACGAGATCTGGCCAAACAAAACTAGTGGGGTCAGCCCCGAATAGCAAGTACCGCCAAAGGGGCACAAGAGTAATGATTAAAAACCCAGTTAATAGAATGATTGATAATAGTAATACTTATGCTACTATTATAGGGTAGCGCAACATCCTCGAACCCATATGGTACCCTTACAACCAAACAAGGACAAAAGGTGCCGCATGGAGTCGGGACGTGTCGTACTCTATAACTTTCACATAAGTTAAAAGGTATAAACAATAAAATATCCAGATCGTGACTTCGGTCGATAGCCTATCGCAGCACAATAACCAACCCAACAATCAAACAAGAACATGGGTTGGATCATATACCATGATAGACCATGTTCCTCAGTCATTCACAGAAGTAACACTTCACAACCATAATAAGTCTTCCGTTCATAACTTCGGTCCACAGCCGGTCATAGCACGATAACCAACCCAACAATCAAACAAGAACATGGGTTGGATCACGTACCATGACAGTCCGCTTTCCTCAGTTATTCACGGAAGGTAATAAGATACAAGCAAGTCGTTTTCACGGCCAATCAAGCCTACGAGTTTCTAGTGGGACGAGGTTATCCTCGCGTTATGTTATTAGTAAATCCTCAGATCGTATCTTTCCAGCAAGGCTAGCCAACCCAGGGGTTCGCGTAGACAAGTATAATTGAGCACAGGTCCCTCGTAAGGCCACCTTGCTAAAATATATAATATATAGCAGGAATTAATCGGATACAGTCATCCACTTGTCGTAGATGACACAGTATCCGTGGGGACCAGCCGGCGCGTCGAGACAATATCTCAAGGCGGCTGGTGTAACACGATCTCGAGATTTTGCCCTCCCCATGCATCTAGTATATTTAGTTGCCTAATTTAACCCTAGATGAAATCTTGGACTCACATGTTGTGGCCTATATGATTATCCCCCTAAAGTCATACTTTAGTACGAGTACCCCAAAGAGGATCCATGTCAATCAGTACGTCAACATGTGCTACCCTCCTTAGTGTAATGCATCATTGCAAATACGCCACGTGGAGTTACGAATCATTTGTCGAGCATGAACAAGAACTGGGACATTCAGGTACAGGTATCGGGTAGGAACACTGTGTTCTCCGGGGTCACATGAGTGCTCATATCATGCTCGGGACAAAAGGCGTAACGATATAAAATGGGCATAAAATATCTAATAAAATATCAAAGCGTACGCACAAAAGCACGCACGCTCAAGGGGAGCTGCGTGCGTGAAAAAGTCACGCAGGTTCACTCAAGGCAGCGTGCGTGAAAAGTCACGCAGGCTCAAGAGGAGAGCTGCGTGAAAAGTCACGCAGGCTCAAGGAGAGAGCTGTGTGAAAAGTCACGCAGGCTCAAGGAGAGAGCTGCGTGAAAAGTCACGCAGGCTCAAGGGGGAGCTGCGTGAAAAGTCACGCAGGCTCGAGGAGAGAGCTGCGTGAAAAGTCACGCAGGCTTAAGGAGAGAGCTGCGTGAAAAGTCACGCAGGCTCAAGGAGAGAGCTGCGTGAAAAGTCACGCAGGCTCAAGGGGGGAGCTGCGTGAAAAGTCACGCAGGCTCAAGGAGAGAGCTGCATGAAAAGTCACGCCGGCTCAAGGAGAGAGCTGCATGAAAAGTCACGCAGGCAAAAGGAGGGAGCTGCATGAAAAGTCACGCAGGCTCGAGGAGAGAGCTGCGTGAAAAGTCACGCAGGCTCGAGGAGAGAGCTGCGTGAAAAGTCACGCAGACTCGAGAGGAGAGCTGCGTAAAAAGTCACGCAGACTCGAGAGGAGACACGCTTCCAACAGGAAGCATGCTCAAACAGGTGCACACTGCTCACTGTCTTCTCCAAACAGCAAGAACACCATAGATGAACCCAAAGCTTCAAAGCATCACAACTTGGCCATCCGAACTCCAAATCCGGATTTCCAAAGTTCCAACTTGGGTGAAACTGAATGCCCTTCCACATGGAAGCATCAAAAACACATAAAATCCAACTAAAGTAGATCAAACCATGCAAAATCCGAAAATGATTAAAACTTAGATCTACAAAAATTAAAGCTTCAAAATAGAAATTTCCAAGTTCTAAACTAGTATAGATTGAGGAGAAGAACATATTTTGGCAAATAGTTTTGTAAGAAATCATTGACAAAATTATGGATCCATCTCTTGAGAAAGTTGGTACTTGTCTTGGTTGGTGGAGGAAATAAATGAGAGGAAGTAAAATGAGAGGAGAGAGAATGTGATGAGTTATATATATAAAGATCTTGGACCCATGGGTTCATGATGAACCAAAGGGTTCATGATAAACCATTGGTGAACCAAGAATAGGTTACCCAAATGAGCCCAAACTGTAGGCCCAAATGCAGAAAATAAATTAGAAAATAATATTTTGTCGAATATTTTTGGGAAATGCATGAAGAAATACTGCATAATAAATATCGTATAAATACAAGGTAAATATAATTTATCAGTTTACGTATTAAAATACGTATTCCAGGATTGGGGAGTGACATCTCTACCCTTCTTAGAAAAATTCCGTCCTCGGAATTCCAGCCAAGACAGGATAGTAAAATCAGGACAAGCAAGGCACAATCATATACAAGTTAACTATCATAGCAGTTATTATCATACATCACAAAGTACAAAACAAGCAGGTGCAGATAAGCATGGAATCGTGTCAATAAGTTGTAAAAATATACCTTATTAGTCAAACAAATGCGGATACCGAGATCTGATCTCGTCCTCGCGCTCCCAGGTTGACTCTCCCGAAGAGTGATGGTTCCAAGAAATACGGACAAGGCTTATCGTCCGATTCTTGAGTACCTTCTCTCGTCGGTCCAAAATAGATACGGGTTGTTTCTCGTAAGTTAGGTCGGTACCAACGACTAACTCAGAATGGTCGAGAATATGACTCGGATCCGGGATATACCCACGTAATTGGGACACGTGAAACACATCATGTATGCCAGTTAACGAAGGCGGAAGGGCAAGTCGATAAGCCACATCACCTACCCGAGCGAGAATCTTAAAAGGACCAACGTATCTTGGACTAAGCTTTCCTCGGGTTCCAAATCTGATGATACCCCGAGTAGGCAAAATTCGCAGAAACACTTGGTCGCCAACTCTAAACTCTAGAGGCCTACGATGCTGATCTGTCCAATGACGATGTCGGTCCTATGCAACTCGAAGACGCTCTCTGACCAACTTAACTATCTCCACAGTCTGCGTGATCATCTCTGGTCCCAACAACTTCTGTTCTCCGACGTCGTCCCATGCCAAAGGGGACCTGCACTTCCTTCCGTACAATGCTTCGAACGGGGCCATCTGAATGCTAGCCTGATAGCTATTGTTATAGGAGAACTCCACTAGATGAAGGTGATCCTCCCAAGATTTGCCAAAATCTAAGGTATACGCCCGTAGCATATCTTCTAACGTCTGAATGGTTCTTTCTGATTGCCCGTCAGTTTGTGGATGATAAGCAGTACTAAATCTTAACTTGGTTCCCAAACTTTGGTGTAAGCTCCGCCAAAAATGGGACGTAAACCGCGTATCCCGATCTGATACTATACTAACTGGAACACCGTGCTGCCTTACTATCTGCTTCATGTACATTTTTGCTAACTGCTCAGTAGTCGGTCCAACTCGGAAGGGAAGGAAATGAGCGACCTTCGTGAGTCGATCTACTATTACCCAAACTGCATTCTTACCAGTCGGAGATCTAGGTAAACCGGTCACAAAATCCATCGTGATGTGCTCCTATTTCCATTCTAGGATAGGAAGCGGCTGTAGCAACCCTGCTGGCCTCTGCTGCTCGGCTTTCACCTACTGACATACCAGACACTTGGATACAAATCTCGCTATCTCTCTTTTCATGCCATTCTACCAAAAGAACTGCCTAATATCTCGATACGTCTTCGTCCCTCCAGGATGAATGGAGTAAATAGAACTATGAGCTTCGGACATAACTTCTTGCCGAAGGTCTCCACTCGGTACACAGAGTCTGTTTCCAAACCTGAGCGTACCATCTCCATGAATCACTAACTCCTTCCTACGGCCTGATTCGCACTCCGACCGTAACTTCTGAATCTGTGGATCTCCTGCTTGTGCTGCCCTTATCCTCTCTACCAAGGTCGACTGAATCTGCATACTGGTCATTCTTCTTATATCCCTTGGCAAAACTACTTCGATTCCCATACTCTGAAGGTCTTCTAAAATATGCTTCTGCGAGGTCAAGATAAAGGCACTGTCCCTCCTACTCAGTGCATCCGCAACTATATTCGCCTTGCCTGGATGATACTGAAGATCTAAGTCAAAATCCTTCAGTAGTTCTAACAATCTTCTCTGCCTCATGTTCAAATCTCGCTGCGTGAATACGTATTTCAAACTCTTATGATCAGTATAGATCTCTACCCGATCTCCGTATAAATAATGCCTCCACAACTTGAGTGAAAACACCACAGCTACTAACTCCAAATCGTGAGTCGGGTAATTCTTCTCATGGTCTCGAAGCTGTCGAGACGCATATGCTATCACCTTTTCGTGCTGCATCAATACACATCCAAGACCCTTTCCAGATGCGTCACAATATACTATAAAGCCTCCCGCTCCTACTGGAAGCGTCAAGATCGGGGCTGAGATCAATCTCTTCTTCAAAGGGATTGAGTTTTCAAAGATAATGTAGGCTATGTCTTAATAACTAAAAGGAAAATATGTCTTTGCACGGTTATGGACAACTTGTCGACAAGGCGGTAGTTTCCTCGAGCAGCAACCCGGGGCCACGAGACTGTTTCGGCCTAGGAGGAAACAGGGTATAGTCGTGCATAAGGTTTCAGCATAGGTTAAGCGGGGACTTGCATCAGAGCTAGCTACTTGTGTTGAAAGGACCCCGATTAACAAAGCTATACGTCCAGGATGGCTTGTGATGCCAGTGACGTCGAAGAGGGACGAGGCGAAGGAGGTCAGCCACTCGCCTTAGACTTGCTTCAAGCGAGTGACTGGTTGGCTGCGCTAACGTCGCCTACGCGATTACCTACAACCCGTTGAATATGGGACTTGGTTCCAGAGAAGCCATTCCATAACGTGGAATGGATCTTAATTCAACCGTTCCCATTCGATCGACCCGGCCGATTTCGACCTATCGGTAATCGGGTAGCGACATTGTTCCTTTTTTGCGCACCCTGTCACGACCCGCACCCGGAGTAAGGGCATGAGTGTGTGATAGCGTCCCAGCCTACACCGCAAAAACGACATTGAACGCTGTCTAGTTCTACTATCTAACAACAGTTATAATATTAAAACCTGTCGAGAACGGTCAACTCTGAATGAAGGATAAGCAATGACAATATAATATACTCAATAAGCTATGATATTATTGCGACCGTCCAGTGTTGGTATTTATGTATGGTATTTATGGTGCACATTATCTTAATTCAATCGAGTAGTTCAAAGGAGGGAATTATGTATGGTATTTATGGTGCACATCATTAGGACGGCTTGCGATCGTCCAGTATTATGATAAGCTATGATATCAGTAAGTTTGGGATCCTTCGGATATTGGGCTAGCAACCCGTATCGAAGCGATCTTAGTCTTACACATAAGGATGCCAAAGATGCATTACGGTACGAAACACCGTGACCTTCATATAGATAGGACCGGTGGGCTGATATTAGCGCTGGGTGCAGGCGCAGGGCCTGCCACCCTTATGCATATTTTTAAGTTTACGGTTGGTTGGTTGAGTGAAATGATATAATTTCTTATGTAAAGTTCTAACCTTGCAGGCAAGGCGAAATGGGACATAGATGAGCACGATCACTATGTTTATGTTAAGATTATGTCTAACTGCATCTGCCGTAGGGACACGGTAGTGGACAAGTTCAAGATATGTTCGGCTCGAGACGGGGCTCGGCTTGGACGTGCCGAGGCATGGAGTCCTTAGCGTTCAAGAGGAGCTACCGCATTGGCATTCGGACTTACGACATAGAGATGTTCAGCCGAAGACTACTTGTTGGCTATAAAGAGACATAATGTATGGAACAATGTACTCCTTTGTGAGCTAGAGAGATTATGAGCATTGTAGCCAATTGGCATGTTAAGTTGGGCTATTCAGAGCCATTGTAACCTTCAGTTCATTATCAATAAAAGGGATTCTTATTGTATACTACGTTTTTCTTCCGCTGCTTATGTTATCAATTTGAGCTATAAACACTATTATGAATCTGTTATCTTGCCTTGCACGAGCGCAACTCCAGGCTCGTACGGCATCATGCCCCAGCAAGGACGATGATTCGGGTGAAAACTTGATAATGATGAAGACGGTAACTCGGTCCACAATCGTAAGTATCGAGGTATGATCGGGAAAATTTAACAGTAGCATTAATATTAAATCTATATTGGCTTTTCTGTTAATTTAAAATTTACAATATAATTAAAACTAATATTACGAAAATGCTATTTGCTCCCAAAAAATTTGGGTGGTACCATCTTCCATTATGTGGCATATGACATGGTTGCTAACATGACAGCTGACATGACAAAATTTAACAATAAAATTAATATTAAAATTAACATTAATAGTAAATAAATAATTTAATATTAAATTAACATTAATTAATATTAATATTAACATTAATATTAATATTAACATTAATATTAATATTAACATTAACATTAGCATTAGCATTAGCATTAGCATTAACATTAATATTAATAATAATATTGACATTAACATTAACATTAAAAAAATTTGGATAATTAATTTTTGGGGTTAAAATTTGCCATGTCAGCTGTTATGTCATCTGCCATGTCAGATGCCACATAATGGGAGATGGCATCACCCAAATATGTTGGGAGCCCAAACGACTAATTGCTAATATTAATACAGTGGCATTACCGTTATTTTCTAATAGATTCGTGCCTTGTTCGGTCACACCCCTCCACGAGCGGGTTACATCCCCTAAACGAGGGGTTAAATAGCCTTTTCCAAAGAAGAGAACCCATCCGACTAGAGAGAAACAAAGGAGAGAAGAAGAAGAACAGTCGCAATGGAGAGGAGCAAGAGTAAGATCAACTGCAGTGGATGGGCCGTCATCCCTACCGAGATTCTTTCGACGATACTGATAATGTTGGGGATGCCGACGGACGACGTAATGTGCAACGTGGCCCCAGTTTACCGTTAATGGTGGAAGGCGCTCAACGGTCCCTTAGACTATTGGTCTAACGTCGACTTAGTACAGTGGTGCCGGAGGACCCAGCAAACCACTGAGATTAGTTTAACCGTAATGAAGCTCGTGGCTCGCAATGGGGGATATCTAGGGTCCTTCTCCGTGAACAAGCTCGACGAAGCAGCCTTCTGTTTTGCATGTTTAAAGCCAGTACAAAATTTTATTTGGTCTTACTCTAATACTTTATTTTTTCTATTACAATATTTTACGAATACTTTTATTCATTTCTATTGATGTTTTCCCATTTTTATAATACAGTGGGAAATTTCTAAGGGTGCTGCGCATTCCGAAGTGCGACGTAAGTGATGAAACTTTCGTGAGACACTTGGAGTATCTCCCGGTGCTGGAAGAAATCGACATTAGCTACTGCCTCTATATCACGTCGTTTGGAATATTTTCTGCCGAAAAGTATTGCCACCGTCTGGTCAAGCTGAGTAGGAACATGCCCCCTCCAGATTTTATGCTCAGGAACAGATTCGTGCTGAACACGGAAAACGAGACGGAGGGAAAGGCCATGGCTGATTCGATGTCGCGTCTCGAGCACCTACATATAGGATTCAGCATGTTCAATGGAGACACGCTGCGATCTATCATATGCAACTGTAAGGGTCTTCGCGTGTTCGACATACGTGGGTGCTTCAACGTGCACTTCGACGACGAACTCTGGAAAATTTGTTATTCAATATAGACATTTAAAAAACCCTTTGATGATGTAATCCCAGTCCCAGGGGAACCTGGATACGAGATGTATAATGATTTAGATATCATCAATCATTCCTGGGATGAATGGTAAAAATATTAGCATGCATGTATGCATGCATGCATGCATGTATTTCTTTATATTTTTTACTAGTCTACATACATGATATTTTTTATGGATTCGATTCTCCATTTTGACAAAATTTTACTTTTGTCAATAATTTTTTACATGATTAATTTTTTATAAATAAAATAGACTGTGATATAATGACGCCTAAGATGGCTCACTTCTGAGATTTCGACATTTCCCAACACAGAGTTTACCTTATTCAAAATGAATTCTGGCGGTGCAAATTCCACTCATATTAGTGGTATCATTGCCATTCACCATAATTAATGGTGATCGATACGAAAACATTGGTTTCTTTTTCATAACCCTTTAAAATCTATTTATATAACCAAACAGCCAAACTAATCCATCTTCACCAGCCTTCAAAACTAATTTATATAGATTCAAAACAAAACTAAACAGCCAAACTATTTAAAATTCACAACCCTATAAAATAGTCTCAAATGTACCATTCTTCGTCCTAAATATACCATTCTCGGTCTTATATGTACCATTCTCCGTCCTACATGTATCATTCTCCGTCCTACCTCCGTCCTAAATGTACCATTCTCCATCCTAAATGTACCATTCTCCGTCCTATATGTACCATTCTCCTTTCTACATGTATCATTCTCCGTCCTATATTTACCATTCTCCATCCTAAATATACCATTCGCCGTCCTAAATGTACCATTCTCCGTCCTAAATGTATCGTTCTCCGTGTTAGAGGAACGAAGAATGGCCATTAATAGTCCCAAAAATTGTTCCATACTAAGTTAAAAGCATATAATAGCACCCAAAAAATGTTAACAATAGAAAAATTCTACAGAACCCAAACACCAGACTCGAACCTAGGCCTTCCATGTAAAAGCCAAACAACACAACCAACTAAGCTTGGAATAAGACATCAATAATGCTAAGTCTACTACCAAATGCTTACAACACTCTTACAACCTTCACCCATTGCTGACATGTGGGCCATGGCCCACATGTCAGTAATGGGTGAAGGTTGTAAGAGTGTTGTAAGCATTTGGTTGTAACTACAGCATTATATCCCCAACATCCAATAAGGAATAAGAAATTGAATATCTCCAACATCCAATAAGGAATAAGAAATTGAATATCTCCAACTTCCAATAAGGAATAAGAAGAGTCGGTTAGGAACGTGTATATATATATACATAGGGGTCCTCATTCATCTGAGTAGGTTGTACATTTAATATGGCTTCAAAAGGATCATCTGGTTGGGAACCATTGCCAGAGTCTTCTTCCAGTCGTCGTCGAGCCTCTCCGCATTGAGCACCCTCTGCGGCGCCTCCGGCCCATGACTGGTTGGCAGCGGCTGCGGACTTCCTGACCTCCTGCGGGTTGTCACTGGAGGTCATCGCTCGACCTCTTCATCTGGGTCCAACTTTGTCCTGTTGTCGATCACTCCGGAGGAACGGGATTCTCTGGAGAAGAAAGAAGCGTTTCGCTGCCTGTGCCATATGACGGGTATGCGCACCCTGCAAGACTTTGCGGAGATCCTCCGTGAGGCCAGTGAGGGGTAAAGCTCTTATTTTATTTTATTTTTCATTTTTTACAGTTTTTTGTCCTCCTCTTGTATACTTCGCCGGAGAATGTTCCGGCGACGAAGCTGGGATTTAATAAAATATAATATTTTGTTAACTCAATTTGGTTTCAGCTAAAATCAAACATTTACAACCTTCTTACAACTTACACCCATTTTCTAACTATAGCATTGCTCTTTATCTATTTTTAAATTAACAAATCTTGTTACGTCAAATCCATATATCAGCGACGATATCCCCGTCAATGACTTGTTACGTCATAGAATTGATTATGCTGCCAGCGTCAATATTGCTGTCAAATCCATCTTAAATATGATTACAAAGTAAAATAGAGGACAACTTTGAGTGTTTCAATTTTACTCTTTTCATGTACATAGTCTTCTTATTTTCAAAAATTTAATCAAATATTCAAAAATTGGAAATATTGAGATTAAACTTCACATTCTTAAATATGTTGTCAAATTTTTTTAAATAAATATGTTTCCCCCATATTTTTCTGCCAAATTTTTCAATAATTTATACGGAACACGTGGATATATACTAGTAATAATAGTAATAAATTTAATTTTTGAAAGTAGTTTTTAAAATTAGGGTCTCAAAGTCCCAAAGTATTATGTAGTGATTTTACATGGATATATACTAGTAATAATAGTAATAAATTTAATTTTGGAAAGTAGTTTTTTAATTTTAAGAGTAATAAATTCGACCGTCTTATACTAGTAATAATAGTAATAAATTTAATTTAAGGCTCAAAACTATTCTAATTTTTTCCACTTCCCAAGGTCATATAAGACAGTCGAATTTTCCCTCTTCTTCTCTCAAACCTTCTTCCTTTTTCCAAACCCTCTCACAAACCCTCTTCTAATCAAAATGCCGAACAACGACCGTCGCCGAAGAGAAAGAATCCACAAAGGGATACGATACAGGCCCGAAGGGCAGAACTTACAAGGGCGGCAAAAACTAAGATTATGGTCGCTAGGGCAGCGGCGGAAACAGCGACGATGAAAGCGGAGGCGGCAACCAAGCCACGTGCAAAAAAGGCTAAAAAAACTCATTATTCGACAAAGACTGGAAAATCTATCTTCGATACAGAGTCATCGAAAGACTCAACTTATGAAGATCGAAGGCGTACTCAAGCGAAGGCTAAGGTGGCAACGGATACAGAGTCATCAGCGTACTCTGAGGATTTTGAATCCTCACCATAAGCGGAAAATGAAGAGGAAGAGCAATCATCAAATAAGTCCCAGGCTGGAGAGGAGGTAAAAAAATTTAAAGACTCTAAATCTAAGAAGATTTACATTAAATATTTTAAGAAAAAGGTTGTTATGCCTGAATGATCAATTAAGATGGATGGTGTCGAAGACGAAGCTTTCCTGGATATATTGAAATTCTATCAATTGGAGAAACTGAACAAATCCTGTCTTAAGAAAATCTCCCAAACAATAGTAAGAGAATTTTACTCAAATCTTTCGGTTGAAATTAAAGAAAAAGAAGAGGATCAACAACTGGTGTTTCTGAGAGAGAAACTGATTAGTGTAAATGCTGCTGTCATCAACGAATTTTATGGAATTGATCCAGTTCTTGAGTTTGATATGAAAGATATTGAAAATGTTTCCATGACGGATGCAATTCATGAGATTATAGGTGTTTCAATGGGTGCCAAGACCCCTCAAAATGTATACAAAGATCAATTAAAAACTTTCTATAAATTGTTGCATGCCTACGTATCTCAAACACTCAACCCTACTGGACATGAGCTTTCCATCCATCCCGATAGAGTAAAATTTCTTTATTATATGTGGAAGAAAAAAAAGATGGATATAGGTTCCTACATGTTCAGTAGAATGATACATCTCGTGGGAAAACCAACTGCAAGGATAGCTCTCCCTTTCGGAGGATTTGTATGATCGATGGCTAATAAACATTCTGTCCCAAGCTTAGTGTCACCTCCAGTTTCCAGAAATAGAGATATTTTTGTCATTTTTCATTTTAGAATTATTTTAGAATTATTTATTTATTTATTGTATTATTTTGCGGTTGTTTGAGTCGGGTTCGAATTTCAACTCATTCCGACTTGTATCGGGGACCCGGGGTAGTGTTGACCTTGGCGGGCCCACACACTAGTTAGCCATGGCCCACATGTTAGTTAGTCAGTTAGTGACTAGACTAATTATTTTTGGTTAAGAGTAATTTGGATTAGTGTTTTAGGATTGACTAAACTACCCCCGACTTAACCCCTTACCAATGTATTAGCAAATAGACTAGAGAGGGGCCTTCTTGACTTTTCCTATATAGGACAAAACAGCCTAATATGGCCGGCCATGACATGTAGGGGATAGGGACAAGTCACTTTATTATTTCCTCTTCCATTCTCTCTCTTGTTCTTCCCCAAATTGATTTGAGAGCAAACCCTAATCAAATCATCCCCAAATCCTTCCCTTTCTCCACCAAATCTTCATCCCTCCTTCTCCATTCAATCCAAGGAAGGAGCTCCCCATGTTTGAGATGATTCGGAGCTCGTTCGCGTCCGTTTGGGATTCCTGCATTTCGGGATCGATTCGAGTCACCGGGAGGTATAAATCCTTTCCCTCTCTCATGCATTAGATTCATTTTGATCTATAGGAATGACCCCCATAGTTTGGTGTCCTTTTCGTGTCCATTTGGACATTTGTAGAAGTGTCCTAGGAGTAGGATCGTGTCCTAATAGGGAAAACCCCCTATTTGGACACATGTATTTAAATTGTTTGTGCATTTATTTTAGGTTGTTCTAATATTATTCCAGATTTTTACCATGTGTTTAGAATGTGTTTGCCAATGCATCTTAATGTATCATATTCCTATAATCTGTATGTATATATATATATATGGTTATATATATATATCATTATATATATATATATGTATATATATATGTATATATGGTTATATATATATATATATATATATATATATATATATATATATATATATATATATATATATATATATATATATATATAAAATATATATATATATATATATAAAAAAAAATATATATATATATATATATATAAGTGTATATATTATGTGGTGTGACTTTGTGGATTGGTGTTTGGTTGTGGGCATAGAGGGTCGGCCAAGAGGAGTTGACTGTGTGTGTTTGTGTTTGGTAGAGGGTGTGAAGGAGTGGTGTTTGATGATATGGTTGAGAGTTGTAGGGGATTTAAATAGTGGTTAGTGTGGATTAGAAGGGGATGGGGGAAACCAGTTTTGCACAGTCCAATACCCATTCATTTCTGTCCCTAAATAGCAGCCTACCCCCCCATATTTCAGTCCCATCTAGCCATAGATGGCTGTCCATTTTGCCATCAAAACAGCCCCTTATATCACCCTAATTGATGTCCTAATATAGCCCACTCTGCTGTCCCAAAACAGCATATAACCCCCCCAAATTTCAGTCCTACATACCACCAAATGACAGTCCTAACAACCCTATTTGGCTGTCCAGTTTTCCCCAACTGTTGGCTGTCCAACAGTCCACCAAACAAGCCAAGTGGCTGTCCCCTTCACCCCAACAGTCCCCTCCCCACAGTCCAGAAAAACCCTACTTGTTTTCCTCCATAACAGTCCTAACATTACCCAAATTCAGTCCAGGTTTGCCCCATAGTTGGCTGTCCCTATACCACACCAAATCAGTCCAAGTGCTCCACATTTCAGTCCTATTAGTCCCCTCATGTCAGTCCATATTTGAGCCTTGAGTGTGTGCATAGGAGCTTGTGTGTGTGTATGTATTATGAGATATTGTGTGTATGTATGAGAGCCTACCAATGAGTGTAGTTAGTAGCCTATATCTAAACTAGTAGGAAAACCTATAGGAGAGCCTATGGGTGTGATAAATATAGGAGTGTATCATGAGAGTGAGTGGTGTGGATGAGTGTGATAGAGTTGAGGGTAAATTCATGATATGGGATTAGGAATAGGGTAAACCAATACCCATGTGTCCTAACATAGCCTAGATACCTAGGATACCTATTTTCCTTGGTAGGTAAACCTTAGGTAGGTTGATATCTAGCTACCCTAAGGAGCCTAGGCTAGTACCTTGGGTATTTGCGGGGTTTTCTTGGGATTGGACAAGGTATCGGGATTTACCTTCGTAAGGTAATGCTAGTTTTGCCTAGAAAATAGGGTATTTGAGTTAGGAGTCTAAGATAGGGTTAGAACTTGATTCCCTTGGTTGGTAATGATCAAATATGGTGCTCATAGACTAGTTTTGACGTCGGTTGACCTTTTTGACCAAAAGTCAACAAAAGTCAACCGAGAGTCAAACTTAGCCTTTAAGCGACCAGATTTGACCGAAACCAAACCAGAGTTGACCAGTTGACTGAAAGTCAACAGTTGGTCAACATTAGACTAGTTTGACCTAGGATTGACCTAGAGTTGACCAGAGTTGACCAGAGTTGACTTTTGTTACCAAAAGTCAACTGTAAGTCAACCCTTGATCCTGTTTGACCTAGTTTGACTTGGATTGACTCCCAGTGACCTAGTATGAACCAGTATGACCTAGTATGACTCAGTTTGATCTTGTTTGACTTAGATTGACTCCCAGTGACCTAGTATAAACTAGTATGACCTAGTATGACTCAGTTCGACCTAGATTGACCTAGTTTTGACTTAGACTTGCATTCATGGCTTATATTAGTTTCTTTTTTCAGTATTAAGTCCTGTTTGACTCATAGTATCTTATTTTAGGTCTGTGATCACTCTGAGCTCTGTTCACCCTATCAGTTCAGGACCACAGGCGAGTACATTCACTGATAGTTTTTATTGTCTTAATATCTACTATATCCGATTCAGTCGTAGTGTCTTACATAATTCCGACACGACGGTTCATGGACTAGTATACGTCGGATCCTGTCATGAGATGTTATTCCCGGATTCCCTTGGTATATTAGTGTGTGACACCCATGTTCATGTGCTTATATAGACATCGATTTGGGAGTGGGCTGGCCCTCTGCTTTTGAATTCCATGTCATGATGTGCCATGTCCGGATCCATGATACTATTCGGGGATGGAGGAATTATTAGAAGTTATGTGATCAAAGCCCCATGTCACTATTTTGCTTGCGCTATCCTCACCTCACGTAGGGTGTAGCAGATACCCTACGTCTTTGTTATCCATGTTGGCCGGCATGACCCCTTTTAGATTTTCATGTGATTGTCGGGCCAAGTGGATAACCCTACCATGATTCCCTAGCCGATCACATAGCGTTCTAATAATTCAAGTCACATTTTTATATTTATTTATCTGTGGAGGCTAGGTTCTGTTCGGGAGAAGGGTTACAACTCCGATCCTTGTTTGGTTAGGGATTGTAACTCAATTTCCGAATAGTTCCTAAGTCGCCCTATATACATCTTGTCGTCCTATTCAGTATTCACATCTATTATACATTTCTTACTGCTTTTATCATGTATCTCACATATCTTCGTCTTATATTTCATTACACTGTCTCTTATAGTATTTGTCGATTCATATGGAACTACTGTTGGTGTTTGTACTTGCTCATTTTTCTGACAGGATACATTGACAAATTTTACAGATGATTCAGAGGCTGATTGCCCGACCTATTATGGGGTTGAGTCTGATGGACAAGGTTTAGACCGTGGCTTTTTGGTAGAGCCACTAGACTTTGCTCACCCTGAGTAGCATAGTTTAGTTAGGTTTGCCTGGCCTGCGAGCCAGCCAGTACATTTCAGTTTGTAGTATCTTATATATTTTCTGAGACTCTGGATATTTGTGTTTAGCTCTGACTTGTGGATTTTGGACTTATTTCCTGCTTTATCTATCATATCTCTTTTCCATGCTATCTAACTTAGTTTGATATATGTGATTGAGACTGTATTGCTATGTCACCTCCATTCGGAGTGTATATATTGTACAGGTACATTTATCTGTTTTAGTCGTAGTATTTACAGACCCTATATACAGCATTCTACCGTCGATTCTGCGGCGTAGGCTGGACGTAACCATGTGCTCGTGCCCCTCTTCAGGGTGCGGGTCGTGACACGTTTTTGTGGTGGCCCATGCAGGTCTGTGTCGCAATTAGTGCGATCTCGTAATGGTGTTCGACTTAGAGTACTAATTACGAGCCTGCGATTAGGACATAGGATCTAGGGTATGATAGGAGTTACTCAATTATATTTTAGAAAAAACTCTGATCTTTTGATTACCATGATAACTCTTCGTGCATTTGAATACAATTGTCCTCCTTTGATAATATCTTATCATGTGCCATATTGATCTCTTGGGTTCAATTCGTCTTCAGATGACAGTGACTCGCTCTCAGGCAGCAGGGCCTAGTACAGTTCCAGAGGTCAGATTCTGGAGGTCTTCCACCTCCGGCTACGGGAGTAGCAGTCGAGAGAGAAGTAGCCTCAGTTCCTTCCCTTCAGACAGGAGTAGCATCAGCAGTTCCCGGAGGTCTTCCACCTTCAGCTGAGGGAGCTGTAGTTCAGGGATCTGCCACCTCAGACCCTGCCCTTCAGGCGGGAGCAGCAGCAGCGACGGTTCCAGGAGGTCTTCCACCTCCAGCAGCGAGACCATCCATGGTCATCCCTGACATTCTTCTACCGCCGCCTCAGTTACCGACAGATACTCAGGGGATGATGGTCCTTCTACAGCAGATGCTGCAGACACAAAGAGCACAGGCAAAGGCACAACACCGTCAGGCAGAGGTGCTGCGATAGACCATGGAGAACTGGCATCAGTTAGCTATGGAAACAGTGGAGAGAGGTGCAACGGCTACAGTTCAGGGAGCACCAGCACAGCAGCAGGGTCAGGGGAGGCCCGGTACACATCTCGACTTCAGGAAGATGAACCCGCGGGAGTTCAAGGGTACCAAGGGTATCCTATACGCGGACGACTGGCTAGAGGATGTCCAGCGGAGTCTGGAGCTGGCAGAGGTCCCGAGAGGTCTGTGGGTGACTTCTGCAGCGTGCCAGTTCTTTGACATAGCGCTGAATTGGTATCGCACGGATCCACGTGCGTCAGTGAGAGGTATATCTTCGAAGGACTTCAGAAAACTCTTTAAAGAGAAGTTCTACCCAGATGTAGCCTTGACAGCTTTGGAGGAGCAGTTTACCAGTCTGGTACAGGAGAACTCGTCGGTAGACGAGTATGCAGCGGAGTTCTTCCACCTGAGCAAGTTTGCACCTAGTTTGGTACAAGATAAGGGGTACAAGGCCCAGAAGTTCCGGAGGGGCCTTATACATGCAGTACGCACTCGCACATCTGGGCGACGAGACGTGACCTTCGAGCAAATCCTGATGGAGGCTCAGACTGTAGAGGAGGACATCGGCCTCAAGCCGAAGAGGGGCAGTGACGCTCTTGCAGCTAGTTCGAGTGCAGGGCCGATGAAGCGCCCACATTTCCAGGAGAGGCAGTTCCAGCGGCAGCAGCCTCAGATGCAGTTCCAGCAGGCACCGGCACGTGCCCAGCAGCATCAGGGTCAGGGTCAGAGGCCGGCTACTCAGTGCACTTTCTGCGGGAAGCAGGGACACGCTCGAGAGGTTTGTAGGAAGAGGTTGGGTGTCTACCTATACTGTGGGGCGCCTGACCACCAGTTGAGGGATTGCCACGCTAGTGGAATCCGAAGAGACCAAGACAGAGTGCAACCAGCTAGAGGAGGCCAGCAGGAGCGTGCATTCGCCATGATAGTTGAGCCTACTCAGGCAGTAGCAGAGGAGATAGCAGGTTCTAATATTTTGAATCTCTTTTCCGTATTTGCCTTCTTAATAGACTGTCTTGAAATTCGATTCTATCTTTTCTTTGATCGTTGGATAAAAATTGTTCTTGTGATGTGATTTCCTTCTGAGATAAGTCGTATGGGCTAGGTCGCCTCGATTTTGAGATTTAGAATCCTCTAGGGTCATGCTAGCCAGCAGAGTGAGGACATATAGTCAGACTATGGACGTGTCTCTCGGGTGTGGGAATTTAAGGTTTTTGCTGCCAAGCTAGCGGCAATGCAAAAATTTTAAATACCATAATTCTAGAGGTATGTATCGTAGTTGAGGACTCTATGATTATCGTAGCCTTGCTCACTGGCATGACAGAGATTATGAGTATCATGATGATTGGACAGATGCATACGATTATCAATTTGTATGATTTTTTCAGTGTTTACTTTGTCTTAATTTTTGAGGATGATTTTTAAGGTGGATAGACTTATAGCACCCAGTTTCTATTTGGGAGTAATTTCAAATTTTATAAAAAAATTAGTCATTTAATTCATGCTTTGGTTTTGAGATTTTAATCATTTTAATTTTTTAGCCATGACTTGTGATTTTGATATTTTACTATTGGTTGGTTTTAATTTCGAGGACGAAATTTTTTATGGTGGATAGATTTGTCACCCCCAGTTTCCAGAAATAGGGGTATTTTTGTCATTTTTTATTTTAGAATTATTTTAGAATTATTTATTTATTTATTTATTTATTGTATTATTTTGGGGTTGTTTGAGTCGGGTTCGAATTTTAACTCATTTCGACTTGTATCGGGGACCCGGGATAGTGTTGACCTTGGCGGGCCCACACACTAGTTAGCCATGGCCCACATGTTAGTTATTTTAGTTAGTGACTAGACTAATTATTTTTGGTTAAGAGTAATTTGGATTAGTGGTTTAGGATTGACTAAACTACCCCCGACTTAACCCCTTACCAATGTATTAGCAAATAGACTAGAGAGGGGCCTTCTTGACTTTTCCCATATAGGACAAAACAGCCTAATATGGTCGGCCATGACATGTAGGGGATAGGGACAAGACACTTTATTATTTCCTCTTCCATTCTCTCTCTTGTTCTTCCCCAAATTGATTTGAGAGCAAACCCTAATCAAATTATCCCCAAATCCTTCCCTTTCTCTACCAAATCTTCATCCCTCCTTCTCCATTCAATCCAAGGAAGGAGCTTCCCATGTTTGAGAGGATTCGGAGCTCGTTCGCGTCCGTTTGGGATTCCTACGTGTCGGTGGCATTTCGGGATCGATTCGAGTCACCGGGAGGTATAAATCATTTTTCTCTCTCATTTCTCTCATGCATTAGATTCATTTTGACCTATAGGAATGACCCCCATTATTTTGGTGTCCATTTCGTGTCCATTTGGACATTTGAAGAAGTGTCCTAGGAGTAGGATCGTGTCCTAATGGGGAAAACCCCCTATTTGGACACATGTATTTGTTTGTGCATTTATTTTAGGTTGTTCTAATATTATTCCGGATTTTTACCATGTGTTTAGAATGTGTTTGCCAATGTATCTTAATGTATCATATTCCTATAATATGTATGTATATATATATATGGTTATATATATATATATCATTCTATATATATATATATATATATATATATATATATATATATATATATGTATGTATGTATATATGTATATATGGTTATATATATATAAGTGTATATATTATGTGGTATGACTTTGTGGATTGGTGTTTGGTTGTGGGCATAGAGGGTCGGCCAAGAGGAGTTGACTGTGTGTGTTTGTGTTTGGTAGAGGGTGTGAAGGAGTGGTGTTTGATGATATGGTTGAGAGTTGTAGGGGATTTGAATAGTGGTTAGTGTGGAATAGAAGGGGATGGGGAAACCAGTTTTGCACAGTCCAATACCCATTCATTTCTGTCCCTTAACAGCAGCCTACCCCCCCCCCCCATATTTCAGTCCCATCTAGACATAGATGGCTGTCCATTTTGCCATCAAAACAGCCCCTTATATCACCCTAATTGCTGTCCTAATATAGCCCACACTGCTGTCCCAAAACAGCATATAACCCCCCCAAATTTCAGTCCTACATACCACCAAGTGACAGTCCTAACAACCCCATTTGGCTGTCCAATTTTCCCCAACTGTTGGCTGTCCAACAGTCCACCAAACAAGCCAAGTGGCTGTCCCCTTCACCCCAACAGCCCCCTCCCCACAGTCCAGAAAAACCCCACTTGCTGTCCTACATAACAGTCCTAACATTACCCAAATTCAGTCCAGGTTTGCCCCATAGTTGGTTGTCCCTATACCACCCCAAATCAGTCCAAGTGCTCCATATTTCAGTCCTATTAGTCCCCTCATGTCAGTCCATATTTGAGCCTTGAGTGTGTGCATAGGAGCTTGTGTGTGTGTGTATTATGAGATATTGTGTGTGTGTGTGAGAGCCTACCAATGAGTGTAGTTAGTAGCCTATATCTAAACTAGTAGGAAAACCTATAGGAGAGCCTATGGGTGTGATAAATATAGGAGTGTATCATGAGAGTGAGTGGTGTGGATGAGTGTGATAGAGTTGAGGGTAAATTCATGATATGGGATTAGGAATAGGGTAAACCAATACCCATGTGTCCTAACATAGCCTAGATACCTAGGATACCTATTTTCCTTGGTAGGTAAACCTTAGGTAGGTTGATATCTAGCTACCCTAAGGAGCCTAGGCTAGTACCTTGGGTATTTGTGGGGTTTTCTTGGGATTGGACAAGGTATCGGGATTTACCTTGGTAAGGTAATGCTAGTTTTGCCTAGAAAATAGGATATTTGAGTTAGGAGTCTAAGATAGGGTTAGAACTTGATTCCCTTGGTTGGTAATGATCAAATATGGTGCTCATAGACTAGTTTTAACGTCGGTTGACCTTTTTGACCAAAAGTCAACAAAAGTCAACAAAGAGTCAAACTTAGCCTTTAAGCGACCAGATTTGACCGAAACCAAACCAGAGTTGACCAGTTGACTGAAAGTCAACAGTTGGTCAACATTAGACTAGTTTGACCTAGGGTTGACCTAGAGTTGACCAGAGTTGACTTTTTTACCAAAAGTCAACTGTAAGTCAACCCTTGACCCCGTTTGACCTAGTTTGACTTGGATTAACTCCCAGTGACCTAGTATGAACCAGTATAACCTAGTATGACTCAGTTTGACCTAGTTTGACTTGGATTGACTTCTAGTGACCTAGTATGAACCAGTATGACCTAGTATGACTCAGTTTGACCTAGATTGACCTAGTTTTGACTTAGACTTGCATTCATGGCTTATATTAGTTTCCTTTTTCAGTATTAAGTCCTGTTTGACTCATAGTATCTTATGTTAGGTCTGTGATCACTCTGAGCATCTGTTCACCCTATCAGCTCAGGACCACAGGCGAGTACATTCACTGATAGTTTTTATTGTCTTGATATCTACTATATCCGATTCAGTCGTAGTGTCTTACATGATTCCGATACGACGGTTCACGGACTAGTATACGTCGGATCTTGTCATGAGATGTTATTCCCGGATTCCCTTGGTATATTGGTGTGTGACACCCATGTTTATGTGCTTATATAGACATCGATTTGGGAGTGGGTTGGCCCCCTGCTTTTGAATCCCATGTCATGACGTGCCATGTCCGGATCCATGATACTATTTAGAGATGGGGGAATTATTAGAAGTTATGTGATCAAAGCCCCATGTCACTATTTTGCTTGTGCCACCCTCACCTCACGTAGGGTGTAGCAGATACCCTACGCCTTTGTTATCCTGGTTGGACGGCATAATCCCTTTCAGATTTTCATGTGATTGTCGGGCCAAGTGGATAACCCTACCATGATTCCCTAGCCGATCATATAGCGTTCTAATAATTCAAGTCACGTTTTTATATTTATTTATCTATGGAGGCTAGGTTCTGTTCGGAAGAAGGGTTACAACCCCGATCCTTATTTGGTTAGGGGTTGTAACTCAATTTCCGAATAGTTCCTAAGTCGCCCTATATACATCTTGTCGTCCTATTCAGTATTCACATCTATTATACATTTCTTACTGCTTTTATCATGTATCTCACATATCTTCGTCATGTATTTCATTACACTGTCTCTTATAGTATTTGTCAATTCATATGGAACTACTGTTGGTGTTTGTACTTGCTCATTTTCCGGACAGGATACGTTGACAAATTTTACGGATGATTCAGAGGCTGATTGCCCGACCTACTATGGGATTGAGTCTGATGGACTAGGTTTAGACCGTGGCTTATTGGTAGAGCCACTATACTTTGCTCACCCTGAGTAGCATAGTTTAGTTAGGTTTGCCTGGCCTGCGAGCCAGCCAGTACATTTCAGTTTGTAGTATCTTATATATTTTTTGAGACTCTGGATATTTGTGTTTAGCTCTGACTTGTGGATTTTGGACTTATTTCCTGCTTAATCTATCATATCTCTTTTCCATCCTATCTAACTTAGTTTGATATATGTGATTGAGACTGTATTGCTATGTCACCTCTATTCGGAGTGTATATACTGTACAGGTACATTTATCTATTTTAGTCGTAGTATTTATAGACCCTATATACGGCGTTCTACCGCCGATTCTGCGACGTAGGCTGGACGTAACCACGTGCTCGTGCCCCTCTTCAGGGTGCGGGTCATGACACTTAGCAGGGGATGTTTATATTAAAAACAAAGGCCCCATGAGAAAACTAACCTTCACTCGAATGTTTGGAAAATGGGCAGCAGCTGCAAGCAAACCATCAACATCTGAAAAACTATCAACTTATGGAATCATAAACACTAAGGACAGGGTTGATGATCTATACAATTTTGTTGATGCAAACTTTGAGAATGTCTTCAAAGAAATGAAGACTATATCCGACAACCAGAAATTGATTCTGGATAAGATTAACCAGATAGAGGTTGAATTTGCTGACCAAGAATAAGATTTTTCTTCCCTCGTGAAGATGGTAAATGGGGCTAGCCCAAACTCTTATGTAAAAATACACACTATGCACGTTGACACTTTAATGCTAGCCATCACTTTGATACTTCTATTTATGTTTCTGGATATCATTTCTACATATACAGTGAGTCCATACTGACTATAATTTTTTTTAATCCATCCCTCAAGGTGTAGGTGAAGGATATTTTGAGAAAGAAGAAGAAGAAGAAAAAAAAAGAAACAAGAAGAAGAAGATGGAGATGGCTATGAAGATTCATCTTTTGAGTTTTGAATCTTTTATTTTAATTTGGAAGTAATATTTGACTTGTAATATGGTTCTGAATATTTGTTGGTCATGGCGGTCAAACTAATTTTTGTGTTTGAAATATTGTAAGACTAAACTTTTCGCTTGTACTAAGTACATAGTTCGTAATTTGTTTTGAAAATGTAATATGGTCTTGAATTTAGAGTAGGTCGATATTTATTTGGATTATTATATTGTGAATTATGCAGGTTCTATGTTGAATTACTAACGTGGATTGGGCAAATTACTGTAACACGAATTATGCAGTTTATTGGACTTGGAATGAAGTATACTTAATTTGATTATGATTTTTTGGTTGATGCGTTTATTTGATTGGCAGTTGGCCTTCATAGATGATATTGATATTTTGGTATATTCCTTTGATTTGCAGATGTCCATCACAGATTTCTTGAGTCCTGGGTGCATTCCTAGGGTTTACAGGTGGCCTTATTACGGATGCATTCCTGGGATCACTAAAACTTTATTTGATTGTAATGTATTTTGCTTTCTATAAAAAATCATTACATCGATGCCATCAGTATGAATTCGATACCAGTGCCTGTTCATCCCTTGTTATTGCTGAAAAAAAATTGTAATCATGCCTGTTCATCCCTTGTTATTGCTGAAGCATAATTTCAATCCTGTCTGTTCATCCTTTGTTATTTCCATCAGTACATCGATGCCATCAGTATGAAGTCGATGCCAGTGTAATGCATTATGTAATGTAAGAAAAATTCTCTTTGATAGTAGGTTAATTATATTCAAACACTCGCAAGAAATTTTGTGCAGCCATACAGTGGAAGCCTGATAAAATAATATTCGAATTTTCTTGAAAATAATTTAATATTAAATAATTGTACTATGGTAAATGATATTAAAAATACTGTAAATATTTGGTGAAAAAAATATAAGATACTTGAACATTTCCAGTCCTAAATGTACCATACTTTGTTAAAAGCACAGAGAGTGTCCATTCTCCGTTTTCAAAGAACGGAGAATGGCCATTCTCCATGTTAAAGGAATGGAGAATGGCCGTTCTCCTTGAGAATGTCCATTCTCCGTGTTAAAAGCAAAGATAACGGCCATTTTCCGTCCATTCGCCGTGTTAAAAGCAAAGAGAATGGCCATTCTCCGTCCATTCGCCGTGTTAAAAGCAAAGAGAATGGCCATTCTCCGTGTTAAAAGCAAAGAGAATGGCCATTCACCGTCCAAAAAAAATATTCTCTTCGAAAATATTATCATTAGAAAAGTAAAAAATATTTCGTCCGATCAATACAGATTTATTTTTAAAATATGTGAGCAGATGATCCTCCCGACCTCAGAAGCAGGTTTCCTCAGTTCACCACCACCACCATGACATGTAGCTTTATTAACAAAATATTAAATTATTAGATGAAAAATAAGATTTCTGACAATGCATGGACAGTAAAATTAGAGCAGCGCCGCTGGTACTTCTTCTTGTTCGAGGAGGTTTCGACGACGTCCGACGCGAACCAGACCGATTCTTCTCGGCGCAGCTGGTACTCCTCGTTGTTCTAGGAGGGCTCGACGACGTTCGACGCGATCCGGACTGATTCTTATTTCCTTCTTCATCTCCGTTTCTCTTTCCACCACAACCACCAACACCACCACCACGATGGCCTGTAACCAAAAAAAATTAGGAAATATTAAATTAGATGGACGAAAGAGAGAGTAAATATGAGTTAATTTAGGGTGTTCATTGAAAAAATTAAAGTGAAGAATGACCTGCTAAAGCAAGTTACCAACAGGTCAAAAGTCTAAATCAGCATTAAATGATGTTTCTATACTGTTATTCAATCCAAACCATTGGATCAACATCCAACGGTCCAAATTTCGGATCGTAATATTAATGTTAATATTAATGTTAATGTTAATTTTAATGTTAATATTAATGTTAATGTTAATATTAATTTTTTTTATTTTTTTATATTAATGTTAATATTAATGTTAATGTTAATGTTAATGTTAATATTAATTTTAATATTAAGTTTATTGTTAATTTTAGTATTTAATGTTAATATTAACATTAATATTAACATTAATATTAACCTTAAATTACGAATTAGAGTGAAGGGAGTTTTCTAAGGGGGACTTTTGATCCGCTTCATATATATATATATATATATATATATATATATATATATATATATATATATATATATATATATATATAAAGTAACCAAATATTTAAATATTTTACCTCCATGTGTTGTAGTGTATCAAATTGGGCCTGATAAATTAGGACCACCTTATAAACATAGTGTGCCGAATCCACTACATCTGTCGTCCATCACCTAGCGACCTGATGTAAGGCCCCTCTAAATTTCTAGAAAAAAGTAATAATTAATAGAATTTTTTATTAATTAAAATTTAGTCATATTTTTATTATTTATTAGGAATAGTTTGTTAAATATATATTTGTGTAGTATAAATATAAGAGTTTATATATAATAAAGATATGTGTATGGACTATTTCAAACAAATTTGTAAATAGGAAAAAAATGTTACAAGTATTTGGATATTTAGAATTTTTTATATTTTTTGTATAATTTTCGGATTTCTTTCCTGGGGATTCTAGAGTATTTTGGATATATATATATATATATATATATATATATATATATATATATATATATAATAGAAAAAAGTATACAATTACTGTTACTCGTAGGGAGTACTAAGTACTTCTCCCTAACTTGAGCGGCAGAAAAGGATAACAGAGCAAATGCTATGTGGATCTTAATCTAAATCCTTTCAAATCTTCTCACAAAAAATCTTTTCCAATCAAACCCACACCTGATTCTCCTCCGATTGAACCAAATATAAGTTTAAATTGACGTTTAAATTGAATCGAATCTAAAATTTATATATATCCCGAACTCCTTGAGCACCCATTTCCTTTCCCACAACCGTGTACTCCGTTGTGTAGCCCCAGATCTATTTTAGGATGTTTGTAGAGCCCAGGGAAACCACATGCACTGCATTTAAACACCATGCGTGGCCTTGACCTCCGGAACCACGGCCGTCGACAGAACCCGCTGAGTAGATCGCTTGAACAGAGCACTGCTCTGTTTCAACCATAGTTGAGGTATCCATCTTTCCAACTGATTATCTCGCAATATACTTCATCAATTTTCGATCTATCGATTCCTGTGTGAAGCCAATATAACCATCTTCAAAATCTTGCAACTAGAAAAAATTTCTAATAGGTTAAATTTTTCAGGAAATTCCCTAAAAAATCGACTGAAATCTGTCCACAATTTAACAGGAAACTCAACCCAAACTCCCAAATTGGAAGACCTATCACTGACAGGTTATTGGCAATTTATAAAAATCACTTAGGGGCTGTTTGGATAGATGTAACACTTTGAAAGTGTGAAAGTGGTACTTACAGCAAGTTGAGTTTCCGTGGACTTGCAGCAAGTGGCACTTTCCAAAATGTGTTTGGATGGAGTACTTTTTGTCTGGTGAAAGTGAAAAAAAACTTGGTTTGGTGTTTGGATAGTTATGTAAGTAGAAAGTGAAACTCTTTTTTGGAGATGTGGTAAACCTCGGTATAGTTATCCCCAAAAATTAAATTAGTTATCATAATTAAACGAAAAAAAATTAAATTAATTAATTAGCTACCATAATTAGCTGCTAATTATATGCCATAATTAGCTACTAATTACCATTATATATTAAATACCTATATTAACTCCCCCCCTTCTCTCTCTCTCTCTCCTGCACTCTTCTTCATCTCTCTCTCTCTCTCTCTGTGTCCCCTCCGCCTGGCCGGCCACCGCCACCTCCGCCTGGCCGGCCACCACCACCACCACACCGCTCCCTCCACCACCCTCTCCACCACCACCACCACACCGCCCCCTCCACCGCCCTCTCCACCACCACCGCCACACCGCCCTCTCCACCACCACCACCACCACCGCACCGCCCCCTCCACCGCCCTCTCCACCACCACCACCACACCGCCCCCTCCACCGCCCTCTCCACCACCACCGCCACACCGCCCTCTCCACCACCGCCACCGCACCGCCCCCTCCACCGCCCTCTCCACCACCACCACCACACCGCCCCCTCCACCGCCCACTCCACCACCACCGCCACACCGCCCTCTCCACCACCACCACCGCACCGCCCCCTCCGCCGCCCTCTCCACCACCACACCGTCCCCTCCACCGATTCCCGCCGCCACCGCCCTCTCCACCACCACCACCACAGCCGCGGGTGGAATGGGGTGACCGCACTCTCCACCACCTCCACCAGAGTTACTCCCATTTTTGGGTGTAGGTGGGAAGTAACTCGGTAGGGGGACAAGACACTGTTACCACCCAGAGATTCCCCACTTCCCTCGCTATTTCTTCTTGCAACCAAACGCTGGAACTGTGAAACTCACGAGGGAGTTGCTGCATCTCTCGTCAGAAACCCACACTTTCCACTCACTCCCTCCCAACCAAACAGCCCCTTAAAGGGAGTTGTAGACAACCTATCCAGGTTTAAAGCCCTTCAAACAGTTTTATTTTTAAAAATATATTTTCTATTTAATCTAAGTCCCAATTTGGACGAAAAACCCTTTTCAAAACCCCGAAGCGGAGTCTGTTCCGACAAACTGGATGACTTGGTCGTGAACCAGTCACATTGAAAAGTGTGTATAGACTTCGTTCACGTATGGAATTTGACAGAACTCGAATTGGATGCGTGTACGACGAATTTGACGAGTATCCGTCGAAAACCCCTGTATCGACCATTTTTCTAAATTAGTCAATTACTTCGTATACGCTCGTTACCATGCGACAAAACTTGCACCATTAGACTTGTATCATTTTTCTGGTCCTGTTAGCCAAGTTTGGTCCGATTTTGAGACGCTAGACCGGATCATCGTTTTGGCGGGCCCACAATTCGATTCAAGGGATAATTTTGTGCACAACCCATCGAAATCCCAAATTAGATATACCGTTGGGTTCGTATCGAAAAACTAGACTCGTAGACATACAACTTGTTGACTTTAGAGACCATAGAATTTGGCACGCTTGTCGGTGCAAAGTTGTAACTACCACTTTTCTAGAGAGGAGTATTTTTGTCATTTATATTATTATATATTATGATATGTATATATATATATATATATATATATATATATATATATATATATATATATATATATATAAATATATATATATATATATATATATATATATATATATATATATATATATATATATTGATTATTGATTATTGATTAGTGGACCAGCCTATTCCTAATGTTAGTGAACCTAAGTGAACCCAATTAGACTTGACATGATCCAATTAGTGCAACCAATGTATTAGTTTGGTTGACTCAATAATTATAGTGATAGTTATATTAGTTAGTGGGCTAGTCTATTTGTTGAACTCTTGATTAGGAACCCGATTAGAATTTACATGACACTTAGACCAACATATTAGACTAGTCACATTAGGCTCATTAAGTAATTCCCTATATTAATTAGAATTTGCATGGATGGAATATTCCATTCTTAGTTTTTTCCATTAGAAGGTAGCTTCTAGAGGTTTCTAGAAATATTCCTCTCTAACCAACTTGATTCTTTCGCATCCATAACCAAGAGGAGAGAGAGTGTGGCTGTCCAAATCATTTCTCTACTCTTTTTTGACGCCAAAACCCTAATTTCTTCATCCCTCTTCAAATCTAACCATAACCCCTTCATTTATCACCACTCTTCTTCAAGCTTAAAATCATGATGATTCTTTAGGAGGGGCTCACAATTCCAAGGAGAGAGCATAAGACTTCTTCCCTAAGCCATTCCTCCTTGCTTTGATCTCCACTAGAGTCAATCTCTAGTAGGTATGGATCCTCTTCCTTTTTTCCATGCTATTTGTTCAATAGAAACCCATAGGAACCTTCCTATGAGTAGAATTAGGTTTTCTATGCTTAAACTAGGTTCCTATGAACTCTAATGAAGTATATTTAGATTTTGGGTGGTAGAAAGATGTCATTTGGGATATAATTAGTATAGTGTCCACTTGGTGTTTGATAAAAGTCCTCAAAAGAATTTGTGTCATATATTGAATTATGTTTGTGTCTATGTGTCATAGATAGGATACGTAGAGTTTGTGCCATGATATATCATGATACGCATGGTCAATTTGGATTTAAAGGGGTATTTGAGCGATACGTGTTCATTGACATATCTCGTTAGGGGCATTGCATGTGCCTAAAAGCCTAAATTGGGAATTTTCGATATATGAATCACATACATTTATACATGAGTGCTCTTAATTGGGTATATTTGGTGGTTATAGCATATGTTGAGGGAGTGACATATATGTATGATGTATATATGTAGATAATGTGTGAGTGTAAGGGAATATTGTAGATAACTAACAAAAAGTTGTGTGAAGTAACATGAATGTGTAGAGGACTGATAGTCTACCTGGGTCAGTCATATGCTACTTGTGTGTGATTCTACATGTAGGGTTGATAGTTCTGTAGTGGTAGTGTCTACAGTTAAGAGAATAGAATAGAGGTTAGTTATTGCATGAAATTATGAGTGTATGCGTATATCAGTGATAGAGACCTATGCATAGCAGAGGATATACATGAGGTCTGTGTGTATCAGTCACAGGTTTTATGCAGAGGTGTTGTAGCAGGAAAATAGGATAGATAGATAAGTAAATGGAGTGTAGGGTATACCCGTGTTGTACCTAAAATAGGATCTATGTCTGTGAGCGTGTATCAATGAGTAATCAGTGTAGTGTGTATCAGATTCTATGTGTAGAGTTGGGACTGATCAAGCTGTAAGTGTCCCCGGGAAGAAATTAGTGTGTTCAGACTTTTATAGTCCTTCCCGAGTGCAGGAGTGTAGAGGATTGACTCTGCACCTGTGAGAGAAAGTGTCTTGTGCCAAGTAGTATGTGTGTGTTAGCAAAGAATGAGGGAGTCTCTCTGTACAAGAGGAAATGTATCAGAAATGAGGAGAGTAACATCATGTAGTAGCAGCAATAGTTGATGTGGGAGAATCTGTTAGCATAGATAATCGAGTAGCAGGTGGAGGTCTATTTCTCTAAACAAATATGTGTAGGATATTGTCTAATAGGTAAATAGTTATATATGTAAGTGTGTGTTGTGTATATGATTGTGAAACAGGCTCAGGCTTGTGTACAGAACATGTGTGTACTTAAGAATTTGGGCACCTGTGTTAGTGCAGACAGTATAAGAGGATTTTAGGGAGTCATAGACAACGTGTGTGTGCCAGAACCCTGCATGCAGGTAGTGTGTATGTAGAGTTTCAACTAGAAAAACCTGTTAGTATAGTATTAGAGAATGAGGCAGCAGAGTGTTAGGGGGATGTAGTAGTAGGTTAGCCTCTAGTGTTTGAACCACTTGGGAGGGAAATCTTGCTGCAGGTATAGAGTGTGTGCTAGTGTCAAATGAGTATAGGACATTGTGTGGTATAGAAGTTTGAGTAGGATACATGGGTGTGAGTGTGCACCATGTACCTGTGAGTAGAGATGATAGATGAGAGTGTTCTTATGTCAAATAGTAGACTTGCCTTAGTGGTAATGTATATAGGTAGTTCAGTTTTCTACATAGATAATACCTATGTGTTGGGAATGTGCACAGGTAATTAGGATACATGTGTGTAGATCTTGTGCAGGCTTGCATCTCTGCTGCAAACAATAGTAGAGGGGTTTATGTGTGTAGATCCTGTGCAGTCATGGTTGTACTCTTCTCTAGGTCAAGCCCCGAGCAACCAAAGTCTAGCAAAATCCTATCTAAAGTTATACAACATACAATTCTATGGAATGTAAATGAACATGTATGGTTATAGCCTCTACAGTGTCATGTTATTGCAATGTCTACTAAGATTCATTATTGATCTTGCATGAAAATCACATATACAAGCTAAAGGTACTAAGAAATCAATCAAGCAATCAATAGATGGAAAGGAATATGAAGGAAAAAAGAACAGAAGCTAACCTTCTATTCCATCACCTGTAGTGTTGGCCTCCTCGACCGCCATCGCAAAAGCCCTGTCCTGATAGGGTATATTTATCTGCTTGTGCAGGATGCGATGCCATAGGTGGCCTAGTCGGTGCTCTCAAAGGACAATCCCTTAACTGGTGCCCCTCGACGCAACAATATAGGCACACTCCCAATCGCCTCCTACAAACCTCCCAAAGGTGACCAGCTTCCTACAATGGTGGCAAAGATGACTATGTTGCATCGGTCTCTGTTGCTGTTATGGCACCTGCTGATTGGGCGCCCTAGTCGAAGCCTGAAACTGCTGATGCGGTGACTGGAAAGAACGATGCTGGAGCTAGGGATGCTCAGTAGGCCCCGTGCTGCTAGTAGCCCCCAAAAGGAAATTACGATCTCTCTTGGGCTTCAAGCCCAACTCCTGCTCTACCTTGCGTGCCTCAGCAAGGATCTCCCAGTATGTCTCATAGATGGAAGGATTGAGGATCTTCACATCCCAAATCAGTCCTTCCTGGAAACGACTCGCCCTAATCTTTGGGTCTCGTACCATGTACTCTGCGTATCTTCTCGACCTATCGAACTCCGCAACACACTCCTCAACCAACATGCCTCCCTGCTGGAGGTTCTAAAACTGTATGGCTACATCCAGCCTGTCAGTTGGAGAAAAGAACTTTTTCTTGAAGAGGTCCTTGAATCCGGTCCAGAAATGTCCCTCTCCAGGAAGAGCCGACTTATTCTTGAATTAGGTGCGAGCGATATCAAGTAGCTGCAGCCCTACTGCCTCAACCTTCAAGTCCTCAGCAAGGCGAGACACCCTCATAAGTTGCTCGATATTCTGGAGCCAGTCATCAGCATAGATGTCACGACCCGCACCCAGTGTAGGGAAACGAGAAGTGGGTACGTCCAGCCTACGCCGCAATGTCGACGGTAGAACGATGTTCTAGGTCACCATCATAACTAAAACTATATGATATAATCTCCAAACGGAGGATAATCATAGGATGATACAATCTTAATCATAAACTAGAGGTAGATAACCAGCACGATGAAATAGATAAGAAATCTACAAAAAGGATACAACCAAAAGTGAAATAAGTCAATTATTTAACAACACAAAATCTCAATATCTAAAATAAAATACATCTCCAAGATAACAAGAAATAAGATAAACAGAACTCTAGACCTCTACTTTAAGCTCTACTAGTGTCCTCTAGGCTTAGTATGATCCTTCAAGTTACCTATAAAATTTTATTAACGTGTCCAATCAGGACAGGAATGATCATAATACATCTCACGCAGTTCATATTATGATAGAAAATATAAAGCATGCTATAGAATAAGATACATGAAATACTGCAAAAAATAAACATGAAGAGAAATAGAGAATCTGATAAACAAAAGATATCTATATATGGTAATAGAGAACAGTCAATGACTGTGATTTAGAGTATAAGATAGACATGTGAATAGTTTCATTTATACATGATTACACTACAAAGTTTATACATGATTATACTACTTTGGAATTATTCACATGACTACTTCTACTCTCCTGTACCCCAATCAATACACAAAGATCTATACAGGTTATGTTATTATACATAAAAGTTTATACATGAAGCTCATGAGATCATGAGAGTACATGAGAGCACATGAATAATAAGAGTCCATAAAATACATGATGTTCTTGAAAAGCACATGACATGATGTATTCAATGCACCCGAAGGGGATAACATCTCATGTAAAGATCCATATAGTACTAATCTGTGATAACATCATGTCAGCATCAAGTAAATTAGTCTATAACAAGAATATAATTCTTAGCATGTATGAAATAGTCAGAGAATGTACTTGCCTGATATCCTGAATGTCTGATGAGAATATGAGACCGAACCAGAGTATCTGAGTCCTATTTAGAGCAACCACAGGTTACAAAGTGTCTAATATGAAATAAGAGT
Organism: Iris pallida; assembly: GCA_029216955.1. Classification (NCBI taxonomy): domain Eukaryota; kingdom Viridiplantae; phylum Streptophyta; class Magnoliopsida; order Asparagales; family Iridaceae; genus Iris; species Iris pallida. The sequence continues at coordinate 2,363,981 of JANAVB010040419.1, read as the reverse complement.
AATCTACAATGCATTCTAAATGATTCTAGATCCTTCTAGGTTAAAGTCAACCCTTGGTCAACTCTGGTCAACTATTCTGGACAAAATTCCCTATTTCATTAATAAGAGGCTACCGTTAGACTATTCCGAGTATGATAAGCCTAATCTAACGTATGTCGCACGGGACTGTCTAGACGTGAGCCTGCACACACAGGTGACAACCATCCGTACCCCGAATCGATTTGCTCCCATAAAAGGCGCTTACTTTCCAGTCCCAGACAGAAGCGGATGGGATCACACAATCATCTTTGGCCGAAAAGAAGGCCCTCAATCATTCACGCCACAAGAGTCCGACCTTGGACCCGACGCCGGAAGACTACCGCTCTACTTGTATAGTCCTCAAGCCAAGTACTTCATGCAAAAGTAGGGGTACGACATGGAGGCTACCCCGGGTTTGAATTAGGTAGTGGTCGACGACTGCCTCTATAGCTGCTGGCACCGGCAGGGAAGCCTCAGGATCATTATCACAAATCCAGACGCGATCTCGGGTATGTTACTCCACCAATAACGTCCGAAAGTTCTGACGAAGAATGCGAGTGGCACTCTCATTCGTCAGAGTCACCCATTTACGACTCTGATAGCAGTATTGGAGATATATTCAGACAGACATTATCTGCCAATATGACATCCGCTGATATCGAAGAAGAAGACCTACTTGAACCACTTGAGTTGGGGCCGTGGGTCCAGCAACTAGATGCACAATAGGAGAAATGCTTTGAACTTTGTCATCCTCCCACTGAAGATGAGGTTATACAAGTTAACCTCGGCGATGAATCCTCTCCAAAGCCAATCTTCATCAGTAAAAGCCTGACAGACGACGAACGGGAGTCGTTGTTACAACTCGTCAGAGAATACATCGACGTCTTTGCCTGGAGCTATGAAGACATGCCAGGTCTAAACCCCGAGATTGTACTCCATAAGCTCAACATTTATCCGAACGCAAAACCAGTCAAGCAACAACAGCGGCATTTTCGTCCAGACATCATGAATTCCATCGAGGCGGAAGTAAACAAGCTTATAGCTAGCGGTTTCATCCGTAAAGAGCAGCACCCAAACTGGGTAGCCAATGTAGTGCCAGCCATAAAAAAAATAGAAAAATCTGAATCTGTATCAATTTTCGTAATCTGAATGCGGCATGGCCTAAGGATGAATTTCTTCTTCCGATCACCGATAGAATGATCGATAATACGTGTGGCTTCGAGCGCATGTCCTTTATGGATGGTTTTTTAGGGTACAATCAAATCAAGATGGCTCCTGATAATGAGAAGCATACATCATTCTGAACGCCGATCGGTGTATATTGTTATACGGTCATGCCCTTTGGCCTGAAGAACGTCGGTGCTACATATCAACGGGCTATGATTGTCATCTTCAGAGATCATTTGTGCAAGACGGCGGAGTGTTACATAGATGACATCACCGTCAAGTGTCGCACCAAAAATATTATTTGCATGATTTGAGAACAGTGTTCGACCTTATGCGGGCACACAACCTGAAGATGAATCCACCAAGTCTTTTCTGGGGGTATCCAGCGAGAAGTTCTTAGGATTTGTCATTACTTTCCGGGGCATTCACATAGATCTCGACAAAATAAAAGCAATCGTGGAGATGAATCCACCAAAGAATCTTCGTGAACTCCGCGGCCTTCAGGGAAGACTAGCCTATATCAGGAGGTTTATATCTAAACTTTCAGGGCGATGCCAACCCTTCACTCAACTCATGAGGAAAGTGTCTCTTTTTTTATGGAACGAGGAATGTCAGCGTGTCTTTGATGATATTAAGGAGTACATGATGAATCTGCCAGTTATGGTAGCCCCGATCGCCGAAAAGCCCTTCCTGCTCTATATATAAGCAATAGAACACTCCCCCGGTGCTTTGCTAGCACAAGATAATGATGCGAGACATGAACAAGCCATTTACTATCTCAGTCGGATGATGGTAGGACCAGAATATAGGTACACTACCGTAGAGAAGGAGTGTCTTGTCCTAGTGTTCGCCATTCGAAAAACATGACACTATGTGATAGGGCAGACCATCCTTGTTGTTTAACGAGTTAATCCCCTTAGTGTTCTTATGACCAAGCCAGGTGCACTCAGTTCTCGTCTAGCCATCTAGGCGATACTGTTATCCCCATACGACATGGTCTTTGTTCCGCAGAAGGCTATCAAAGGTCATGCTCTAGCTGATTTCTTAGCAGCCCATCCAGGCTCAGAAACAGCCAAAATTTATGAAAAAATTCCTAATGAAGTCATCGCCTCGAATATGACTTCGTACGACGCTATTTGGCGCATATTCTTTGACGGTGCTTCAAGAACGGGACCACAAGGTGATATTGTCGTTGGGGTCGGGGTGGTATTAATTTCTCCCTCCGTAGGACCAGTAGTCAATCGGGCGTATTCTCTTACAGGACCCTGTTCGAACAATGTAGCCGAATATAAAGCTCTAGTCATTGGACTCCAACTGGCAAAAGAAGTGGGGATCAGATACCTGGAAGCATATGGTGACTCGTAGTTGGTTGTTAACCAGACCCAGGGTTCATACGAGGTTCGCAACGAGGACCTGATTCCCTATTATCAGACAGCAATTGCCATCATTAAAACCTTGGAGGGGTTCTTTATAGAGCACGTTCCTAGGCTCCGAAATATCGAAGCTGATGCCCAGGCACGTCTCGCCGCTTCCTTGGCACTCCCGAATAACACATCATCTAGTCGACATAATAGGCCACGAACTGGTCTGCCCCAGGAACAATCTTCAACTGGGTATGAGCTACTTCGCCCGGATAACCGACGACATACAAGACTGGAGACGCCCACTCATCGACTTTACGGTCTATGGAATTCTGCCATAGAATATGAAGTAAGCTTTCTCAATCAGAAGATGCTCCCTCTGATTCTTCTATGATACATAGACGAAAATATTATATCGACGATCCTACGATGGGCTACTGCTAAGATGCATGTCAAATACAGAAGCCACAGAGGCCCTACATGAAGCTCATGAGAGTACTTATGGGGCCTACCAACCTGGCCCGAAGTTACAAGTTCGTCATCGCCGGATTGGTTATTACTGGCCCACAATGGTCACAGATGTAGTTGATTATACAAAAAATGCTAGGCTTGCCAGATCCATATAGATTTCATACATCTTCCAACTGAATTCTTGCACCCGATAGTAGCCTCTTGGCCATTCGAAGCCTAGGGAATGGACATCATTGGGCCAATCACCCCGCCGTCGTCACGAGGGCATCGGTTCAAACTTACAATCACCGATTACTTCTCCAAATGGGTGGAAGCTGTTCCGTTGGTAGAGGTCAAGACATCGAACGTGATTAGCTTGATAAAACATCACGTTATCTACCATTTTGGACTACCTCGGAGGATTATCCACGACAATGGTCCATAGTTTGCAAGCCATGCTTTCTATCGATTTTGTGATAAGACTCAAATTTAGAACATGGCCTCGACAACATATAACCCCTCGGCCAATAGTCTGGCTGAAGCATTCAACAAACCATAATCAAGGTCCTCAAAAAGTTCGTGTCTGCAAACAAACACGACGGGAATGAGAAGCTTAGTGAGTGCTTATGGGCGTATCGGACGAAGATTCAGACGACTACAGAAAATACACCGTTCTTCTTGGTTTACGGGAGCGAGGCAGTCCTCCCATTGGAAACTTAGATCTCCTAACTCTGAGTGGCCCTCACCTACCAGTTAATGACGGACGATAATTACCACCGGCAGCTACAAGAGTTAGAGGCATTAGATGAGAAGCGTTTACAAGCTCATCAAAGTATAGAGCTCTACCAAGCATGCATCTCTCGGGCTTTCAACAAGAAAGTCAAACAGAGAATATTCCAAGTTGGCGATCTTGTCTTGGCCATTCGCCGACCAATGGTCATGACTCACAAGATCCCCGACAAATTCTAGCCTAAGTGGGAGGGTCTATTCGTCATCAAGACCGTATTTTCCAATGGCGCGTACTGTCTCGCAAAACAGAATAGAGACTTACTCATGATGCCCATCAACGACAAGTTCCTCAAGAAATATTATGTCTAAATGTCACCTTCCAACTATCTCTCGGATAATGAGTTATATACCCTCAGGTATCGCTGAACTTATACTCTAACTTCAAATCTCCCAGATTGTTGAGTTACGTACCCTCAGGTACCACTGAACTTACTCTCTGACTACTCTGAATGAATTCATATTTCATCCCTTGGTCATATCTATGAACTTCCTGGTCATAGCTTTTGTCTCAAAATCTATTACCCGCACCACCAGTGCGCAGAAGGGTAATAGCTCCATACAACTTATCCTAATCTATTACTCGTACAGTCAGTACACAAAAAGGGTAATAGGTCCACAAAATTCCCCAATAGAAAAAAACAACCATGTCTATATTACCTATGAGTTGTTTTCCCGTCTATCATAAATAAATCACCCAATACATAGAACTTTCATATTGATAGTACCTCTGAGTTGTTCTGTGTTGTTACCATGTCCTCATTAACTCTGAGTAGGAAGGCTTTGTTTTGACCCGTAATTACCACATCCTCATTACCTCTGAGTAAATATGTTGGTTTCCCCTCCACTTATTATCAGTACTCGCATCGCCAGTACACAAAAATGGTAATAAGTCCACAAAAGTTATCTCAATCTTTTACTCGTACCATCGGTGTACCAAAGAGTAGTAGGTCCACAAAATATCATTCAAATCTATTTGCTCGCATTTTCAGATGCACAAAAGGGCAATAGGTCCACAAAAATCTCCAGTGGGACGTCCTTCATCAAATACAAATGCTGTATTAGGCCCCCTAGTACAAGCACCACAAAATACCACAAATAAAATGGAGTGAACATACTCTGCTTATTCAAGATTAGTTACATTCATAGGACTACATCGACAGCAAAGAAAAGAAAAATCTGGCAATACATAGTTGGGATTGACAGCGCTTCGTCTTCAAGCAGTTTCGTGGCCCTCGAAGGAAGTCATATTTTACTGCTGAGAAGCAAACAAAGCTGTTGAATCTCCAAGGAGCTGCAGGGAGGAGGGTAAATATAGCATGCTATCTTCCCCTCTGTATTGAAGAAGCCTTAGCCCCGCTCCCCCAAGGGACCATACCTTCAAAATATGGTCCCTGATGGTGGTTTCGCCTACTTGGAGAGTCGTGAGGACAGGATGTTCATAATGACGCCTGGCTACCGTCCAACTCTCCGAGGTATAAAGGCTCTTCCTACCACCTGGGGAAAACTCTTTCGAAGCATGAAGAGTCCTGAGTTGTTCGATGTATATGCCAAAAAGGCGTAGGAAAAACTCTTTCGCAGCATGAGGAGTTTTGAGCCGTCTGATGTAGGCGTCAGAATGTTGTATTTTTACTCCATCGCCGACACCGGCCCTGAAGAAGTTTGCTAGCCAGATCCCTACAGAAACTGGGGTAAAAGGGGTTTAGCACCGAGAAAACAAAGAACTCTGTTATGTGGCCTAGCCAGTTATGCGATCTAGCCAAAAAAAGTCATGAAGTACTCATACAGCATTTATACGGCTCAGTCATTATCATGCGGCTCAATGCTGCTCAGTTATGAAAAAAATTCATGCGGCCAGATCATAAAGTGCTCATGCGGCACCTATGCGGCTTAGTCATGGAAAATTCATAACATATCCACCTTGAGGCACTCAGGCGGTTCAAGTTCGAATGAGCAGCAGTTATACGACCCAGTCCATGTGGCCCTATCGTACAGAACATATGTAGTCTAGACGAGATAGGGCATACATCGACCTGGCTTATAGCAGAGGCAGCATATGACAGGCCCGTGCGTGAAAATACGTGCTATAACTATTTAAAATTTCATTCATCGTCTGCTCACCATGAATGGAAGGAGTGTCTGCCGCTCTCGACGGAGAAGCAAGTCTCTTCCCTTTGGCCGTCGCACCAATCGACTTAGAAGCTTTTGGAGCCATAGTAGAAGGTATAATGAAGTCAAAGGAGGAGTAGGTGAAAGAGGAAAATCTCTCTCTGAACGACTCCTATTTATAGAGTTGCTGAAGAGAGACTCTTCGATTCTCGAGATCATTAAGGATAGGGACGCGTTTGGGGACTTTATCCCTAGTAACCGTCGAGCGTCTCTTCGGTTTTCGAGATCATTAAAGATAAAGTCGACGTTTGGGAACTTTATCCCCAATAACCGTCGGCTTCATCTCGAAAGTTGATCCACAACCGAGTCAGGAGAATTAAATGCAGCAGTGACAGCTGGCAGACTCTTTGCGGCTCGAAGCGTCCTTAGGACTCAAGATTTGTTCTGCGACTCAGGATCTCCCTGCGGCTCAGTATTTCTCTGTGACTCAAGATCTCTTTGCAGTTTAAAAACAACTTCCTACAACTTGAAGACTCCCTATGGCTTGACATATTTTCATGCTTCTTATTCAAAGTATTCCAAATTTGCAATTTAAAAACTTTGAAGGGGTCTTGTAGAAGTATGATAAATATGGGGTTCATGCGGATTACAAATTATCGCATAGATACTTTGGGCCAAACAGGTCCGTATGAAGGACAGCCACATGATTGTTCAAAGACATATGCGGCTCATCGACAAACAGCTGTAGAAAGGAAATATACGGCCAAAGAGGAGCAGTTCGACTGATAAAGCCGACAAGTTCTGGCAAAACATGACAGTTCTGACACTTTGATAAGAAAGATAAGACGTGAGATGTCGTCCAAAAGCAGGGTTCATATGCCTCCATGCGACCAAAAGAGTGTCGTCCAAGCCGCATGAACCTCATGTGGCTCAGCATATGCGGCCCCAAAGTTTCCAAACTTTATGCAGCCAAAAATAACTGTGATTCAAGCCGCATGAGTCTCATACGACCCCACATGACTGAAGACTGAGAAAACTATACACAATAGGACACGTGGCAATCTGACTAAGTCCTTAACTACCCAGATTTGCTGCAGCAAAATTCCAACAAATCGACAGATGGCAGCCCAAGAGCGGGTCTTCGCGTGCTAATCAGCCACGTGTCCGCAAGCCGACTATATGGCTCAAAATACATACTATTATAAATCGCAGGGTGCCACACCCCTGCAAAGGCTGGCAACCTTCAAGAGAGAAGCAATTTTTTCACGAGCTAGAGACTGTATCAGATAGTCTATGGAGTAAGGCAGAGTTGATAGCACTTTTTCGAGCCTCCACCGTCACCCCTCAGAATCAAAACTAAACAATTGTACTTAGATTGTTTCCTAGGATTTCTTTTTAGGCTTTTCTTTGTACAAGCGAGTTTGCAATCAATTTCATTCCTATAATACCTGTCTTTGATTTTTTATGGCAAACAAAATGGTTAGAGTAGAAATTCTCCGCCGCTGCCTTAATGCCTTCCTGGTCTTCCACCACGTCGCCATTATCGTCTTTTATTCGGTGTAATTTTAATTGGTTTCTGCGGCATTTGACACATGCATGAAAGAAGTTGGTATTCCGATCACCATCGCTGTCCCATGTGAGTCTGGCTTTTTACTTCCAGAATTTTGTTTCCACCTTAAGCCTAGATTTAAGAATAGCTCTGGCATGGTTGAGCAAGACGCGGGCATCCGATGATCTGTCAATGGAAACCGAGATCTCAGCGCGAGTGACATCGTCTTTCGCCTCCTTAATAGCCTGAAAGATGTCTCCAAAAGCCATTTTGCTCCAAGACGATAATGCCTGACGAGTGGCTTTCAGTTTAGCCGCCATTCATAACAGAGGGTCAAGTTTCGGAACAGAGTTCCAAGCTGAGGCCACGACGCTCTAGAATTGGGGATGATGCCGCCAGAAGTCGTGGAAGCGAAAAGGTTTTTTAATGCTGGTGTGGTTGGTGATGATCATGATAAGCAGAGGGGAGTGGTACAATTCAGTGGAGTTTATATGAGAGAGGTTGGTGATGAGGCCCATGTCAGTCCAACTGTCATTGACCATCGCTCGATCCAAACGAGAGTACTGGCGCCAATGGCCCTCCTGCATGTTGCACCAGGTGAATGTACTGCCGTGGAAGGGGACGGAGGTTAAGTTTTCGTGAAAGCTGAAGTTGTTAAAATCGTCCATCGTGGGCTGGGGGGCAAGCAACCACCAGATTTCTCCTCTCTGCAGGACACCGTGTTAAAATCTCTGATGCAGAGCCACGGTAGACCCTTGTAGGATGAGGCAGCTTCCAAAAGGTCTGCCCAAAGTAATCTACGCTCAGGGATGTCATAACTTCCGTGGACGGCGGAAAGGATGGATCAGGACTTGAGGACCGGATGTTCGACCCATGAATACAAAGCCTGAGGCGAATCTTTTATGATTTCGAATTTGACTTCTGGCCTAAAAAAATCCAGATGTCATTGCATCCAGTGATGGCATAAGGGAATCCGAGCTTTAGTTGAGTGGCTTTGATTCTTCTTTGAGGAATTTTAGGTTCAATAATGATAAGGAGGTCTATACGATTAATTTTCTTGAGACTGAGGATTTTATTCAGCGTCGGTTTATTGCTAAGCCCTCTCACGTTCCAGGAGATGATGTTAAGCATTGGATTGGGTAGTGGGAGGGAGGTGATGAAGCTTCGTGGCTGACCTTGTTGTCATAGCCGTCTGCTTCTTTTGTTTGTTTTTGTTCTTTTTAGATGAGGTTTTTTGGTGGGAATATATATATATATATATATATATATATATATATATACATATATATATATATATATATTTATATACACAAAAAAAAAAAAATATATATATATATATATATATATATATTTATATACACAAAGAAAGCTATAACATATAGATTATAATCATTTGAATGTAAACATTAGATCAATATACAAAATCAAAATCATAAACTAAACTAAAACCAATATCAAACTCAGAAATATAAGTTTAAATCTCAAAAATCTGATTTCAAACCAAAAACTCAATTCAAAATAATCCAACCGAAACTCGAAAACCAACTCGACACCCAAAATGCAAAACACACAACTAGAACTCGCAAAACTTGGCAAACACAAAGGTTTATACGTATGTGACTTGCTCGGGTACTCACAGGGTCGAACCCGTGTCTGTATCATGTCCAGTCAGTGCGTATCGCGCGGGCACGTACGCACGTGCATGGTATCAGCCGAATCAGTACAGACGCGATAACTTTGCGAATACTCAACAAAATGTCGTGAAATTTCATGAGAAGATGGGCAGAGGTTGCCCCCACGTGTCCATAAGATTTCACACCAAACCGTGTCGTATCCATCGAGTTATGACACTCAGACTATAGGGGCTGTACGTACGCGCACGTACGACCTCGTGGGCGCGTGTCGACGTCCGTAGCTCTTGACACGAGCTACGTCGTGCCACGTGGTCAAGTCTAGGGCTAGCCTTGGTCCAGGGCGACGTGTCCATGATCCTAGTTCGAGTCCTCATCGCGTCATGTCCGCGAACGAAGGCCGTATTAGCGGCAATTTCTTGCGTACGTGTACAGTGGGCTGAACCCGTACGCATTGGATTTCTCCGTGCACACTCCTCGAAACCTAGTGCAATTTTAGAAGCATGTGGGCAGAGGTTGCCCCTACGTGTCAATAGAAGTTTATGCAAAACCGTATCCTGTGTGTCGAGTTATGACACTCGAACAGCAGGGCATGCACGGGGCTGTGCACGGGCCTCGTGCACGCGTATCTGTGTCCGATTTGGACACCGAAAACGTGTCAAATCGAGATCCGTCATCATGAAAGTTATTTCAAATACAAACAACAACTTTGTGAAAACATAATAAAAAAATATAAACTTTCAATTCTAATCGGTATTTCATCGAACACGTGTTCCAATACACCGACATATGTCCGATACACCTGTCAAACGGATACGAAATCCTTCCAAACTTCATGTACAGGTCTGGGGTACCTATATGGATGCATCTACGAGCCAAATCTTAATGAAATGAGCCTCCAAACGCGTCGATGCCGATCTCCTCCGGTCCAACACCTCCGATTCCTTGCTAACAAGTCTCCAGCAGGTTCATCTCCTCCTAACGATCACCACGCACTTCGTTTGGATTGATTTGGATCAGAATTGAGAAAAGTAGACTTTTGAAGGAGAAGAAAGAATTTTAGGGTTTGAGAAACTTTGACGGCTACAAAGTTTATGACTCCAAGAGGGGGCCTGCTGTTTGTGGCCGACCAGGTTTCTAGGGTTATGTTAGGGTTTAGGATGGGCCATCATGCAAGTTAAAGTCCCTTTTAGGCCCATTAGCAAAAAGGCCAAAATGCCACATGTAAAATGGCCTAAAAAATAATTTAATTGTTTTCTAATATGGACTAAAGCTCTAATTTTAAAGCTAATTAGCTGAAAAGGATTCTAATCACATGGTTAATCTTCTAATCAAGGTTAAGTAAGGTTAAGCCATCTGCTAATAACTAAAACACTAATCTATTTAATAATAAAAAAATCAAAAATACCAAAATCACACAATTGCTAAAATACCCTTATTTTAAAAAGTGGTGGTTACAAATCTACCCTCCTTAAAATAATTTCGTCTTCGAAATTAAAGGTCGATAATACTCCTTCTAGGTCAATCTCGCAACAATCAAAGTCTTAAGAAAATTTATTTAAATCATGCAATTTAAAATAATAGCATACAGGGTCATGGCATACAGTAGCAGTTGAGGGTCTCATCTAGGTATACTAGTCATAGTAGATCAAAACAGTCATAGGGTATCAAAACATACAAGTAATCTGGGGTGTCAAACTGGAAAAGATAAAGAAACAATAAATCATCAAAGCTGTAAGGCAGTCTACCATCCTATATGAAAATTGGTAATTATAAAAAAATAACTAGAAATTAACTATAAAGGGTTAATATTCCAAAGATGATAAAAATTGAAAGTTTAAAGCATGACTGTCAATAACATTGAAATCTAATCACAATATATATAAAATAAAATTTAGCCTCGACATAATCTAAGTTGATCAATCTCTGGGTAAATCAAGATTTAGGCAAGATGGGGAGCATGGTGATCATCGGAGTCTGAGCACGAGCATTCAAGTATGGAGATCCTAGTCACAATTTAAATTTAATTCAATTGAGTACGATCCAAGATATTAATATGATAAGAAAAGATGACCACAGTCGATTGGTCGTGATCAAGGGAGTTAGGATTCAATGATATTGAAAACTTAGAGGATGATGCAAGGATATGGAAGTGAGTCAATTTCCTCCTTTTGATAGGGAAAACAAAAGACAAGATTTCATAGGAAAGTCAAGTTAATCATCTCTCTTTGATACTATCAAGTTTATCTAGTCATTATTTGCCAATCATATTTTTATCTCACAAGTCCCAATATGAAAATCAACCTTTATATGACTACCACCAAATTTATACTCTACCGTCATGAAGATTTAACCTTATCATGATCACCATAGGCTTAATTCCTAAATTCTAAAACATTTCTCATGAAGCATACCCTTCTTATTAGGAATCAACACTAACCACTTAATCAACATAATTCCAAATTCTTCCTTCTTGTCCTAAATTTGTTCCGAAACCTCTAAACCAAGTTTTATGAAATCCTTGAACTTGTTCAAATTACTATCCTCGTATTATTCAATCTAAAACCACTAGGCCTTACAAAACTTATTCTCCATTATAAAATAAACCTTCATATTTTATTCAACGTACACCTTCAAATATTATTTTCCTTAAATTAAAATTCTTACAAAATCCCTTGATTTTTTATAACTCAAATCCTTGTTTTTTTTTTATTTTTAGCCATTTCCTTACAATATGTTCAATTTTGTATCATCATCGCATACAATTAAAATCTTTTCTATATTACTAATCCTTAAATTTAACATCATAACCTTGTCTCAAGAATCAATAACCAAAAATATTCAAGTTCTCAAAACTAAGTTGATCTCGAATATCATCATCAGTTATGAAATTCATTTATGAATTATTTATACCCAAAATATTTCTCTAAGTGTGATCATTTCTAAATTGATAATATAAATCTCTTGATTTCATCCTCAATCTCAGTCGTATCTCTATCCCAAACCTATATCAAGGTCCATCATATTATATTCCTACTAAGATTATCATAAGATAATAGATCAAGTCCTTTCCGAGTTAGATGATTTATGTTACTTCATCTACCTTTTTAAGGTAAAAAGATATGGAGATTCAAAGTTTTCAAAGTATAGATGATAGAATTAGATACGAGATAGGTGATTGATGTAATTGGGACAGAGTTAACTAAGATAAGGAAAAATGGTAATACAAGAAAATAATAGCAAGAAGAAAATAATAATAAAATCTATTCTTGCTTATCTGTTTAAAAGAAATGAACCAACTTAAAATATAATCTGATACCATACACGTCTTTCTGAAATCATGTTGTCAGAATTCTGCCACACCAGTAAGCATAGCTGCAATAAATAATAGGGATTGTAACTAAGGTATACACCCTGTAATCATGTTATCCAGAATTCTTACCACGCAACCCGATATGGCTGCAAGAAAATCTAGATTCCATAACTAGGATAAGTATATCTAAATCAGGCTCTACGTCCTTGTCATGCTAGTCAGTATGACTGCGATTAATTCTAACTCCACAAATAAAGTAGATATTTACCTTTCTCACTATCCTTATCAAGTATGTTATCAGGTTATACCCTAAATTCCAAAAAAAATAAAAAATAAACAAATAAATAAATATACATATATATATATTTAAATACAAACTCAAAGTCAACAACTAACATCAAGATTCAAAATTCAATAATGAATCCATCAAAATCAAATTCAATAACAAGAAGTAATGGGTGAATCAAATCAAGGGAAAAAGATTTTAAATCGAAGTTAAAATAAGATTCTCAAGCGTCATACCAGGAATCTTGCAAGGAATTTTAACAGTGATTGAGTATCATCTCATTCTAACACCTTACTTCTATACTCTATAGCAGGCTCGTAGTAGTACAACTAAGTCGTTGTGCTACTACGATATTGCATTGCACGAATGCGAATCTCGACCTGCATGGGCCACCACTAAAAACATGTCACGATCCACACCCAGTATAGGGGCACGAGAAGTAGGTACATCCAGCCTACACCGCAGTATCGGTAGTAGAACGCTGTTCTAGGTCACCATCACAACTAACACTATATGATATATCTCCAAATAAAGGACAATCACAGGAGGATACAATCTCAATCATAAACTAGAGGTAGATAATCAGTACGATATAATAGATAAGAAATCCACAAAAGGGATACAACTAGAAGTGAAATAAGTCAATTGTTTAACAACACAAAATCTCAATATCTAAAGTATAATACATCTCCAAGACAACAAGAAATAGATAAACAAAACTCTAGACCTCTACTTCAAGCTCTACTAGTGTCCTCTAGGATAGCTGTGATCCTCCAAGTTATCTGTAAATTTTTATCAATGTGTCCAATCAGGACAGGAACGAGCACAATACATCTCACGCAGTTCATATTATGGCAGGAAATGTAAAGCATGCTATATAATAATATACATAAAATGCTGTAAAAAATAAACATGAAGAGAAAAAGAGAATCTGATAAACAAAAGATATATATATGGTAAAAGAGAATTGCCAGTGACTATGTAATTTAGAGTATAAGATAGACATGTGAACGGTTTGATTTATACATGATTACACTACAAAGTTTATACATGATTATACTACTTTAGAATTGTTTACATGACTACTTCTATTCTCCTATACTCTAATCAATACACAAAGATCTATACAGGTTATGTTATTATACATGAAAGTTTATACATGAAGCTCATGAGATCATGAGAGTACATGAGAGCACATGAGTGTACATGAATAATAAGAGTCCATAAAATACATGATGTTCGTGAAAAGCACATGACATGATGTATTCGATGCATCCGAGGGGGATAGCATCTCATGTAAAGATTCATGTAGTACTAATCCATGAAAACATCATTTCAGCATCAAATAAATTAGTCTATAACAAGAATATAATTACTAGCATATATGAAATAGTCAGAGAATATACTCGCCTGATATCCTAAATGTCTGATGAGAGTATGAGTCCGAACCGGAGTATCTGAGTCCTATTTAGAGAAACAACAGGTTACAAAGTGTCTTATATGAAATAAGAGTAATCTACAATGCATTCTAAATAATTCTAGGTCCTTCTAGGTCAAAGTGAACCCTTGGTCAACTCTGGTTAATCCTGGTCAACTATTTTGGTCAAACTAGGTCAACCCTAAGTCAACTAGTCTATTATCCCATGTTTAGGTCAAACTTATGTTATCTAGTCATTTCAAGTCCATTTAAGTCGATTTGGATCAAGTTTGACCCAAAGTTGACTTTTGTCAACTTGGCCAACTTGCTAGTCAATTTGGCCAAATTAGGCCCATTGGGTCCTTTCTAAGCTGACTCACCAATCAAAGGCTAATATCCTATAGCATAATCATACACACACACACACACACACATATATATAAAATATATTTGGAAAAGGGAACTTTATTGATGTATCAGGCACAAAATGCCGAAGCATATACAGGTAAAAGCGCCATGCGCTAACAAAAAGGAAGGATTACAAAATGAGAAAGGACCTGCCCAATAGGAGGGCAAAGTCTAGGACAAGGCCTCCCAAAATCTGTCCTCGTAGTGTGAGCATCATCGCCTGATGCGAATGGCCTGACGGATCACCTCTCTAAGGATTTGATATAGGAGGAGCTGACGGCCCTCAAACCTGAACTTGTTTCAATTTTTCCAGAGAACCCAGATGCCGGCGGCTGCTACGATCTGACGACCATGGAAGCGACCCCAGTAGGCAAGGAGATCGTTGAATCCACCGGGATAGGGTAGGATCTGAAGCTTTGAGTTAAGGGTAGCCCACAACCGCGTTGCCAGCTCACCGGAGTGCAAGACATGGTCCACCGACTCAGCATGAGGAGAGGAACAGCAGTGGCATCTCGAAGCGAGGCTGTAGCCGAGGAAGGTGATGATGTCGTCGGTGGGAAGTTTTCTTTTCTGAGCTCTCCAGATGAGGATGGACCATTTGTTGGGGATGCAAGAGTGCCAGTACGGAGCGATGAGGGGGGACGTGGTGTCGGTCCCTTTGACCACCGTTTTAGCCGGCGCCAGCGAGAAAGCGCCTGTAGAATTGAGGATCCATCTTAAGGAGTCTGGGTCGTTGGAGATTCTTAGGTCTACGACTGTAAGAGTAGCGACCATATCCTTCCCCAGGAAGTCTCTGACTCTGTTTCATATCCATCCCGTATTGATATCCCACAGGTCACGAATCTCCCAGCTGAGGGAATTGTGGCTGATGTGTGTGGAGTCGTCCAGCCAACGTTCGTGGCTTGCCGAGGAGTGTCCATCTCCGAGCTACAAATGGATAAGGTGTTCATCAAGGTCGCGACCCCTAGAGTTGCGACGCCACGATGCCGAAGACCTGTTATTCACTAAGGCCACCGAGGGGTGAGTAAATCTGAAGTATCTGGCCGGCATGAACCTGGTCCAGAGAGATAGTTTCGAGCACAATTTCTACCAGAGCATCAGGGAGTGGGCATCAACCAAATGCTCCAGCCTGATGAAACCTAGTCTGCCCTCCTCAGTGGGTTCGGCCATAGTGGCCCAGCTGGCCCAATGATGCTTGTCCTTCCTGTTAGAATGACCCCAGAAGAATCTGGCGAAGAGGGATTCGAGCTTGGAGAGAACCTTCTTAGGGGGCTGCAAGCAGCCAAGATGTGGGTAGGAATAGAGGAGAGGATGTGCTTGATCAGGATCATCTTCCCACATGGGGACAGGGTCGCGTTGTGCCAACCCGCAACCTTCTTCTTGATGGAGTTAACAAGGGACTCGTAGATGCTGCAGTTGGATCTTCCGTACACTAACGGGCAACCTAAGTAGCAGAAAGGCGGGTATGAGATGGCGAAGAAAGTCAGGTTAGAGATCCTAGCGGAGTGTATATATATAAAAAAATATATATATAAAAAAATATATATATATAAATATATATATATATATATATATATATATATATATATATATATATATATATATATATATATATATATATATATATATATATATATATATATATATATATATATATATATATATATATATAATACAAAGAAAAAAGAAAGCATTTGTGTGTGTGTGTACTGTTGTGTAGGGGCTGCTGTGGTACTAAATCTCAGAAAGCTGAGATTGGCTAGAGGGCCAAGTAAAGCCTATGTATACACAAGCTATATGTGTATAACTCTAATGTATAATTATATACATAGAAACTATATATACAACTATCACCTAAAACTGAATCCAATCCTAATATAACATGTAAACCACACCTATGTTCCATCTCAGGAAAACTGAGATACAACTTAATTTCAAACCTAAACTCAAAATCCATAAACCAAAACAAATACCGACCAAACATTCCATATTCAGCCCCAACTTGAAAACCTAAAGCAAGGTCGAAATGGATTCAACTTAAGAAACCAAGTCAACCTCAGGAAAAACTGAGTTTAACTTAACCTCAGGGATTGAGTATTGAATCCATAAGAAGAATCTCAAGTATCAAACCTAGACTTAAAGTTCAAAACATAACTCAACACAAACAAAATCCCAAATCAATACCATATCATATAACCTAGGCACAATACTTTAAAAAAAACCCCAAACCAAACTCAATCCCTTCAAACTGAATCTGGAACCAACTTAGCTCAATCTAAATAACCCCAAAACTTAGGAAAATCCGAGTTTAACTCATATAGATATATATATATATATATATATATATATATATATATATATATATATATATATATATAGATATATATATATATTAAAAAAAAAAATATATATATATATATATTATAATACATATATATATATATATATATAGTTTTATACATATATAGATATATTGTTATATATATTGGTTAAATTGATTATACATATATATATATATTTTTTATAATACATAATATAATATATATATATATATATATATATATATATATATATATATATATATATATATTATATATATATATATATATATAAATATATATATATATATATATATTTTATATATATATATATATATATCTATAATATATATAAATATATAATATATATATATATATATATATATATATATATATATATATATAATATATATATATATATATATTATATCTAAATACAAAAAAAGCTTAAAACATATAGATTATAATCATTTGAATGTAAACATTAGATCAATATACAAAATCAACTCATAAACTAAACTAAAACCAATATCAAACTCAGAAATATAAGTTTAAATCTCTAAAATCTGATTTCAACCAAAAACTCAATTCAAAATAACCCAACCGAAACCCGAAAACCAACTCGACATGAAGGTTTATACGTATGTGACATGATCGGGTACTCACAGGGTCGAACCCTTATCCGCATTATGTCCAGTCAGTGCGTATCGTACGGGCACGTTCACGCGTGCACGGTATCAGCCGAATCAGTGCAGATGTAATAACTTCGCAAATACTCAACAAAATCTCGTGAAATTTCACAAGCACATGGGCAGAGGTTGCCCCCACGTGTCCATAAAATTTTATGCCAAACCGTATCCGTATCCATCGAGTTATGACACTCAGACTGCAGGGGCTGTACGTACGCGCACACGAGGCCTCGTGGGCATGTGTTGACGTCCGTAACTCGCGACACGAGCCACGTCGTGCTACGTGGTCAAGTCTAGGGCAAGCCTAGGTCTAGGGCTATGTGTCCATGATCCTGGCCTGAGTCCTCATCGTGTCGTGTCCGCAAAAGTAGGCCGTGTCAGCAGCAATTTCTCGATGCCGATTTTCTCCGCTCCAATGCCTTTGATTCCTTGCTAGCAAGTCTCCAGTAGGTTCCTCTCCTCCCAACAATTGCCAAGCACTTCGTTTGGATGGATTTGGATGAGAATTGAGAAAAGTGGACTTTTGGAGGAGAAGGGAGAATTTTAGGGTTTGAAAAACTTTGACGACTACAAAGTTTATGACTCCAAGAGGGGGGATGCTATTTGTGACCGGCCAGGTTTGCAAGGGTTAGGTTAGGGTTTAGGATGGGCCATCATGAAAGTTAAAGTCCCTTGAAGGCCTATTAGCAAAAAGGTCAAAATGCCACATGTAAAATAGCCTAAGAAATGATTAATTGTTTCCTAATATGGACTAAAGCTCTAATTTAAAATCTAATTAGCTAAAAAGGATTCTATTCACATGGTTAGTCTTCTAATCAAGGTTTACTAAGGTTAAGCCATATGCTAATACCAATAGCACTAATCAAAACTAAAATACCAATCTATTTAATAAAAAAAATCAAAAATACCAAAATCACACAATTACTAAAATACCTTTATTTTAAAAAATAGTAGTTACAATAAATGATGCCCTCCATCCCACCGAAGTCTCGCGGTCCCAGCTTCTTGAAATCCTGGATGTTTCCCGACATAAGCTGGGCATCCTGCTGTTGGGCCGGAGCTCCCCACTTACTACAGCTAGAGTGAGCTGATGGGCGCTCTCCATGTCCTGATGCATACTATCCAACTAATTTTGGTGCACCTCGGACTGAGCCCTCTACGCCACTAGCATTTTTTTGAAGAAGGCAAACATCTGCCTCATATCAGTAGGTATTGGATGCGGAGGAGGAAGATCTCCTAGAACAGAGGGAGGAGTCCCCTACGTAGGAGGAGGAACACCAACGACAACCCCGACTGCGGCCCCTTGTACTGGAGTAAGAGCACCCGCTCCTACCTCAGAGACGGTCCTCTAAACCGAATGAGGAGCACCCCCGAAGGAAGTTGCTGTCACTCCAACCCTAGGAGAAGTAACTGTCACGACCCGCACCCGCTTTTTGGGATACTAGTGCGTATCCAAGCCAGCCTACGCCACAATGTCGGCAGTAGAACGATGTCAAAGACATGATGCTCAAAATCTCACAAATAATAACTTTTTGCTCATTCACAATAACTAAACTAAACTTACAATATCACAAGTTCTGCATTTGAAAAAAAAATATAAACTCTTATAAATATTGAAAACTGCCAACACATCTAACTAGTTTCTATGGTCAACCTCAGCATATACACATGTCTCTCCCAATGGTCCACGCACAATATAGAAGGAGACTATCTGAAAAATGTTGGTTTCCAGTCAAGAATGGAACGAGTATAATTCATTGAGTGTAGTTCCAATATATGATAACGACTATAAGACAGAGGTTAGCCATAAAATACATGATGAGATAATCTACTATAACATGGTAATACAATGAACTTGAGACATAAAAGTACTCCTTTCAATGTGTGATCGGCTGGGACACTATATTGCACGGTCTACGTGGTCTATATTAAAATAAAATAAAATAAGGTCTACTTTGCATGAAAATAAAATAATGTCTACGAGGTCTGCTTGCATGAAATAAAATAAGGTCTACGAGGTCTACTTGCATGAAATAAAACATGGTCTACCATGTCTACTTGCATGAAATAAAACAATGTCTACGGTCAGATCACACATCTACTTGGTACTTCCCCTTCCCGACATGACCAATAAGAAATACGACAAGATAGGAAAGAAAGATAAAATGTGGTATCCATGTGACAAGCGTGTCAAGAATCAAATATTAAATGACTAACAACAAACTATAGTAATTAAAAATATCGAAAACAAACAACAAATGTACTCGCCTGGGTCCTTTGCTGGGGAAACCAATAATACCAACCATTTAGTGTGCCACACAAAAGTAAAACTCGTGCAACAGTTTTTAGATGTTGAAACAGACATCACTAATACATTTGGTATAAAAAAATGTCTAAGAATGCCTACCCAAAAAGTCCAATTCTGGACACAGGGGCAAAATCATAATTTTGGGTCAAAATGATATCCGTCGTTGGACCCGTTTTGCACCAAAAAGTGTGCCAGTATCTATGGTCTCTAAAGTTGTCAAACTATATGTTTACGGGTCCAGCCTGACGATACAAACCCAACCGTATATCCAAAGTTGGATTATGGTGGGTCGTGTACAGATTCGCCCATTAGATCGGGTCGCGGGTCCGCCAAAATAGCGTTCCGGTCGACCTTCTCAGAATCAGACCAAAGTTGGCATGCAGGACCAAAAAAATGACACGGTCCTGTTGGCGCAAGTTTTTTCTCGAGATGACGAATGTGCACAAAGTTATGGGCTTATTTGCTAAAGGATCGATACGGGGCATCTCGACGGATATGCCTCGATTTCGTCGTGCACACACAATGAAATTGAGTTCCGTCAAATCCCATACGTTGAAAACATCCATACGCATCTTTCGATGCTTATGGGTTACGACCACGTAGCCCAGTTTGTCAGAGCGCACGCCATATCGAAAGTTTTTCCTAAAATTTTATATTTTTAAAAACTATTTTTCTTTTGTTTTTAAATTGATTTTTTGTCCTACATATAGATTAAAAATTAACACTTTTAATTGGGTTTGGATGTTGTTTAGGTGGTCTTCAGGATTGTTTAAATAGTTTTGCAAAAATATTGATGGATTGACAGGAAATTGCATTCCAAACAGGGTACTATGACTTGTCTTATTCTATTGATGAACATAACTTTTCCAACGACTTTGGGTCGATTTCTCTGGACAATTGCAACAGTTTATAGACAACCTGAATACTGGGACTTCGAGATGGATATATTAGCTTTCCATAGAAATTTATAGATACCAAAACGATCAGCTACAGAGGAAAAAAGAAGTCGAGGAGTTGGGTACCTCACTGTTGTTGCTGCTCTGTTGCAGCGGTCAATGTTCCTGTGCGCGGCCGGCTCCAGCGATCCCCAGCGGCCGTGCGGTGGCATGAGGTGTCGAGACGGCCGCTTGGATGTCGGGGGTGTTGTAAGAATTTAGGGTTTGGGTTTTTTATTCGCCTTTCAACCTTTCTCTCTCGATATATATATATATATATATATATATATTATATATATATATATATATATATATATATATATATATATATATATATTATTCTGTTAGGTTCTATTGGGGAGGTCGGGTCTATGCTTGCTTTGACTGGTCGGGTTTTGGGCGGGTTGCCATCTCGCAAGATCTTTACTTAAGATCTCGCGAGATTTTCCTTTTTTTTCTTTTTATATGAAATATTAGGATTTAAGTATCTATATAATTAAAATATAACACTCAATATCTAAAATAATTTCCATATAATTTAAAATATTTATTTTTTTAATTAAAAGAAACTTATAAACATCCATTATTATTTCTATTACATAATAGTATATTATTATTCCTTTTAATAAATAGGGCAAAATAAAATAACAACTTTTTCTAAAGGTCCCAAAAGAATTAGTAAATAAATATAAATAATTCTAAAGAAAAATCTTAATAAGAAATATACACCTCATTTGCACCTATAATTTTTACATAAATATAAATATATACTCTAAAATAATCTTAATAAATTTCATAAATTTTTTGAAATTCCCAAAATAAATTCTAAAATTATTTATAGAACAATTTGTACAATACGCCTACTAACTACATGAAATGTAGAAATTATCTGCTTCTCCAACTAATACAAAAAATCATTAGTTTTTAAATACAGGTTTTCTAATAATTAAACAAAATACTATAAAATATATTAATAAAAAATTAAAATTTTAGCGGGGTTTACATTGTACCCAACTTATAAAAATTTCATCCTCGAAATTAAAATAATCTTAATATATAAAATATAAAAATAATGAGATTTAATACAATGGAGGGTAGGTACGTCATATCGTAACTCAGTTTTTGAAATGATGGAGAAGGTGTTTATCACAGGATCCAAATTGATGTCATATTCTACAAGATGGGACATTCTTCATTCAAGATCCTACCCAACTTACAGAAATTGGCTAACCATGAAAATCGTCGTTACAAGGCTTCAGAGAAAGACAATTTCTATGGGGAGGTACGAGAATATTAGACCACTTCTAACCACACTCTCGAACTCTAATTGAGCCTAGATATTGTCATGGCATTCTTGGTCGATAATCTCTATAGGAGGATTATTACAATTTTTCATCGTTCCTATCTGTCATGCTTTCAACAAGAGGGTAGGAATCTATTATTCAAATATAACTAGAACATGTTGGTCTAAGGGAATTTCAGTCTTTGTCTATCATAGGTATTTAAGAGATGAGAGTCCAAAATAATGCTAAACCTCACGATAGATGCTGATTAGGCAAGGGTCTGGAATCTTTAAGTCATAATGACTAGGGTATGCGGTTTGGTGTTTGGTGTTGTGTATGAGGCATGTGTTTGTTTGAGAGAAAAGCATACATCATAGGTGTGATGTGTCTTACATGGATCACGATTTTTCAGTTCTTTTGGGGGAATGGGTTGATATTGCATGGTTTAAGATCAAAAGGGATGGAAATGGGCATATATGGTTTGTTCTAAGGGGATTACGTCATAGACGTGGTGTAATTGAAATGGAGCACAAGAATGTGTGTTTGTGTGGTATATGTATGTCATGTGTGTAGCTTGACTAGTCTAGTTCATGAGCGTAAAATTTGTTGGAATGTAAGGGCCAATGTTGTGCTCTAACTGTCAAAGTTACGGTATGTTATCAAATGATATGGATAGAAGTGAACTCCATGAATCATTATTCTATAATTCAATTGGAACCAATCCCTCCCAATCACCTGCTAATTCAAAGAAACTCTATGTTTCTTAAAGAGGCTTGCAATCTATGCATTATGAAAAAAAATTTCTCGAAATTTAAAACTAGAGCCCGATACTACGATAGAATGGAATTTGAGAAAATTAAGGTCGCGATCCTTTACAACGATTATCTAAACGCACGAGCAAGGGATATAAATACAATACAAGATCGTGCTACAACTTCCAGGTAGATGGAAGAATGGTTACGAATGACATTCCAGTCTAAGATATAGAGTACCCAAAGTTCAAGGTTCTACCCAACTTATAGAAGTTGGTTAAACGTACAAAGCACAGTAATATGACATTCTAAGATGATCAAATCTTAAGGAGATGTATGAGAATATGTGGTACTTCTATTTGTAGTCATGGACTCTATAGAAAGCCTAGGTATTACTTAATTAACATTGCCCATATATCGACCATATTTTATCAAGACAGTAGGAGAGATCTTGGTCAAGCATAACCAAAAACAAGTTGGTACAGCGAGATTCCATTCATCGCTTAACATAGGCTACGAAGGAATATTGTTAAAGAATTTAGGGAAGGGGAATAAGTGGACCACGGGATGGGGACTCCATAATAGGTGCAAGGACCTATTTCATCAAGTTTGGTTTCACAGTCCAATTATGATGATATGCATGGATGGGTTTAACTAGGTCGTAATGGGTTCTCTAATTGGACGTCCATCTTTGATTGAATGAATCTTGAGTTTTAAACTATTTTGGCTAGAGAAGATTCTACAAAATCAACCTGAACGCTTCCTTTTTAGGTTAGGATAACCTAGAATAGGTTAAAACTCAAGTAGATGGGCTATTTGCTAGTCAGGATGGTTATCTAAGTTCCTTAAGCCCAAAAATGTACCTTTTGTGTCTTTTGAGTATAAGTAGCACAAGAGGACTCAATTGAGTGGCACACTAGTGGTATTGCGTTGTTGGCTTCGAGTAGATCACAACCATATATTGAGTCGAAAGGTTTGAGTCAGGGTTGAGTCTATAATTGGAGCCAGGAAGTATATCGATATTATGGTAAGGATTATAGTTAGCCTTTTTGACCTGAAAGTCGTATCATAAAAATAGAGTACAAGGGGACGTGTTTGAGTGGGACATGATATGTCTAAATGAAGGTGGACTCGTCTAGGACTTGCATGTGAAATTTGTTGGGAGTTAATAGCTAGTATAATGCTCCGAATATCAATGTCACGGTAAGGGACACCAAAAGATCTAATTAAAAAGTGGGTGTTCATGAGGCACTAATTTATCCTCCTAGTGGGAACCAACTTATCCTAATCAATCGGTGATCTTAGTAAATCCTAAAATTTGGAAAGGCTTACAATCTATTCACTCCAGAAACTAGGATACAGTTTAAGGATGAAAGAGGTTAGAAAAAATTTAAAGGTCGTGATATTGTACATTGACTCTTGATTATAAGAGAATACTACACGACGTAATAGATAATTTAATTTAGTAGATATGAATAATGTTTGAAGATCATTCTCCAATTTCAGATAGATAGGAAAAAGATTGCGTTTATATAACTTTCATGGCCCATAAGTGATATGGCGAACTAAGGGGGACATTTGTGTCTATCTTCCCTCAAATACAAGCATTTGTTTTTTTGAAATAAGTAAGGGCGAAAAACAATAGAGGGTTCAAGGGAGAGGGGATCGATTGCAACTACGGGTTCTGAAGGCGATTGGAAAATTCAAGGAGAGTTGTCAAGGCAGTTGCAGATGAGATCCTAGAGGGCAACTATATATCAATCCATGCATACTATTTATATGAAGAGCGAACCAAGTGTACTAAGGTTGATCAGACCATAATACACCGATTCTAATTAGACAATATGTTAGTGGACGCCCACAATAAATATATATCTTGAACAAGCTTGATAAGGAATAAGCTTGCAAAACTATACTATAATAGCAGCATTAGTCAAGGTATTCCAAAAATATAGGTACGCGAGATTTATGATTGAAGGAAGGCACAAGTAGTTCAAGTTTCTTGAGAATCTAAACCTTATCCGGTGTTCTTGCTTATACAGTCATCCTATTATCTTTTCATGTAAGGCCTTGGTCGACCAATGGATTATGGACCTCTAAACTCTATATTCTAGGTAAACCTATTAGTATCAATCAATTACCTCGTTACTAGGTCACAAGGACAACGAGATGCTAGGTTACGAGGTATGCTACCAAACTTATATAATTTCCACTAGTATTGGCTCTGAATCAATGGGACATACAGGACATTTTCCTAACCTCTATAGTATCCAAAAACTGTAATCATGTCTGAAGTAATTTTATCGAGAATTTATGTCTTGCTAGTGTACACATGACTGTAGTAAATCCTTGGTTTCGTGACACAAATATGATATAATATCGGGTATTTTATTAACTCTATTCAATATTGACATAAAGATAACTATGATCAAAAGAGGGCAACTAAGACATAGTTCTAACAATATTCGATAACCTACCTTTACTTGAAATAATTTCAACTTTTAGGGATCATGCCTCGCCAGTGCGCTACTGGCTGCAGTGGAGCCACAGTCTCGATAATTCAAATAAATGGCGATAGTGCGCTGCTGCCTTGCCATCGTAAGTCATCAAAATTATTCCAACTATATCCCTAAGAATTTCAAAGGAGTTTTTTGAGAATCAACTAGTGGATCATGATTAGGAAAGGGGAAGTATCTGTCCTTTAGGTGAAAGTATCAAGTTTGAAAAATAAAACGATCGAAAATTTAAAGAAGACGACTGGAGATTTAATATATGGATAATCAAATCAAAAAATATTTAAAAATAATTCCTTATGCCCAAAGAGAAATAACTAAGTAATATAAATTCTATGATATAATGATGATGATTAGAGGAAAGGAAAATTGCGACGATCAAGATAGGAATTGAATGTTAGGAAGTCTTAGTTTATCAGGCGAATAGTCTACCCACCTTTGATTCTACCAACATATCAATACAATAGCAGTCGTTCTATGAATATTCCTCAAGTTATCTAATAAGGTTTATGATTCAATAAATCCTTGGCTAAATCACGGGGCCTACTTAGCAACTTAACTACCCAACAACTAAATTGATTAAGGGACTCCTATTCCTAGTCATTCTCCTGAAATTAAATTACTCCTAATTATGAATGAGCATTTCCTAGTCGCAGGCTTGCAATAGTACGACTAACTTAAGTACTATCAAAAGTTCACATAATTTGCAAAAACCAACTTGCGTGGGCGACCATAAATACTTGTCACGGCCTACACACGCTTTTCGAATACGAGTGCGTATCCAAGCCAGCCTACGCCACAGTGTTGGCGGTAGAACGCTGTCAAGGCCATGATGCTCAAAATTACATAAATAATAACTTTCTGCTCATTCACAATAACTAAATTAAATTTACAATATTCACAAGTTTTACATTTAAAGAAAAGTATAAACTCTTACAAATATTGAAAACTGCCAACACATCTAACTAGTCTTATATGGTCGACCTCAGCATATACTCATGTCTCTCCTAATGGTCCATGCACAATATAGCAGGCGACTATCTGAAAATTGTTGGTTTTCAGTCAGAATGGAACGAGTACAATTCATTAAGTGAAGTTCCAATATATGATAATGACTATAAAAAAGTGGTTAGCCATAAAATACATGATGCGATAATCTACTATAACATGGTAATACAATGAACTAGAGATAGGAAAGTATGTGGAGCATATAAAGGGTGAAACGAGGATCATAACTATCTAAGTTTGTTGAAGTACTCCTTTCAATGTGTGATCGGCTGGGACACTATACCGCACGGTCTACGAGGTCAACATTGTAATAAAATAAAACAACCCTACGAGGTCTATTTTGTATGAATAT
The DNA here is from genome assembly GCA_029216955.1 of Iris pallida. Taxonomy (NCBI): domain Eukaryota; kingdom Viridiplantae; phylum Streptophyta; class Magnoliopsida; order Asparagales; family Iridaceae; genus Iris; species Iris pallida. The sequence continues at coordinate 2,337,328 of JANAVB010040419.1, read as the reverse complement.
AAAACAATATCTACGAGGTCTACTTGCATGAAATAAAACAATCCCTACGGTCAGATCACACATCTACTTGGTACTTTCCCTTCCCGACACGACAAATAAGAAATACGATAAGATAGGAAAGAAAGATAAAATATGGTATCCGTGTGATGAGCGTGTCAAGAATCAAATAATAAATGACTAACAATGAACTATAGTAATTAAAAAAATCGAAAACAAACACCAAATGTACTCGCCTGGGTCCTTTACCGGGGAAACAAATAATACCAACCATTTAGTGTGCCACACAAAAGTCAAACTCGCGTAACAGTCTTCAAATGCTGAAACAGACATCACCAATATGTTTGGTATAAAAGAAACATCTAAGAATGCGTTCTGGACACAGGGGAAAAATCATAATTTTGGGTTAAAACGATGTTCGCCGTTGGACTCGCTTTGCACCGAAAAGTGTGCCGGTATCTATAGTCTCTAAAGTCATCAAATTACATGTCTAAGGGTTCGATTTGATGATACGAACCCAACGTATGTGCAAAGTTGGATTCTGGTGGACTGTGCACAAATTCTTCTATTAGATCGGGTCGCGGATCCGCCAAAATAGCGTTCCGGTCGACCTTCTCAGAATCGGATCAAACGTGCCATATATGACCAAAACAATGACACGGTCCTGTTGGTGCAAATTTTGTCTCGAGATGATTAACATGCACAAATTTATGGGCTTATTTGCAAAAGGGCAGATATGGGGTATCACAGAATGAAATCGAGTTCCGTCGAATCCCACACGTTGACAACATCCATTTGCATCTTTCGATGCTCATGGGTTACGATCATGTCGCCCGATTTGTCGGTGTGCATGTCGTATCGAAAGTTTTTCTTAAAATTTTACATTTTCAAAAACTATTTTTTTGGTTTTCAAACTGAATTTTCTTCCTACCCAATGAATAAAAATTAACACTGTAAATTGGGTTCGATGTCGTTTGGGTGATCTTCAGGACTGTTTAAATAGTTTTGCAAAAATATTGATGGATTGACAAGAAATTACCTTCCAAATAGGGTACTATGATACGTCTTATTCTGTTGATAAACCAAACTTTTCCATCGACTTTTGGTCAATTTCTGTAGATAATTGCAATAGTTTATAGACAACTTAAATATTGGGGCTTCAAGACTGTTATATTGGCTTCCTATAGAAATTTATAGATACCAAAATGATCGACTACAGGGGAAGAAAAGGAGTCGAGGAGTTGGGTACCTCACCGTTGTTGCTGCTATATTGCAGCGGTCGCTGTTCCTGTGCCCGGTCGGCTCCGGCGGTCCCCGACGGTCGTGCGATGGCACGAGGTGTCGGGGCGGCCGCTTGGATGTCGGGGGTGCTATGAGGATTTAGGGTTTGGTTTTAGATTATCCTCTCAACCTATCTCTCGATTTATATGTCTTTATATGTATTGTTCTGTTGGGTTCTATTGGGGAGGTCGGGTCTGTACTTGCTGGGATAGGTCGAGTTTTGGGGGGGGAGGGGTTGCCATCTCGCGAGAACTTCACTGAAGATTTCGCGAGATTTCCTTTTTTTTTCTTTTTATATGAAATAGTAGGATTTAAGTATCTATATATACTTAAAATATAACACCCAATATCTAAAATACTTTCCATATAATTTAAAAAATATATATTTTTTAATTAAAAGAAACTTATAAGAATCACTTATTATTTCTATTACTTAATAGTATATTATCATTCCTTCTAATAAATAGGGTAAAATAAAATAACAACATTTTCTAAAGGTCCCAAAAGAATTAGTAAATAATATAAATAATTCTAAAGAAAAATCTTAATAAGAAATATATACCTCATTTTCACCTATAATTTTTATATAAATATAAATATATACTCTAAAATAATCTTAATAAATTTTATAAAAAATTTTGAAATTCCCAAAATAAATTCTAAAATTATTTATGGAACAATTTGTACAATACGCCAACTAACTAAATGAAATGTAGACATTATCTGCTTCTGTAACTAAAAGCAAAAAATTATTAGCTTTTAAATACAAGTTTTCTAATAATTAAGCAAAATAATGATTAATAAAAAATTAAAATTTTAGCCGGGTTTACAGTAACTGGGCAGGATCGTAGGACGTTTCAGACCTCTTTGAAGCTGCTGGTCCCAAACACTGCAACCTAGTCTTAGGAGGCATCCTGAAGTCAATATGGTACAAGATAGAATATATTCAAGGGAGGATAGTTACTGTACAATAATCAGTATCAAGGAAGGACAGTTGTATTGAAGTAAATTAGAAGTTTTTCCTAATTGTGATTGAGTATCCTTAGCCTATAGCTTATATCCTCTATACCTATAGCAGGCTCGTAGCAGCACTCTATGTTGAGCACCACTACAACATCGCACTAATTTGCAACTTCTGACCTGTATGGGCCACCACTACAAACGTGTCATGACCCACACCCGGTATAGGGGCACGAGTGCGTAATAACGTCCAGCCTACGCCGCAGCATAAGTGGTATAACATTGTCTAGATCTACTAAACTAACTAATAATATAACTATCATAACCTATCAAGATGATCATCTCGAAATGGAGGACAAGAAATAATAATATTCATACTCAATTACAATACTCTAAGGAA